>OZ012659.1:127690427-128227828 GCA_963942545.1 Oxycera nigricornis | reverse complement strand
AGAAAATGTTGCTAGAAAATGTTGCTAAGAAATGTTGCTAAGAAATGTTGCTAGAAAATGTTGCTAGAAAATGTTGCTAAGAAATGTTGCTAGAAAATGTTGCCAGAAAATGTTGCTAGAAAATGTTGCCAAGAAATGTTGCCAAGAAATGTTGCTGTTAAAAGTTGCCAGGAAATGTTGCTGCAAAGCGTTGCTAGAAAATGTTACTGGAAAGTGTAGCTTCAAAAGTTTGCTGGAAAGTTGCGGGCAAATGTTCCTAGAAACGCCTGCCCGATATTATTTTGCATAACGTTGCCGACTTTTCTTCGAAATGTTGCTTTGGGTCCTGTTTGCCCACCTTCTTAATCGTTAGCTGTTCGGTGGTAATTTCCTTTTTGTCTTCGACAACATCGAACAGCCTTACTGAAATTTTTATTTTTCTCTCTTTATTTTGATTTCCCTCTTTAACTATCAATTGATCGTATTTTATGTACGCAAAATTTCCTTTTGCACGTTCTTCTATAAGTTTTGGCTTTAATTCTTTTCGCTTTTCTAGTACTTCTTTCGGAAAATCTTCGGTGACGTATACCTCTTTTAAGTTCCTCTTTATTTTCAGTATCTCACTCTTTTTCCAGATGTTTGCAAAAACACTAAGAAAATGTTGCCAGAAAATGTTGCTAGAAATTGTTGCTAGAAAATGTTGCTAAGAAATGTTGCTAGAAAATGTTGCTAGAAAATGTTGCTAGAAAATGTTGCTAAGAAATGTTGCTAGAAAATGTTGCTAAGAAATGTTGCTAAGAAATGTTGCTAGAAAATGTTGCTAGAAAATGTTGCTAAGAAATGTTGCTAGAAAATGTTGCCAGAAAATGTTGCTAGAAAATGTTGCCAAGAAATGTTGCCAAGAAATGTTGCTGTTAAAAGTTGCCAGGAAATGTTGCTGCAAAGCGTTGCTAGAAAATGTTACTGGAAAGTGTAGCTTCAAAAGTTTGCTGGAAAGTTGCGGGCAAATGTTCCTAGAAACGCCTGCCCGATATTATTTTGCATAACGTTGCCGACTTTTCTTCGAAATGTTGCTTTGGGTCCTGTTTGCCCACCTTCTTAATCGTTAGCTGTTCGGTGGTAATTTCCTTTTTGTCTTCGACAACATCGAACAGCCTTACTGAAATTTTTATTTTTCTCTCTTTATTTTGATTTCCCTCTTTAACTATCAATTGATCGTATTTTATGTACGCAAAATTTCCTTTTGCACGTTCTTCTATAAGTTTTGGCTTTAATTCTTTTCGCTTTTCTAGTACTTCTTTCGGAAAATCTTCGGTGACGTATACCTCTTTTAAGTTCCTCTTTATTTTCAGTATCTCACTCTTTTTCCAGATGTTTGCAAAAACAATAAGAAAATGTTGCCAGAAAATGTTGCTAGAAAATGTTGCTAAGAAATGTTGCTAGAAAATGTTGCTAGAAAATGTTGCTAGAAAATGTTGCTAAGAAATGTTGCTAGAAAATGTTGCTAAGAAATGTTGCTAAGAAATGTTGCTAGAAAATGTTGCTAGAAAATGTTGCTAAGAAATGTTGCTAGAAAATGTTGCCAGAAAATGTTGCTAGAAAATGTTGCCAAGAAATGTTGCCAAGAAATGTTGCTGTTAAAAGTTGCCAGGAAATGTTGCTGCAAAGCGTTGCTAGAAAATGTTACTGGAAAGTGTAGCTTCAAAAGTTTGCTGGAAAGTTGCGGGCAAATGTTCCTAGAAACGCCTGCCCGATATTATTTTGCATAACGTTGCCGACTTTTCTTCGAAATGTTGCTTTGGGTCCTGTTTGCCCACCTTCTTAATCGTTAGCTGTTCGGTGGTAATTTCCTTTTTGTCTTCGACAACATCGAACAGCCTTACTGAAATTTTTATTTTTCTCTCTTTATTTTGATTTCCCTCTTTAACTATCAATTGATCGTATTTTATGTACGCAAAATTTCCTTTTGCACGTTCTTCTATAAGTTTTGGCTTTAATTCTTTTCGCTTTTCTAGTACTTCTTTCGGAAAATCTTCGGTGACGTATACCTCTTTTAAGTTCCTCTTTATTTTCAGTATCTCACTCTTTTTCCAGATGTTTGCAAAAACAATAAGAAAATGTTGCCAGAAAATGTTGCTAGAAAATGTTGCTAAGAAATGTTGCTAGAAAATGTTGCTAGAAAATGTTGCTAGAAAATGTTGCTAAGAAATGTTGCTAGAAAATGTTGCTAGAAAATGTTGCTAAGAAATGTTGCTAAGAAATGTTGCTAGAAAATGTTGCTAGAAAATGTTGCTAAGAAATGTTGCTAGAAAATGTTGCCAGAAAATGTTGCTAGAAAATGTTGCCAAGAAATGTTGCCAAGAAATGTTGCTGTTAAAAGTTGCCAGGAAATGTTGCTGCAAAGCGTTGCTAGAAAATGTTACTGGAAAGTGTAGCTTCAAAAGTTTGCTGGAAAGTTGCGGGCAAATGTTCCTAGAAACGCCTGCCCGATATTATTTTGCATAACGTTGCCGACTTTTCTTCGAAATGTTGCTTTGGGTCCTGTTTGCCCACCTTCTTAATCGTTAGCTGTTCGGTGGTAATTTCCTTTTTGTCTTCGACAACATCGAACAGCCTTACTGAAATTTTTATTTTTCTCTCTTTATTTTGATTTCCCTCTTTAACTATCAATTGATCGTATTTTATGTACGCAAAATTTCCTTTTGCACGTTCTTCTATAAGTTTTGGCTTTAATTCTTTTCGCTTTTCTAGTACTTCTTTCGGAAAATCTTCGGTGACGTATACCTCTTTTAAGTTCCTCTTTATTTTCAGTATCTCACTCTTTTTCCAGATGTTTGCAAAAACAATAAGAAAATGTTGCCAGAAAATGTTGCTAGAAAATGTTGCTAAGAAATGTTGCTAGAAAATGTTGCTAGAAAATGTTGCTAGAAAATGTTGCTAAGAAATGTTGCTAGAAAATGTTGCTAAGAAATGTTGCTAAGAAATGTTGCTAGAAAATGTTGCTAGAAAATGTTGCTAAGAAATGTTGCTAGAAAATGTTGCCAGAAAATGTTGCTAGAAAATGTTGCCAAGAAATGTTGCCAAGAAATGTTGCTGTTAAAAGTTGCCAGGAAATGTTGCTGCAAAGCGTTGCTAGAAAATGTTACTGGAAAGTGTAGCTTCAAAAGTTTGCTGGAAAGTTGCGGGCAAATGTTCCTAGAAACGCCTGCCCGATATTATTTTGCATAACGTTGCCGACTTTTCTTCGAAATGTTGCTTTGGGTCCTGTTTGCCCACCTTCTTAATCGTTAGCTGTTCGGTGGTAATTTCCTTTTTGTCTTCGACAACATCGAACAGCCTTACTGAAATTTTTATTTTTCTCTCTTTATTTTGATTTCCCTCTTTAACTATCAATTGATCGTATTTTATGTACGCAAAATTTCCTTTTGCACGTTCTTCTATAAGTTTTGGCTTTAATTCTTTTCGCTTTTCTAGTACTTCTTTCGGAAAATCTTCGGTGACGTATACCTCTTTTAAGTTCCTCTTTATTTTCAGTATCTCACTCTTTTTCCAGATGTTTGCAAAAACAATAAGAAAATGTTGCCAGAAAATGTTGCTAGAAAATGTTGCTAAGAAATGTTGCTAGAAAATGTTGCTAGAAAATGTTGCTAGAAAATGTTGCTAAGAAATGTTGCTAGAAAATGTTGCTAAGAAATGTTGCTAAGAAATGTTGCTAGAAAATGTTGCTAGAAAATGTTGCTAAGAAATGTTGCTAGAAAATGTTGCCAGAAAATGTTGCTAGAAAATGTTGCCAAGAAATGTTGCCAAGAAATGTTGCTGTTAAAAGTTGCCAGGAAATGTTGCTGCAAAGCGTTGCTAGAAAATGTTACTGGAAAGTGTAGCTTCAAAAGTTTGCTGGAAAGTTGCGGGCAAATGTTCCTAGAAACGCCTGCCCGATATTATTTTGCATAACGTTGCCGACTTTTCTTCGAAATGTTGCTTTGGGTCCTGTTTGCCCACCTTCTTAATCGTTAGCTGTTCGGTGGTAATTTCCTTTTTGTCTTCGACAACATCGAACAGCCTTACTGAAATTTTTATTTTTCTCTCTTTATTTTGATTTCCCTCTTTAACTATCAATTGATCGTATTTTATGTACGCAAAATTTCCTTTTGCACGTTCTTCTATAAGTTTTGGCTTTAATTCTTTTCGCTTTTCTAGTACTTCTTTCGGAAAATCTTCGGTGACGTATACCTCTTTTAAGTTCCTCTTTATTTTCAGTATCTCACTCTTTTTCCAGATGTTTGCAAAAACAATAAGAAAATGTTGCCAGAAAATGTTGCTAGAAAATGTTGCTAAGAAATGTTGCTAGAAAATGTTGCTAGAAAATGTTGCTAGAAAATGTTGCTAAGAAATGTTGCTAGAAAATGTTGCTAAGAAATGTTGCTAAGAAATGTTGCTAGAAAATGTTGCTAGAAAATGTTGCTAAGAAATGTTGCTAGAAAATGTTGCCAGAAAATGTTGCTAGAAAATGTTGCCAAGAAATGTTGCCAAGAAATGTTGCTGTTAAAAGTTGCCAGGAAATGTTGCTGCAAAGCGTTGCTAGAAAATGTTACTGGAAAGTGTAGCTTCAAAAGTTTGCTGGAAAGTTGCGGGCAAATGTTCCTAGAAACGCCTGCCCGATATTATTTTGCATAACGTTGCCGACTTTTCTTCGAAATGTTGCTTTGGGTCCTGTTTGCCCACCTTCTTAATCGTTAGCTGTTCGGTGGTAATTTCCTTTTTGTCTTCGACAACATCGAACAGCCTTACTGAAATTTTTATTTTTCTCTCTTTATTTTGATTTCCCTCTTTAACTATCAATTGATCGTATTTTATGTACGCAAAATTTCCTTTTGCACGTTCTTCTATAAGTTTTGGCTTTAATTCTTTTCGCTTTTCTAGTACTTCTTTCGGAAAATCTTCGGTGACGTATACCTCTTTTAAGTTCCTCTTTATTTTCAGTATCTCACTCTTTTTCCAGATGTTTGCAAAAACAATAAGAAAATGTTGCCAGAAAATGTTGCTAGAAAATGTTGCTAAGAAATGTTGCTAGAAAATGTTGCTAGAAAATGTTGCTAGAAAATGTTGCTAAGAAATGTTGCTAGAAAATGTTGCTAAGAAATGTTGCTAAGAAATGTTGCTAGAAAATGTTGCTAGAAAATGTTGCTAAGAAATGTTGCTAGAAAATGTTGCCAGAAAATGTTGCTAGAAAATGTTGCCAAGAAATGTTGCCAAGAAATGTTGCTGTTAAAAGTTGCCAGGAAATGTTGCTGCAAAGCGTTGCTAGAAAATGTTACTGGAAAGTGTAGCTTCAAAAGTTTGCTGGAAAGTTGCGGGCAAATGTTCCTAGAAACGCCTGCCCGATATTATTTTGCATAACGTTGCCGACTTTTCTTCGAAATGTTGCTTTGGGTCCTGTTTGCCCACCTTCTTAATCGTTAGCTGTTCGGTGGTAATTTCCTTTTTGTCTTCGACAACATCGAACAGCCTTACTGAAATTTTTATTTTTCTCTCTTTATTTTGATTTCCCTCTTTAACTATCAATTGATCGTATTTTATGTACGCAAAATTTCCTTTTGCACGTTCTTCTATAAGTTTTGGCTTTAATTCTTTTCGCTTTTCTAGTACTTCTTTCGGAAAATCTTCGGTGACGTATACCTCTTTTAAGTTCCTCTTTATTTTCAGTATCTCACTCTTTTTCCAGATGTTTGCAAAAACAATAAGAAAATGTTGCCAGAAAATGTTGCTAGAAAATGTTGCTAAGAAATGTTGCTAGAAAATGTTGCTAGAAAATGTTGCTAGAAAATGTTGCTAAGAAATGTTGCTAGAAAATGTTGCTAGAAAATGTTGCTAAGAAATGTTGCTAAGAAATGTTGCTAGAAAATGTTGCTAGAAAATGTTGCTAAGAAATGTTGCTAGAAAATGTTGCCAGAAAATGTTGCTAGAAAATGTTGCCAAGAAATGTTGCCAAGAAATGTTGCTGTTAAAAGTTGCCAGGAAATGTTGCTGCAAAGCGTTGCTAGAAAATGTTACTGGAAAGTGTAGCTTCAAAAGTTTGCTGGAAAGTTGCGGGCAAATGTTCCTAGAAACGCCTGCCCGATATTATTTTGCATAACGTTGCCGACTTTTCTTCGAAATGTTGCTTTGGGTCCTGTTTGCCCACCTTCTTAATCGTTAGCTGTTCGGTGGTAATTTCCTTTTTGTCTTCGACAACATCGAACAGCCTTACTGAAATTTTTATTTTTCTCTCTTTATTTTGATTTCCCTCTTTAACTATCAATTGATCGTATTTTATGTACGCAAAATTTCCTTTTGCACGTTCTTCTATAAGTTTTGGCTTTAATTCTTTTCGCTTTTCTAGTACTTCTTTCGGAAAATCTTCGGTGACGTATACCTCTTTTAAGTTCCTCTTTATTTTCAGTATCTCACTCTTTTTCCAGATGTTTGCAAAAACAATAAGAAAATGTTGCCAGAAAATGTTGCTAGAAAATGTTGCTAAGAAATGTTGCTAGAAAATGTTGCTAGAAAATGTTGCTAGAAAATGTTGCTAAGAAATGTTGCTAGAAAATGTTGCTAAGAAATGTTGCTAAGAAATGTTGCTAGAAAATGTTGCTAGAAAATGTTGCTAAGAAATGTTGCTAGAAAATGTTGCCAGAAAATGTTGCTAGAAAATGTTGCCAAGAAATGTTGCCAAGAAATGTTGCTGTTAAAAGTTGCCAGGAAATGTTGCTGCAAAGCGTTGCTAGAAAATGTTACTGGAAAGTGTAGCTTCAAAAGTTTGCTGGAAAGTTGCGGGCAAATGTTCCTAGAAACGCCTGCCCGATATTATTTTGCATAACGTTGCCGACTTTTCTTCGAAATGTTGCTTTGGGTCCTGTTTGCCCACCTTCTTAATCGTTAGCTGTTCGGTGGTAATTTCCTTTTTGTCTTCGACAACATCGAACAGCCTTACTGAAATTTTTATTTTTCTCTCTTTATTTTGATTTCCCTCTTTAACTATCAATTGATCGTATTTTATGTACGCAAAATTTCCTTTTGCACGTTCTTCTATAAGTTTTGGCTTTAATTCTTTTCGCTTTTCTAGTACTTCTTTCGGAAAATCTTCGGTGACGTATACCTCTTTTAAGTTCCTCTTTATTTTCAGTATCTCACTCTTTTTCCAGATGTTTGCAAAAACAATAAGAAAATGTTGCCAGAAAATGTTGCTAGAAAATGTTGCTAAGAAATGTTGCTAGAAAATGTTGCTAGAAAATGTTGCTAGAAAATGTTGCTAAGAAATGTTGCTAGAAAATGTTGCTAAGAAATGTTGCTAAGAAATGTTGCTAGAAAATGTTGCTAGAAAATGTTGCTAAGAAATGTTGCTAGAAAATGTTGCCAGAAAATGTTGCTAGAAAATGTTGCCAAGAAATGTTGCCAAGAAATGTTGCTGTTAAAAGTTGCCAGGAAATGTTGCTGCAAAGCGTTGCTAGAAAATGTTACTGGAAAGTGTAGCTTCAAAAGTTTGCTGGAAAGTTGCGGGCAAATGTTCCTAGAAACGCCTGCCCGATATTATTTTGCATAACGTTGCCGACTTTTCTTCGAAATGTTGCTTTGGGTCCTGTTTGCCCACCTTCTTAATCGTTAGCTGTTCGGTGGTAATTTCCTTTTTGTCTTCGACAACATCGAACAGCCTTACTGAAATTTTTATTTTTCTCTCTTTATTTTGATTTCCCTCTTTAACTATCAATTGATCGTATTTTATGTACGCAAAATTTCCTTTTGCACGTTCTTCTATAAGTTTTGGCTTTAATTCTTTTCGCTTTTCTAGTACTTCTTTCGGAAAATCTTCGGTGACGTATACCTCTTTTAAGTTCCTCTTTATTTTCAGTATCTCACTCTTTTTCCAGATGTTTGCAAAAACAATAAGAAAATGTTGCCAGAAAATGTTGCTAGAAAATGTTGCTAAGAAATGTTGCTAGAAAATGTTGCTAGAAAATGTTGCTAAGAAATGTTGCTAGAAAATGTTGCCAGAAAATGTTGCTAGAAAATGTTGCCAAGAAATGTTGCCAAGAAATGTTGCTGTTAAAAGTTGCCAGGAAATGTTGCTGCAAAGCGTTGCTAGAAAATGTTACTGGAAAGTGTAGCTTCAAAAGTTTGCTGGAAAGTTGCGGGCAAATGTTCCTAGAAACGCCTGCCCGATATTATTTTGCATAACGTTGCCGACTTTTCTTCGAAATGTTGCTTTGGGTCCTGTTTGCCCACCTTCTTAATCGTTAGCTGTTCGGTGGTAATTTCCTTTTTGTCTTCGACAACATCGAACAGCCTTACTGAAATTTTTATTTTTCTCTCTTTATTTTGATTTCCCTCTTTAACTATCAATTGATCGTATTTTATGTACGCAAAATTTCCTTTTGCACGTTCTTCTATAAGTTTTGGCTTTAATTCTTTTCGCTTTTCTAGTACTTCTTTCGGAAAATCTTCGGTGACGTATACCTCTTTTAAGTTCCTCTTTATTTTCAGTATCTCACTCTTTTTCCAGATGTTTGCAAAAACAATAAGAAAATGTTGCCAGAAAATGTTGCTAGAAAATGTTGCTAAGAAATGTTGCTAGAAAATGTTGCTAGAAAATGTTGCTAAGAAATGTTGCTAAGAAATGTTGCTAGAAAATGTTGCTAGAAAATGTTGCTAAGAAATGTTGCTAGAAAATGTTGCCAGAAAATGTTGCTAGAAAATGTTGCCAAGAAATGTTGCCAAGAAATGTTGCTGTTAAAAGTTGCCAGGAAATGTTGCTGCAAAGCGTTGCTAGAAAATGTTACTGGAAAGTGTAGCTTCAAAAGTTTGCTGGAAAGTTGCGGGCAAATGTTCCTAGAAACGCCTGCCCGATATTATTTTGCATAACGTTGCCGACTTTTCTTCGAAATGTTGCTTTGGGTCCTGTTTGCCCACCTTCTTAATCGTTAGCTGTTCGGTGGTAATTTCCTTTTTGTCTTCGACAACATCGAACAGCCTTACTGAAATTTTTATTTTTCTCTCTTTATTTTGATTTCCCTCTTTAACTATCAATTGATCGTATTTTATGTACGCAAAATTTCCTTTTGCACGTTCTTCTATAAGTTTTGGCTTTAATTCTTTTCGCTTTTCTAGTACTTCTTTCGGAAAATCTTCGGTGACGTATACCTCTTTTAAGTTCCTCTTTATTTTCAGTATCTCACTCTTTTTCCAGATGTTTGCAAAAACAATAAGAAAATGTTGCCAGAAAATGTTGCTAAGAAATGTTGCTAGAAAATGTTGCTAGAAAATGTTGCTAAGAAATGTTGCTAGAAAATGTTGCTAGAAAATGTTGCTAAGAAATGTTGCTAAGAAATGTTGCTAGAAAATGTTGCTAGAAAATGTTGCTAAGAAATGTTGCTAGAAAATGTTGCCAGAAAATGTTGCTAGAAAATGTTGCTAGAAAATGTTGCTAAGAAATGTTGCTAGAAAATGTTGCTAGAAAATGTTGCTAAGAAATGTTGCTAGAAAATGTTGCTAGAAAATGTTGCTAAGAAATGTTGCTAAGAAATGTTGCTAGAAAATGTTGCTAGAAAATGTTGCTAAGAAATGTTGCTAGAAAATGTTGCCAGAAAATGTTGCTAGAAAATGTTGCCAAGAAATGTTGCCAAGAAATGTTGCTGTTAAAAGTTGCCAGGAAATGTTGCTGCAAAGCGTTGCTAGAAAATGTTACTGGAAAGTGTAGCTTCAAAAGTTTGCTGGAAAGTTGCGGGCAAATGTTCCTAGAAACGCCTGCCCGATATTATTTTGCATAACGTTGCCGACTTTTCTTCGAAATGTTGCTTTGGGTCCTGTTTGCCCACCTTCTTAATCGTTAGCTGTTCGGTGGTAATTTCCTTTTTGTCTTCGACAACATCGAACAGCCTTACTGAAATTTTTATTTTTCTCTCTTTATTTTGATTTCCCTCTTTAACTATCAATTGATCGTATTTT
Source organism: Oxycera nigricornis (assembly GCA_963942545.1). Taxonomy (NCBI): domain Eukaryota; kingdom Metazoa; phylum Arthropoda; class Insecta; order Diptera; family Stratiomyidae; genus Oxycera; species Oxycera nigricornis. The sequence goes on along the minus strand of OZ012659.1, from coordinate 128,217,871 downwards.
ATGTACGCAAAATTTCCTTTTGCACGTTCTTCTATAAGTTTTGGCTTTAATTCTTTTCGCTTTTCTAGTACTTCTTTCGGAAAATCTTCGGTGACGTATACCTCTTTTAAGTTCCTCTTTATTTTCAGTATCTCACTCTTTTTCCAGATGTTTGCAAAAACAATAAGAAAATGTTGCCAGAAAATGTTGCTAAGAAATGTTGCTAGAAAATGTTGCTAGAAAATGTTGCTAAGAAATGTTGCTAGAAAATGTTGCTAGAAAATGTTGCTAAGAAATGTTGCTAAGAAATGTTGCTAGAAAATGTTGCTAGAAAATGTTGCTAAGAAATGTTGCTAGAAAATGTTGCCAGAAAATGTTGCTAGAAAATGTTGCCAAGAAATGTTGCCAAGAAATGTTGCTGTTAAAAGTTGCCAGGAAATGTTGCTGCAAAGCGTTGCTAGAAAATGTTACTGGAAAGTGTAGCTTCAAAAGTTTGCTGGAAAGTTGCGGGCAAATGTTCCTAGAAACGCCTGCCCGATATTATTTTGCATAACGTTGCCGACTTTTCTTCGAAATGTTGCTTTGGGTCCTGTTTGCCCACCTTCTTAATCGTTAGCTGTTCGGTGGTAATTTCCTTTTTGTCTTCGACAACATCGAACAGCCTTACTGAAATTTTTATTTTTCTCTCTTTATTTTGATTTCCCTCTTTAACTATCAATTGATCGTATTTTATGTACGCAAAATTTCCTTTTGCACGTTCTTCTATAAGTTTTGGCTTTAATTCTTTTCGCTTTTCTAGTACTTCTTTCGGAAAATCTTCGGTGACGTATACCTCTTTTAAGTTCCTCTTTATTTTCAGTATCTCACTCTTTTTCCAGATGTTTGCAAAAACAATAAGAAAATGTTGCCAGAAAATGTTGCTAAGAAATTTTGCTAGAAAATGTTGCTAGAAAATGTTGCTAAGAAATGTTGCTAGAAAATGTTGCTAGAAAATGTTGCTAAGAAATGTTGCTAAGAAATGTTGCTAGAAAATGTTGCTAGAAAATGTTGCTAAGAAATGTTGCTAGAAAATGTTGCCAGAAAATGTTGCTAGAAAATGTTGCCAAGAAATGTTGCCAAGAAATGTTGCTGTTAAAAGTTGCCAGGAAATGTTGCTGCAAAGCGTTGCTAGAAAATGTTACTGGAAAGTGTAGCTTCAAAAGTTTGCTGGAAAGTTGCGGGCAAATGTTCCTAGAAACGCCTGCCCGATATTATTTTGCATAACGTTGCCGACTTTTCTTCGAAATGTTGCTTTGGGTCCTGTTTGCCCACCTTCTTAATCGTTAGCTGTTCGGTGGTAATTTCCTTTTTGTCTTCGACAACATCGAACAGCCTTACTGAAATTTTTATTTTTCTCTCTTTATTTTGATTTCCCTCTTTAACTATCAATTGATCGTATTTTATGTACGCAAAATTTCCTTTTGCACGTTCTTCTATAAGTTTTGGCTTTAATTCTTTTCGCTTTTCTAGTACTTCTTTCGGAAAATCTTCGGTGACGTATACCTCTTTTAAGTTCCTCTTTATTTTCAGTATCTCACTCTTTTTCCAGATGTTTGCAAAAACACTAAGAAAATGTTGCCAGAAAATGTTGCTAGAAATTGTTGCTAGAAAATGTTGCTAAGAAATGTTGCTAGAAAATGTTGCTAGAAAATGTTGCTAGAAAATGTTGCTAAGAAATGTTGCTAGAAAATGTTGCTAAGAAATGTTGCTAAGAAATGTTGCTAGAAAATGTTGCTAGAAAATGTTGCTAAGAAATGTTGCTAGAAAATGTTGCCAGAAAATGTTGCTAGAAAATGTTGCCAAGAAATGTTGCCAAGAAATGTTGCTGTTAAAAGTTGCCAGGAAATGTTGCTGCAAAGCGTTGCTAGAAAATGTTACTGGAAAGTGTAGCTTCAAAAGTTTGCTGGAAAGTTGCGGGCAAATGTTCCTAGAAACGCCTGCCCGATATTATTTTGCATAACGTTGCCGACTTTTCTTCGAAATGTTGCTTTGGGTCCTGTTTGCCCACCTTCTTAATCGTTAGCTGTTCGGTGGTAATTTCCTTTTTGTCTTCGACAACATCGAACAGCCTTACTGAAATTTTTATTTTTCTCTCTTTATTTTGATTTCCCTCTTTAACTATCAATTGATCGTATTTTATGTACGCAAAATTTCCTTTTGCACGTTCTTCTATAAGTTTTGGCTTTAATTCTTTTCGCTTTTCTAGTACTTCTTTCGGAAAATCTTCGGTGACGTATACCTCTTTTAAGTTCCTCTTTATTTTCAGTATCTCACTCTTTTTCCAGATGTTTGCAAAAACAATAAGAAAATGTTGCCAGAAAATGTTGCTAGAAAATGTTGCTAAGAAATGTTGCTAGAAAATGTTGCTAGAAAATGTTGCTAGAAAATGTTGCTAAGAAATGTTGCTAGAAAATGTTGCTAAGAAATGTTGCTAAGAAATGTTGCTAGAAAATGTTGCTAGAAAATGTTGCTAAGAAATGTTGCTAGAAAATGTTGCCAGAAAATGTTGCTAGAAAATGTTGCCAAGAAATGTTGCCAAGAAATGTTGCTGTTAAAAGTTGCCAGGAAATGTTGCTGCAAAGCGTTGCTAGAAAATGTTACTGGAAAGTGTAGCTTCAAAAGTTTGCTGGAAAGTTGCGGGCAAATGTTCCTAGAAACGCCTGCCCGATATTATTTTGCATAACGTTGCCGACTTTTCTTCGAAATGTTGCTTTGGGTCCTGTTTGCCCACCTTCTTAATCGTTAGCTGTTCGGTGGTAATTTCCTTTTTGTCTTCGACAACATCGAACAGCCTTACTGAAATTTTTATTTTTCTCTCTTTATTTTGATTTCCCTCTTTAACTATCAATTGATCGTATTTTATGTACGCAAAATTTCCTTTTGCACGTTCTTCTATAAGTTTTGGCTTTAATTCTTTTCGCTTTTCTAGTACTTCTTTCGGAAAATCTTCGGTGACGTATACCTCTTTTAAGTTCCTCTTTATTTTCAGTATCTCACTCTTTTTCCAGATGTTTGCAAAAACAATAAGAAAATGTTGCCAGAAAATGTTGCTAGAAAATGTTGCTAAGAAATGTTGCTAGAAAATGTTGCTAGAAAATGTTGCTAAGAAATGTTGCTAGAAAATGTTGCCAGAAAATGTTGCTAGAAAATGTTGCCAAGAAATGTTGCCAAGAAATGTTGCTGTTAAAAGTTGCCAGGAAATGTTGCTGCAAAGCGTTGCTAGAAAATGTTACTGGAAAGTGTAGCTTCAAAAGTTTGCTGGAAAGTTGCGGGCAAATGTTCCTAGAAACGCCTGCCCGATATTATTTTGCATAACGTTGCCGACTTTTCTTCGAAATGTTGCTTTGGGTCCTGTTTGCCCACCTTCTTAATCGTTAGCTGTTCGGTGGTAATTTCCTTTTTGTCTTCGACAACATCGAACAGCCTTACTGAAATTTTTATTTTTCTCTCTTTATTTTGATTTCCCTCTTTAACTATCAATTGATCGTATTTTATGTACGCAAAATTTCCTTTTGCACGTTCTTCTATAAGTTTTGGCTTTAATTCTTTTCGCTTTTCTAGTACTTCTTTCGGAAAATCTTCGGTGACGTATACCTCTTTTAAGTTCCTCTTTATTTTCAGTATCTCACTCTTTTTCCAGATGTTTGCAAAAACAATAAGAAAATGTTGCCAGAAAATGTTGCTAGAAAATGTTGCTAAGAAATGTTGCTAGAAAATGTTGCTAGAAAATGTTGCTAGAAAATGTTGCTAAGAAATGTTGCTAGAAAATGTTGCTAAGAAATGTTGCTAAGAAATGTTGCTAGAAAATGTTGCTAGAAAATGTTGCTAAGAAATGTTGCTAGAAAATGTTGCCAGAAAATGTTGCTAGAAAATGTTGCCAAGAAATGTTGCCAAGAAATGTTGCTGTTAAAAGTTGCCAGGAAATGTTGCTGCAAAGCGTTGCTAGAAAATGTTACTGGAAAGTGTAGCTTCAAAAGTTTGCTGGAAAGTTGCGGGCAAATGTTCCTAGAAACGCCTGCCCGATATTATTTTGCATAACGTTGCCGACTTTTCTTCGAAATGTTGCTTTGGGTCCTGTTTGCCCACCTTCTTAATCGTTAGCTGTTCGGTGGTAATTTCCTTTTTGTCTTCGACAACATCGAACAGCCTTACTGAAATTTTTATTTTTCTCTCTTTATTTTGATTTCCCTCTTTAACTATCAATTGATCGTATTTTATGTACGCAAAATTTCCTTTTGCACGTTCTTCTATAAGTTTTGGCTTTAATTCTTTTCGCTTTTCTAGTACTTCTTTCGGAAAATCTTCGGTGACGTATACCTCTTTTAAGTTCCTCTTTATTTTCAGTATCTCACTCTTTTTCCAGATGTTTGCAAAAACAATAAGAAAATGTTGCCAGAAAATGTTGCTAGAAAATGTTGCTAAGAAATGTTGCTAGAAAATGTTGCTAGAAAATGTTGCTAGAAAATGTTGCTAAGAAATGTTGCTAGAAAATGTTGCTAAGAAATGTTGCTAAGAAATGTTGCTAGAAAATGTTGCTAGAAAATGTTGCTAAGAAATGTTGCTAGAAAATGTTGCCAGAAAATGTTGCTAGAAAATGTTGCCAAGAAATGTTGCCAAGAAATGTTGCTGTTAAAAGTTGCCAGGAAATGTTGCTGCAAAGCGTTGCTAGAAAATGTTACTGGAAAGTGTAGCTTCAAAAGTTTGCTGGAAAGTTGCGGGCAAATGTTCCTAGAAACGCCTGCCCGATATTATTTTGCATAACGTTGCCGACTTTTCTTCGAAATGTTGCTTTGGGTCCTGTTTGCCCACCTTCTTAATCGTTAGCTGTTCGGTGGTAATTTCCTTTTTGTCTTCGACAACATCGAACAGCCTTACTGAAATTTTTATTTTTCTCTCTTTATTTTGATTTCCCTCTTTAACTATCAATTGATCGTATTTTATGTACGCAAAATTTCCTTTTGCACGTTCTTCTATAAGTTTTGGCTTTAATTCTTTTCGCTTTTCTAGTACTTCTTTCGGAAAATCTTCGGTGACGTATACCTCTTTTAAGTTCCTCTTTATTTTCAGTATCTCACTCTTTTTCCAGATGTTTGCAAAAACAATAAGAAAATGTTGCCAGAAAATGTTGCTAAGAAATGTTGCTAGAAAATGTTGCTAGAAAATGTTGCTAAGAAATGTTGCTAGAAAATGTTGCTAGAAAATGTTGCTAAGAAATGTTGCTAAGAAATGTTGCTAGAAAATGTTGCTAGAAAATGTTGCTAAGAAATGTTGCTAGAAAATGTTGCCAGAAAATGTTGCTAGAAAATGTTGCCAAGAAATGTTGCCAAGAAATGTTGCTGTTAAAAGTTGCCAGGAAATGTTGCTGCAAAGCGTTGCTAGAAAATGTTACTGGAAAGTGTAGCTTCAAAAGTTTGCTGGAAAGTTGCGGGCAAATGTTCCTAGAAACGCCTGCCCGATATTATTTTGCATAACGTTGCCGACTTTTCTTCGAAATGTTGCTTTGGGTCCTGTTTGCCCACCTTCTTAATCGTTAGCTGTTCGGTGGTAATTTCCTTTTTGTCTTCGACAACATCGAACAGCCTTACTGAAATTTTTATTTTTCTCTCTTTATTTTGATTTCCCTCTTTAACTATCAATTGATCGTATTTTATGTACGCAAAATTTCCTTTTGCACGTTCTTCTATAAGTTTTGGCTTTAATTCTTTTCGCTTTTCTAGTACTTCTTTCGGAAAATCTTCGGTGACGTATACCTCTTTTAAGTTCCTCTTTATTTTCAGTATCTCACTCTTTTTCCAGATGTTTGCAAAAACAATAAGAAAATGTTGCCAGAAAATGTTGCTAAGAAATGTTGCTAGAAAATGTTGCTAGAAAATGTTGCTAAGAAATGTTGCTAGAAAATGTTGCTAGAAAATGTTGCTAAGAAATGTTGCTAAGAAATGTTGCTAGAAAATGTTGCTAGAAAATGTTGCTAAGAAATGTTGCTAGAAAATGTTGCCAGAAAATGTTGCTAGAAAATGTTGCCAAGAAATGTTGCCAAGAAATGTTGCTGTTAAAAGTTGCCAGGAAATGTTGCTGCAAAGCGTTGCTAGAAAATGTTACTGGAAAGTGTAGCTTCAAAAGTTTGCTGGAAAGTTGCGGGCAAATGTTCCTAGAAACGCCTGCCCGATATTATTTTGCATAACGTTGCCGACTTTTCTTCGAAATGTTGCTTTGGGTCCTGTTTGCCCACCTTCTTAATCGTTAGCTGTTCGGTGGTAATTTCCTTTTTGTCTTCGACAACATCGAACAGCCTTACTGAAATTTTTATTTTTCTCTCTTTATTTTGATTTCCCTCTTTAACTATCAATTGATCGTATTTTATGTACGCAAAATTTCCTTTTGCACGTTCTTCTATAAGTTTTGGCTTTAATTCTTTTCGCTTTTCTAGTACTTCTTTCGGAAAATCTTCGGTGACGTATACCTCTTTTAAGTTCCTCTTTATTTTCAGTATCTCACTCTTTTTCCAGATGTTTGCAAAAACACTAAGAAAATGTTGCCAGAAAATGTTGCTAGAAATTGTTGCTAGAAAATGTTGCTAAGAAATGTTGCTAGAAAATGTTGCTAGAAAATGTTGCTAGAAAATGTTGCTAAGAAATGTTGCTAGAAAATGTTGCTAAGAAATGTTGCTAAGAAATGTTGCTAGAAAATGTTGCTAGAAAATGTTGCTAAGAAATGTTGCTAGAAAATGTTGCCAGAAAATGTTGCTAGAAAATGTTGCCAAGAAATGTTGCCAAGAAATGTTGCTGTTAAAAGTTGCCAGGAAATGTTGCTGCAAAGCGTTGCTAGAAAATGTTACTGGAAAGTGTAGCTTCAAAAGTTTGCTGGAAAGTTGCGGGCAAATGTTCCTAGAAACGCCTGCCCGATATTATTTTGCATAACGTTGCCGACTTTTCTTCGAAATGTTGCTTTGGGTCCTGTTTGCCCACCTTCTTAATCGTTAGCTGTTCGGTGGTAATTTCCTTTTTGTCTTCGACAACATCGAACAGCCTTACTGAAATTTTTATTTTTCTCTCTTTATTTTGATTTCCCTCTTTAACTATCAATTGATCGTATTTTATGTACGCAAAATTTCCTTTTGCACGTTCTTCTATAAGTTTTGGCTTTAATTCTTTTCGCTTTTCTAGTACTTCTTTCGGAAAATCTTCGGTGACGTATACCTCTTTTAAGTTCCTCTTTATTTTCAGTATCTCACTCTTTTTCCAGATGTTTGCAAAAACAATAAGAAAATGTTGCCAGAAAATGTTGCTAGAAAATGTTGCTAAGAAATGTTGCTAGAAAATGTTGCTAGAAAATGTTGCTAGAAAATGTTGCTAAGAAATGTTGCTAGAAAATGTTGCTAAGAAATGTTGCTAAGAAATGTTGCTAGAAAATGTTGCTAGAAAATGTTGCTAAGAAATGTTGCTAGAAAATGTTGCCAGAAAATGTTGCTAGAAAATGTTGCCAAGAAATGTTGCCAAGAAATGTTGCTGTTAAAAGTTGCCAGGAAATGTTGCTGCAAAGCGTTGCTAGAAAATGTTACTGGAAAGTGTAGCTTCAAAAGTTTGCTGGAAAGTTGCGGGCAAATGTTCCTAGAAACGCCTGCCCGATATTATTTTGCATAACGTTGCCGACTTTTCTTCGAAATGTTGCTTTGGGTCCTGTTTGCCCACCTTCTTAATCGTTAGCTGTTCGGTGGTAATTTCCTTTTTGTCTTCGACAACATCGAACAGCCTTACTGAAATTTTTATTTTTCTCTCTTTATTTTGATTTCCCTCTTTAACTATCAATTGATCGTATTTTATGTACGCAAAATTTCCTTTTGCACGTTCTTCTATAAGTTTTGGCTTTAATTCTTTTCGCTTTTCTAGTACTTCTTTCGGAAAATCTTCGGTGACGTATACCTCTTTTAAGTTCCTCTTTATTTTCAGTATCTCACTCTTTTTCCAGATGTTTGCAAAAACAATAAGAAAATGTTGCCAGAAAATGTTGCTAGAAAATGTTGCTAAGAAATGTTGCTAGAAAATGTTGCTAGAAAATGTTGCTAAGAAATGTTGCTAGAAAATGTTGCCAGAAAATGTTGCTAGAAAATGTTGCCAAGAAATGTTGCCAAGAAATGTTGCTGTTAAAAGTTGCCAGGAAATGTTGCTGCAAAGCGTTGCTAGAAAATGTTACTGGAAAGTGTAGCTTCAAAAGTTTGCTGGAAAGTTGCGGGCAAATGTTCCTAGAAACGCCTGCCCGATATTATTTTGCATAACGTTGCCGACTTTTCTTCGAAATGTTGCTTTGGGTCCTGTTTGCCCACCTTCTTAATCGTTAGCTGTTCGGTGGTAATTTCCTTTTTGTCTTCGACAACATCGAACAGCCTTACTGAAATTTTTATTTTTCTCTCTTTATTTTGATTTCCCTCTTTAACTATCAATTGATCGTATTTTATGTACGCAAAATTTCCTTTTGCACGTTCTTCTATAAGTTTTGGCTTTAATTCTTTTCGCTTTTCTAGTACTTCTTTCGGAAAATCTTCGGTGACGTATACCTCTTTTAAGTTCCTCTTTATTTTCAGTATCTCACTCTTTTTCCAGATGTTTGCAAAAACAATAAGAAAATGTTGCCAGAAAATGTTGCTAGAAAATGTTGCTAAGAAATGTTGCTAGAAAATGTTGCTAGAAAATGTTGCTAGAAAATGTTGCTAAGAAATGTTGCTAGAAAATGTTGCTAAGAAATGTTGCTAAGAAATGTTGCTAGAAAATGTTGCTAGAAAATGTTGCTAAGAAATGTTGCTAGAAAATGTTGCCAGAAAATGTTGCTAGAAAATGTTGCCAAGAAATGTTGCCAAGAAATGTTGCTGTTAAAAGTTGCCAGGAAATGTTGCTGCAAAGCGTTGCTAGAAAATGTTACTGGAAAGTGTAGCTTCAAAAGTTTGCTGGAAAGTTGCGGGCAAATGTTCCTAGAAACGCCTGCCCGATATTATTTTGCATAACGTTGCCGACTTTTCTTCGAAATGTTGCTTTGGGTCCTGTTTGCCCACCTTCTTAATCGTTAGCTGTTCGGTGGTAATTTCCTTTTTGTCTTCGACAACATCGAACAGCCTTACTGAAATTTTTATTTTTCTCTCTTTATTTTGATTTCCCTCTTTAACTATCAATTGATCGTATTTTATGTACGCAAAATTTCCTTTTGCACGTTCTTCTATAAGTTTTGGCTTTAATTCTTTTCGCTTTTCTAGTACTTCTTTCGGAAAATCTTCGGTGACGTATACCTCTTTTAAGTTCCTCTTTATTTTCAGTATCTCACTCTTTTTCCAGATGTTTGCAAAAACAATAAGAAAATGTTGCCAGAAAATGTTGCTAAGAAATGTTGCTAGAAAATGTTGCTAGAAAATGTTGCTAAGAAATGTTGCTAGAAAATGTTGCTAGAAAATGTTGCTAAGAAATGTTGCTAAGAAATGTTGCTAGAAAATGTTGCTAGAAAATGTTGCTAAGAAATGTTGCTAGAAAATGTTGCCAGAAAATGTTGCTAGAAAATGTTGCCAAGAAATGTTGCCAAGAAATGTTGCTGTTAAAAGTTGCCAGGAAATGTTGCTGCAAAGCGTTGCTAGAAAATGTTACTGGAAAGTGTAGCTTCAAAAGTTTGCTGGAAAGTTGCGGGCAAATGTTCCTAGAAACGCCTGCCCGATATTATTTTGCATAACGTTGCCGACTTTTCTTCGAAATGTTGCTTTGGGTCCTGTTTGCCCACCTTCTTAATCGTTAGCTGTTCGGTGGTAATTTCCTTTTTGTCTTCGACAACATCGAACAGCCTTACTGAAATTTTTATTTTTCTCTCTTTATTTTGATTTCCCTCTTTAACTATCAATTGATCGTATTTTATGTACGCAAAATTTCCTTTTGCACGTTCTTCTATAAGTTTTGGCTTTAATTCTTTTCGCTTTTCTAGTACTTCTTTCGGAAAATCTTCGGTGACGTATACCTCTTTTAAGTTCCTCTTTATTTTCAGTATCTCACTCTTTTTCCAGATGTTTGCAAAAACAATAAGAAAATGTTGCCAGAAAATGTTGCTAGAAAATGTTGCTAAGAAATGTTGCTAGAAAATGTTGCTAGAAAATGTTGCTAGAAAATGTTGCTAAGAAATGTTGCTAGAAAATGTTGCTAAGAAATGTTGCTAAGAAATGTTGCTAGAAAATGTTGCTAGAAAATGTTGCTAAGAAATGTTGCTAGAAAATGTTGCCAGAAAATGTTGCTAGAAAATGTTGCCAAGAAATGTTGCCAAGAAATGTTGCTGTTAAAAGTTGCCAGGAAATGTTGCTGCAAAGCGTTGCTAGAAAATGTTACTGGAAAGTGTAGCTTCAAAAGTTTGCTGGAAAGTTGCGGGCAAATGTTCCTAGAAACGCCTGCCCGATATTATTTTGCATAACGTTGCCGACTTTTCTTCGAAATGTTGCTTTGGGTCCTGTTTGCCCACCTTCTTAATCGTTAGCTGTTCGGTGGTAATTTCCTTTTTGTCTTCGACAACATCGAACAGCCTTACTGAAATTTTTATTTTTCTCTCTTTATTTTGATTTCCCTCTTTAACTATCAATTGATCGTATTTTATGTACGCAAAATTTCCTTTTGCACGTTCTTCTATAAGTTTTGGCTTTAATTCTTTTCGCTTTTCTAGTACTTCTTTCGGAAAATCTTCGGTGACGTATACCTCTTTTAAGTTCCTCTTTATTTTCAGTATCTCACTCTTTTTCCAGATGTTTGCAAAAACAATAAGAAAATGTTGCCAGAAAATGTTGCTAGAAAATGTTGCTAAGAAATGTTGCTAGAAAATGTTGCTAGAAAATGTTGCTAGAAAATGTTGCTAAGAAATGTTGCTAGAAAATGTTGCTAGAAAATGTTGCTAAGAAATGTTGCTAGAAAATGTTGCCAGAAAATGTTGCTAGAAAATGTTGCCAAGAAATGTTGCCAAGAAATGTTGCTGTTAAAAGTTGCCAGGAAATGTTGCTGCAAAGCGTTGCTAGAAAATGTTACTGGAAAGTGTAGCTTCAAAAGTTTGCTGGAAAGTTGCGGGCAAATGTTCCTAGAAACGCCTGCCCGATATTATTTTGCATAACGTTGCCGACTTTTCTTCGAAATGTTGCTTTGGGTCCTGTTTGCCCACCTTCTTAATCGTTAGCTGTTCGGTGGTAATTTCCTTTTTGTCTTCGACAACATCGAACAGCCTTACTGAAATTTTTATTTTTCTCTCTTTATTTTGATTTCCCTCTTTAACTATCAATTGATCGTATTTTATGTACGCAAAATTTCCTTTTGCACGTTCTTCTATAAGTTTTGGCTTTAATTCTTTTCGCTTTTCTAGTACTTCTTTCGGAAAATCTTCGGTGACGTATACCTCTTTTAAGTTCCTCTTTATTTTCAGTATCTCACTCTTTTTCCAGATGTTTGCAAAAACAATAAGAAAATGTTGCCAGAAAATGTTGCTAGAAAATGTTGCTAAGAAATGTTGCTAGAAAATGTTGCTAGAAAATGTTGCTAGAAAATGTTGCTAAGAAATGTTGCTAGAAAATGTTGCTAGAAAATGTTGCTAAGAAATGTTGCTAGAAAATGTTGCCAGAAAATGTTGCTAGAAAATGTTGCCAAGAAATGTTGCCAAGAAATGTTGCTGTTAAAAGTTGCCAGGAAATGTTGCTGCAAAGCGTTGCTAGAAAATGTTACTGGAAAGTGTAGCTTCAAAAGTTTGCTGGAAAGTTGCGGGCAAATGTTCCTAGAAACGCCTGCCCGATATTATTTTGCATAACGTTGCCGACTTTTCTTCGAAATGTTGCTTTGGGTCCTGTTTGCCCACCTTCTTAATCGTTAGCTGTTCGGTGGTAATTTCCTTTTTGTCTTCGACAACATCGAACAGCCTTACTGAAATTCTTCGCCAAATCAAGCATCTCCACCACTGCTTGTTGTAATCGACCAGGCCGGCCATCCCTCCGCGTTCCAATTCTAGAAAGATAAGCGACATTATAAGAACGCAATTTGCAACACTTTGTGAGTTTACTAAACACAAATGTCTACTTGCCCACGAAATTAGTCGTACCTACCAAAATTCTTCATCTGGTTTCGAGTTTTCCCCATTTTCTTAAACGTCAATCGACACATGTCCGCGGCACCATCCGTCAAAAATTGCGAGGTGACAGCTGATTCGGGCTGCTCGTAGTAATCGGCCAACCTCAGGCCGGCCATCCGTCGGCGATTCTAGATTATTTCGCTTCAAATGTTCTCAGATTCTCTACATTCTTAAACATCAATCGACACACATGGCAGCGGCACCATCCGTCAACAATTGCGAGGTGACAGCTGATTCGGGCTGCTCGTAGTAATCGGCCAACCTCAGGCCGGCCATCCGTCCACGATTCTAGATTATTTCGCTTCAAATGTTCCCAGATTCTCTACATTCTTAAACATCAATCGACACACATGTCCACGGCATCATCTGTCAACAATTGCGAGGTGACAGCTGTTTCGGGCTGCTCGTAGTAATCGGCGAACCTCAGGCCGACCATCCGTCCAAGATTCTAGGGAATTTACCTTCTAGAAACAAAAACACATTTTAAGAACGCGATTGTCACCACGACATTGGTTGTACCTACCAAAAACTTCATCTGATATCGAGTTTTCCCCATTTTCTTAAACGTCAATCGACACACATGGCAGCGGCACCATCCGTCAACAATTGCGCGGTGACAGCTGATTCGGGCTGCCAGTGTGTTCAAATTGGAACGGTTGCATTCCACAATTATGTCTATTGTATGGTGTGTGCATTCACTTGCATTCCACAATTATGCCTATTGTATAGTGCGTCTCGGGAGTACCGTCCCTGCAAAAAGTTTGCGTTTCGGAACAATAAATGCGGCAGAATAAAACTGATGCTAGTCCACGTACTTTCGTCAATTTCTGTTCCTAAAATGCAGTAGAGAATGGTGCTAATGTTAGCAAACATTGTATCCTTTCTTTTGATACCAATTTTGTAAGGATCTAATGGGTAGTTGTCGAGAAAAGAAATTGTGCGCAACTTGTATACTTACCAATATGACGGAGAATTCTTGATTTTTGAGAATCCTTTTTTTTGCATAGAGATCGTGTGTCGCTGGCACTAGTTTAACTGTAAACAGATAGGAAGCATTGTATCGTTTCTTTTGATACCAATTTTGTAAGGATATAAAAGGTGGTTGTCGAGAAAAGAGATTTTGCGCTGCGTGTATATTTACAGATATTACATTTCATTGCATCCTTAGAATTGTTTTCTTTCTTTTGTCCGTAGCTACGTAACTACGTGTGTTGCTGCCTCTACTTTAACTTTAGGCCATTAGCGAACATTGTGTCGCTTCTTTTGATACCAAATTTGGAAGGATCTAATAGGTAGATGCCGAGAAAATAAATTTTGCGTAACTTGTATATTTTTACCAATTTGCCGGTGAATTTTTGACTTTTCATTGCACCCTCAGAATACTTTTTACCGCATAGAAATCGTATGCCAGTCGGCACAATCTTACTTATAGCTTCACCAGGAGCACACTTCACTCGATAGTCTCCCGGCACTGCACAAGATTGTCTGAAATAAACAAGAAACCACAAACCAAATAATCTTTGAAAACTAATTATAGCGGATAAAAACCAAAATTGTTGTGTTTCCTTAGGCGGGATATTTATTTTATATTAGTATAAATGTATTTCGAGAACCAGTTGTGCCCTTATTCAGTGCATTTGACCAAATCAAATAATCTATGAGAACTAATTACAGTGACTTATCTGACAGACATTCTTCGGCCGCAATGTCTAGAGTAGGATCTTATTGGCAACTAAATTATAAATTTTAATGACGGACTACTGATTAACCAAGGTTTTCATCAGGAAACCTTTCATGGGTATCTTTGCGATGGCGCCGAAGCTGCTCTCGCGTAGGGTCTACGCCCAAAAGCAAAGATTACAAAATATATTATCATATTTATTTTTATTATTATATTAATAACATAATATGTATCGTGCGGGCTGATTTTGAAAGTGTACTTCCCAGATGATGTACATCGGTAGAATAATATCACCATGAGTACGAGTAATATCAACGCTGCCGTAATACTCTATCCACAATCCCAATGGGAAATGGATTGGATAAAAAGACTTAAGCTAGCAACTTCAGCTCTCGGCAGTTCAGTATCTACACAGCTGGTGCCTTGTGTGCCTTAAGCCAAGTTAGTAAGACGAGATACGTTTTGCAGTTGATACGTGCATTGAATAGGCAGTGTTTGTTGTTTGTGGAAAAATATTGTCAAAAGCAATTACGGCTTGCAGTTGCAACGAGTCCGAAATAATTTTCGCGGCTGTTCAGTTGCTACCTTTCTAGGTATTTTTGCCGCGTGTCAGCCGACGTAAACCAGAATTAATTTAATCGTCCACCGCTGACGATAGTTTCACAAGTTCGTTTCAGTAACACCATCCGTGGTCGGTTGGGCTCGAAAATTGGCTACAACCGATTAGTACTTCCGTTGCACAGTCTAATTTCAGTTCAGAACAGTATAACGGTGGTAAAAAGGTAAAAGTGCATTTATGTCGTGGAAGCTCGATAAAAGCATCAATTTTCCGGCCATTTCCACGCATTTATCTTAGTGCTAGCTAGTGAAGTGCTTGCAGTTTCACAATGGTCGTAATGAAGTCTGCAAAAAGTGTGCACCGTGTTCGAGAGTTCTTGTACGGTCGAGTTGCTTCGTCTTGTGGTACTTGGGGCAGCTACGATTTCTATTCAACGTGCCCCCATGCAGCCAATGCACTTTCGGCGGAAAGTGCATGTGACGAGCTATCCAATGCGCTTCCTTACAGCGCAGTGCCAGGACCGCGGCCGATTCCTATACTAGGGAATGCATGGAGGTAGGTGGCCTAGTACTAGAGTACTGCTGCGATTGCGAATCCGTGGAACTTGAACGAAAGAAAATAACAGGAAAATCTAGTCTAACCTGAGATCGGGCAGGGTGTTATAAAAGTGGAGCTAGCTGCTCTTTGAAGGATTGTATTCCAAAGTAGAATGTATCATTGCAAATAGATCAAGATTTGAGTTGACTTTGTAGATTAAGCGTACTTAACGTTGCATGGAGGATGTTTTTCATTTTTCGTGTGACATTTTCAACGCAAGCAAATTTTAAACTTTGTCGCAACCAAAATCTTGTGCTCTAGATGCGTAGCGTTTCCATATTTTCGAATGTTAATCCAGTTTAAAAATTTAACATGCGGTAAGTGAGATTGTCGTCATGTTTTTCCAATAAGTTCGCCTACTCGCTAACAAAAGCGACCGATTTAAGCTATTGTGCATTAATTTTGCTTAACCGTTTAGCACCTCATAATGAGGTGTAGACCTTGTAAGCTATTTGCTTCATAGCATGACAATGGTGTGTGGTCATTGGCTTTTTTGGCACTGTTACAAAAGTATTTGACTCAAATAATTGGTAAATATAGGCTGCGAGGCCTTCAAGCTAAATCCAAGATAATATGTAGAAAGAATTATCATAAGTATCCACTATTTCATCATCTCACTATTAAAAAATTGAAAAATCCGTCTGTCTAACATTACGAAAGGTTCTTATCATTTCAAACACGGTTTCTTCAGGAACATTTTTTGTCAGTCTTCGATGGTTTTCGTAGGCTATACAATATTGAAAGATATGAAACTCAGAAACAACTCAGGAAGAAAATCAATACTATGGGAATGTCCGTCTAGGCTGAAATTAGTTAGCAGCGCAACCAATACTAAATATGACGATGAAAAAGGATTCTCCCAAAATCTAGGATGTTAGCTTTACTTTCATGTTCTTATCACGGAGGATGTTATGTTCCTCTGGAAAAGCACTTAAGAGTCTATTAATTGGAATGAAAATATTTACCTACTTAGTTCGAGGATGCTTTCAACTACAAAATACAACCCAAACTGAAACAATGACAATGACAAAATATTTTCAAAATTTCACAAACACCAAATGCTTTATACGGATTTTCAACAAAAAAACACAGTTATAATTTACAAGCTACCAACATTCCGTGCGGAATTCAACCGAGATAGCCTCAACACTCCAATTTTCTTACTTTGACTCTCATTTTGTTACGGTCAAATGCTGGTTTTTGGTTCAAAGCGTTTACACTAATAACATAGCAAACCGCGAAACCATTCTTTTCTACCGATCACAACATGTGTCTCCCAACAATCGTCTTCAATTGTAGTTTTTACATTTCAAGCCCCCGAAAATCAGTTTCACACTGAATCAATTGTGAAATGGCTTTACAAATGCGAATTATCTAGAGCTATATCTATTTGTTAGATTGTTTTCGCTTGAATGAAAACTAGCAAATTGATTTTTTTAGCGATAATAGTATCTTTTTATGATTTATAGTGGATTTGCACGCAATCAAGAATTGTGCGTGAGACATAAGACTTTCATTTTAATTTAATAATGACTACGTGTCAAAAACACAAGAATTGATTATCCAAAAAAACATGGTAAGTGTGCCAGTTTGTGGATCTTATGAAACCTGACTCAACCTCTGAATTTTTTGAACGTCGCTTGCGGTGTTTGTTTCAAGTTTTTTGCTAAGGCTATAAAAATCGATTTCTAATATTTTACGGAGCATGCCCAAGCTGTCAATCCCACAGCCTGCTTTGGTGGAATCAACCGTCAAAAATAGCTTATATAGAATTCACTGTTCCTATTAGTGCGAACGGTTTACGACAAATGCTTCAGCTTTTTTTACTGTGGTTACTATTCAACTAGCAGATATGTTCCAATATATGTTACCACCACCTCACCATTACAAACCCCGAAGAACGAAAGAAGTAAGGTAAGCAAACCAGACTCTAAGTCAATGTAAAGTAATACTTTTATCATTCCCATGGCACCAAACATTGCAAATAGTTCATCTGCTGCCAGATGCGATCCTTCATGTCCACACGAGTAACTATCCAGTAATATCTAGACAACAATGATAACACTTTAAAGGAAAATAGTAATGACTCATTGCGGTAAGTGGAATGAGGCAATATTAATCGAACCATCCCCTTATGGATTATAAATATTTATCATTTATTATATTTATAGAGTTATATTTTTTAATCATTAAAAAATGTATTTTATTCTTTAAAGCAGCCAACATTTTAAAGTACATATTGATTGTCACAAGTTCAAGTCAGATTGAAAAAAATAAACTTTTTGGTCTTGTCTTCTTGCTACCTCTATACCTGGAAGAAAATAATTGGGTGATCATGTCTAATTTTTTCTTTCTGAAATTGATTGCGAGCCGGATTTATTTTAATGTTTCAATTTAAAATACTGCATATGTCGCCTCTATCACTATTCGAATTCCATTCGAAGCGGCCTGTCCGAACGATCGATCCGACATTTTTGCGCAAAAAAATTATGAAACAAAATAAAATGCTACATGTCGGAACGAACGTTCGTAGGGCTACTTCGAAGTGCATTACAATAGTGATAGAGCTGAGATTGGCGAGATAAGAAGTATTTTAAAATTAAAAATTAAAAAAAAAAACATTTTAAAAAATCCTGAAAACGAGTTATTCGGTGTGCAATCAGTTTCAAAATGGCGATTTGCTCCCTAACGTATTAGCACCGAAGCTTAACTTAACTTCTTCAAACGGATGGATTAAAAAACTGAAGCCATTTACCTGAAAAGTGTTGCCCGTTTTAATTACTTAAAAGCTTTGTCACCTACATTCGCTTCATTAGTGCCAATATCATCAATTAGCACACGAATCTCGGATGATGATCCACTTTTGCTTTCTGCGCATCATTGCATTCATACGATTCGCTCATTAATAAATTTCTGTTTGCAGTGGAATTGATAAACTAATCTATTGATCCATCAGATATTCTGGTTGATCGATTGAATTATTGCCTGTCTATCGTCTGTTGGCTTGGCTGATTTTCTTTTTCACCACTTCGTGTCTGCTGATTCTGCTTGTTCGCGGCAAGCCAAAACATGCATCATGTTGCATGTAGCAGCAAGCATGGCTTCGCGTTACGAAATCCGACATCACACTTAGCTTATGCACAAAAAGAAAGCTGAGAGCAGGCCGAGCTCGATGCCAAGGTCATGTTTCAAGATGCAAGATCAATTTTTACTGATGTAAATAGGAAATGGAGCCAGCGAGATAGACAAAAAATGCATAGAGAGTTTGGTTTTGGTGAGTTCATTGATAATGAAGCCGTACGAGTTTGCATAATCAGTTGTGCGGTGGGGTCTATAGCAACATTGTAATCAACCAACTATAAACTTTCTAATTCAGCTTCAATTATATGTATGTAGCTATCGTAACATATGAAATTGAACGCATCAATCAATTTGTTGATTCACACGATGGCATCTTGTTTCACTATAAACGAAAGCGAAAGATCTTTCAAATTTGTCACCAATGGAGGACCCTGAAATGATGACGATTATGGCATTCATTAAGCGGAACCAGAAAGACGTGCAGCAAGTTTTATCCGACAGCATGAAAGTTTCATATGAATGGGTCTTTCGAAATATAATGCACTCCATATTGAATGCGCCATATTAAGTGAGCCAAGGTACCTGTAACATACATAGCATAAATAATAAGGTTGTGATGGCATCACGCTGCCTGTTCGCGTAACTGTTTTTCGGAAGGGAGGCAACTATAGCCATAATTATCTTGTATGAAACACTGAAATATTGGAATGTAATTGAAGTCAGCAAGTTGTCCTGATCTTGAACATTGGTCGGATGTAGGCTATGGATCTTTTACTCAAAGCGATGTTATTGCAGGGATTGTGAAGGTCCTCGGCATGATGTAGACATTATTTCGCAAGATGTAGATTGTAGAGTCCTAAAATACCTTTTAAAAAATCAGGCTTACAATATTCCAATGTTAACATTCAACCAAATACTGGCTTGGAATATATATTTCGAAATAATATTACAATATTAATCTTTCGTGCAAATGGCATGTTAGATTTTCAGTGAACCTAAATACCTTGGACTAATTAGGGCACCATGAACATTAATTTCTAGAACACTGAGATGGTTTATAATGATTGACGTATTAACACCCGTATCACATGTTTTGGAAATCTTATATACAAACAATTAATCACTATTGTTATTCTAAAGACATTTTATCATTTGATTGATAATAGAGGATCAGCAGTTTTGAATTAATTGTTTACAGCGTCAAAACAACAGTATGTATCCTAAATGTTTTAATTACGTGTTACTATTAGGACATTATAGGGAAAACCTAATGTAAAATGAATAAAATTTTGCCTACCAGAAAAAATCATTTTTAAACAGTACACTTTGTCATTACATCGATGGTATGCAATACACGAAAACTTTCAATCAAGTCATTTGCAATCAATAGGTGTTCCATTAACAATCTTATAGGATTGCTTTCTCAGAGTGTAGGCTTGCCTGGATGGTTATCAATGTTAATCTTGCATTTTCAGTCTCACCATAATTATAATAATAATAATATTAATTTTTGTTGATTCCTCTAGAACCACCATATACTGGAATATACCTTCAACTATTTCTGGTAAAATGGGGGATTTTTCTGCTTGTGAGTCTTATAGTGATATAGCAAAATAAAACAATCGGGCGTCTTTCGAACAATTTGGTGAAAATATTACTTTAAAACTAACAAAAGCATGCATGTATATGTTTTTTTAATTTTCTTTGATTTTTGAGGTATTGCTATAAGATTTAAGTTTCCGTAAATAATCACAAATGCATAGAAAACTAGTGAGTAATATTTTGAATTATATTTTAAAACCCAATTTAATTACATATTTTATCGGAGAAATATTTGCCATTAACCAACTAAGAATAGTGTTCAATTCGATATTCTGTTCCGAAGATTTTTAAAATTATTATTGCATTTGAATGAATAATTTTCGTAACTTTAACATATATCAACAAATCATAGAACATCACCAAGTTTGCCTCTCAGATTAGAGCTTATTTTTGTTGCGTAGAAAAATAATGAAAGCAATGAAGCTTCGTTAATTAACAGGAAAACGTACAACGTATGACGAAACTATTACCGTGCCTTGCTTTACTACGGAACCCTTATCCATACGAAACTGCGAAGAGATTCATGTGTCTGAAGATAACAACGCCAAGGATAGTGAAAACTACGACTAATAATATGTTCTTTAATTTCACAACAAAATTGTTGTGTTGCAAGTAGTGATTATTGAGAATTCTACTAACAAGTTGTGGATAAAATGCTTATATTAACTTTTTGCAAGTTTATATTTATGTAAATTTATATCCCTGGGCACAATCCTTTCATTTCCAATTGAATATTGATTGCGAATATTTTGTTGTAAAAGTTCATGCCAATTGAACGTAAAATCTTTTTATTTATTTCAGGCTTATTTCCTGCATTTCCAAAGTTATTACTTAGCATACTAAACCCATTTCCATCCAAAAATTACATTTAGTATAATTGAAAATGTTTACCTGTAATTCCAGCGAATAATTCAATGCGTAACTCAACTGGTTGACCATCACCGCGATTCCGGATAGTGCATATTAAACATTTCACGATTGCCAATCCCCCCCGCCTATCAGACATGGCATATGCATTTATATGCCTGCATTCCAGTGATTTCCACCATGAAAATTGAATTGTACTTAAAATTCAGTGGGTTCAGTCAATACGAGTATTAATTTACTGTGAACGTGACTTTGCAATCTGTTGACTTACATCAAAAATTGGTTGAATATGCAAATATGTATACGTCTGATTTGAAGATTATGTTGCGTGGTTTCGGTTTCGCTTTCAGGGCACTTGTTCAATTTTAGGCATCACGATTTTAGAGCAAAATATTCTGACGCTAACGGTTTGAATTTCTTCCTAACTAGTTTGTCGTACTCCTCCCACTAATCTTCAACATTTTGTATCGGATTTTAAACTGGTAGCAATTAATTATACCAAAATGTTTTTGACTCTTGTACTTTGCTGATCTACACCAGCTGAAATTAGTAAATAAAAATATCACCTTTATCTATTCTTTCAATTGCAGTCGCAGCGTTGAGTAGATAAATGTTTCAGTTAAAATATTTATCATGTAGACTGCATTTAAAAATTAAATCAATTAATTTCATTTTACAGACTTTTCCCGGTGATCGGGCAGTACGCGATCTCCGATGTGGCCAAAGTCTCTCACCAGCTGTTCGAGGAGTATGGACGAATCGTCAGGCTGGGCGGTTTGATGGGGCGTCCTGATCTCCTGTTTGTCTACGACGCTGATGAAATTGAAAAGGTGAATTTTTCATCCTGTTGATAGTGTATTTATATGAAGGAGATAAATTTACGTGAAAGTAATGTAAATTTTCAAGATATGTAGTTAGGTAACCCATATATGCAAATACTATTGAAAAAAGTGTCTATATTTGTGAATGCGTTCCAATGTTTTATTGGCAAACCAATTGGTTTGGCACACCCACGTACATACATCAAGTATTTCTTATTGATTTCTGCAAAGTTTCAAAGGTTTAAGTATGTATCAATGATGATCCAGTGCCTGGAAAATATTTACAACAGGTTTAGAGTCGATCAGTTAAAATTTATTATCAGGTGAAGTTTTCGTATATGTATTAGATTAATCTCGAAATATGTTGCACCATTTTTTGTTTCCGAACGCTGAAGTCTGATTTTATAGAATTCATCATAGTGTTACAGCGAAAAATCTACCTGATGTTCAAATGGTTAAGGTATTCCTATCCATTAAAGCATGTTTGTAAACTCAACGCCATTAATCTAATTTGATAATTGGTAAAATGCCGTCTCTTTTTGTGAACAATTTTATTCCAAAATTACTAATCAATTAACATGGTCGATTTGCTAGTCGATTTTTCAGAATTTTCGCGCAAAAGATTTATTGTATTTCCATATTTTCCATTCTTAAAATAAGTCGTCTAATCGTTCACTGCATGAATTTTTGTCTACACTTAGAAAGAATTTTTTTCTAGTATTTTCACCCTGAAAGTACAGCAAAAGTATTGCAAAGAAAATAAAACCACATATTTGGGATCTAATGCATGGTAATGCAAAATACATAGGTAGTAAATTTTTGTTAAACTTAGAAGTAACGCCTTTCTGTTTGTCGTGTAAATATTGCAAAAATATCCAAGAATGGGAAAAATATACTTGGATCCACCACCACTTTCCAGTTCGTTGTTTTCAGTTGCACTCGAACATTTCATTACTTTCACTAAATCACGCTCATTATACATGAACCGACAGAATATACGAGTATGTATATTTACAAGTGGCGATGACACATGAACTGCTATTTTTCGGTTTAGATGATTCGGCTGTTTGTGCAAAAAATTTGAAACAACCATGAATGAGATAATTTATTGTTAACCCTTATGAGTGATGCAACCAGCTGCCAATTAGCTCCCATATTGGTTCGATAGAAAACAGATTTCTTTTTGTCAACAGTAGGTAACATTCCCATGAAAACTGATCCAATGCTTATTCTCCTGAGATCCCTCGCGATGACGATTAGAACAACGATCTGTATCTTTTGTTTGCTGCAAACATTTCCGTTGAAGTAGTGCGCCCTAGGCGGCTAATGGGTCGCGGCACTTTCTAATTTCTCCGGCTTACACATGTGACTCTGTAAATGGTGTAAATCTGAATAATGACTAACGAATTCTTTGTCTTTATAGTGCTACAGAAACGAAGGCGTTACACCATTCCGGCCTTCGATGCCGAGCCTCGTCAAGTACAAGAGTGTCGTGCGGAAAGACTTTTTCGGGGAGCTGCCAGGTGTAGTCGGCGTGTAAGTAGTCTCATCTACCAACTGTAGGATACATGTTGTCTATCTATTTTGTGTCGGTAAGCACTGTTGAGGCACTTACGAGTACTTTGTTTGAGAAGTACAACAACAAGTTGTAAGTAAATATTTACTACACACATGATCAGCTCGTATGCAATCGAGTCGTAATTGTGGACAATTTGTAGGAGAACTCAAATCGGATTTCAGGAGTCATTTAAGTGATTGAGTTGGTTCTTTTGAATTGAAGTTGTTATTTGGGTAAGGCTTATTATTGAGGAGGGCAATCTAAGACAACACGAGTAGTTACTGTTTCTGCATTGTTTGCCCATTTCCCCACACTATACTTTCTGACTTGAAATTATTTAATCACAGTCATGGCGAGCAATGGCGAGAGTTCCGTTCGAGAGTGCAGAAGCCCATCCTGCAACTTTCCACTGTTCGGCGCTACATTGCCCCCCTGGAAGAGGTCACCGAAGACTTTTTGGAGCGGTGCCAGCAACACCTGTTGGACGACAACAGCGAGCTGCCGGCCGATTTCGACAATGAGATTCACAAATGGTCGCTCGAATGTAAGTGGAATTGATAATGCAGCATTGTGGTTAGATAAGGCGGCCGTAATGGTTTGTCATCATCGGTGGCAACTGTAGATGCTTGGTAATGAAGCTCCATCTGCATTCCTCGCAGGTATTGGACGCGTCGCACTGGACACGCGGCTGGGTTGCTTGGAGGCGAACTTGACGCCAGACTCGGAACCGCAACAAATCATCGACGCGGCGAAGTATGCGCTGCGCAACGTGGCCACTCTCGAGCTAAAGGCCCCCTACTGGAGGTACTTCCCTACGCCACTCTGGACGAGATACGTGAACAACATGAATTTCTTCGTAAAGTAAGTGAAGCTGCCAGCTGATGGTTTTTTTGCTCAGATTTCTATGCCGTCAAATAGGAAAACTCTTTATAAGGTAATTTGTTAGCTGATATAGGTTGCCCTTTCGATGGCCCCAAAAGTGGAATGGAATGGTTAAGGGTTGATGGATAATAACCGTTCTGGAAGTGCATTCCAGTGAAGCCAGTAGTCAAGTCATGATATTTAGGTTTTCAAAGAAACGCAACATTTAACCTGGCCACAAGATGCTGACTGCGAGTGAGATGGAAGCGCCTTCTACAGTTCTACAACTGGCAGTTGATTGAATCGATTTTCGTGCGTACAGCAATATAAGTGCAAGTGTGCAATGGCTCCAAGGATTATATTCATGCAGAATTATTCAATACAGATTGGTCACATGACAATGTTTTTGAGATACCCTTAAGCATTTTAATGATTTGAATAAAAAACTTGAAGGAGTATTTATCATATTTGAAACTGTAACCGGTGCAGTAAACTGCAATGGGATACGGTGGATTACGCGAGGTAACTTTCTCTCGTAAAACTTCCGTTTTGTATTTTTTCAGTCATAGACATTTTCGTGAAACATTTTGGTATAGCTATCTTTTTGAGGAATTCTTTTGCGCAATATATTTTTATCGATATGATAGCCTTTTTGTAAAGTTAACATCTTTTTCTAGTGCACTATTTGGCTAAATTTCAAATATTTTCTTGGGTTGAATTGTTTATGTATCAAAATATACAACTTATTTGTTCAGACTTGATCTCGACTCTTTTAGACGAACACTTCTGCGTAATATTTTGATTATTCAGATAGGTGAAAAGCTTTTTTAAATTCCAAATTTTGTGATAGATTTTTTTCTTAAAAATTTAATGACTTCACTTACATTTGGTACGTTTCTTATTTTTATTATTTTTTCATATTTCCCCGTCCATATCAATTATTTTCCATACACATTTTATGGTAGAGTCAACATGAAAAATGAAGTTTACTTAGACCATTAGAAGCGCAGTGTTTACGGAGGGTGGATTTTGATCCGTACGAAGTTTATGGTTTGAAAATTGCTACTTAGCATTTCGAGAAATTAATAAATTTTGGCGACAAAATTATTATTATTATTATTATTATTTATTAAAAAATCAAAGAACTCTGATATTCAAGGGATTGTGGTAATGTGATGAAATGATATCTCAAGCTCTACAAAGATGCCATCGGAAAATATGTTTAGAGTGGATTGAATTTAAACTGTGATTTTAACGTTACATGTTGAATTCCAAATATTAAATAGAGGCTATTTTTAAATTCATTCAAATATAGCTTGTTGCATTTGAACGAATGTTTTATCGCGAAAAAATGTGAAATGTTTAGGATTTGGATTTCTTTTCAAAAGTTCAGTAAATTTGATTATTTCCTAATTAATTTTTGATATTAATTAAGTGAACATATTTTTTGAATGCCCTCACAGTGACTTGAGAGTCTTTCGCTCACTTTAATATTATTACGAAAACATGGTTTCTTATTTTTTCAAAAAATCTCAAAAATTCATAGAAAATCGAGGCGAAATTGTTAAAATGATACTTAAAGGAATCATTTCGTTCGATTTATGGTACAAGTCGAACTTAGTGATTATTAAAGTATCGTCCAAAGATTGTCCATCAAAATATAATACAAAGACTATTGATTACATTTTGTAAGAGCTTAAAAATTCATAAATTTAAATTCTTCGAATTTATCTAGCCCGCTTGAAGTAGGTTAACTGGCCGTGAAATTCAATTAGAATTTTCAGTGTAGCAACCAAATAACTGGTCACAAGACATAAAACCAAAATAGCTGAGTAATTCCAATTGCGTTTCAAGTTATGACTGACCGCGCTTACATTTTCCATGCCGAGCTCCATAACTATTTCCGAAGCCTACGCAAATCACACCAAGCCATGAATTCATCTTTTCTGTACTTTATCTTAATTGGAACGTTAAACATTTACTTACCAGATATTTTACTACTTCTTGCTACATAAAAAATAGATAATATGAAAGAAAATTTCCATTGGAATGAATGTTAGAGATTTTTTGTGGAAATGCTTGTTATTTTTATTATATAAATTTGTTTTCAGAGTTTGCATGAAATATATTGGGAGTGCCACAGAAAGGATGAAATTGAATGACCGAGTGCAAAACGGTGAGCCGTCTCTTTTGGAAAAGGTCATCACAAGTCAGAAAAATGAGAAAATTGCAACCATAATGGCTTTAGATTTAATACTTGTAGGAATCGATACTGTACGTACTATCTAAATATCGACTAGATAGCCAATTTAAATGCGTCCTTTTACATATCTACTAGATATCCATGGCAGTCTGCTCCATCTTGTATCAACTTGCCACTCGTCCTGAACTCCAGCAGAAAGTTCACGAGGAGCTAGTTCGTGTACTGCCCGATCCAAAAGCTCCTCTTAGCATACAACTTTTGGATCAGATGCACTACCTGAGAGCATTCATAAAGGAAGTGTTTCGAGTGTATAGTACGGTAATTGGGAATGGACGTACGTTGCAGGAAGATAGTGTCATTTGTGGATACCGGATACCAAAGGGGGTAAGTCGTCACTCATTTTTCTAGTTGCTTAATCTGTGCAGGTCGAAAATTCGACCTGTTGACATAGCCAAAACTGTTGCAGTGTTTAGATCAAACTCTACAAGCGAGAAAGCTTTATTGTTAGAGACAATCGACGTATGATATAAACTACGACGTAAAAAAACCTGTGTCTGTCTTCGAACTAAATCCGTATAAAAAAATCTGGTCAAAGAAAGTATGTAAGATTTGTATCTGCCTAACCAAGTAATACCTATTGTGATCGGAAGATTGATTTAGATATCATTTTTAATGAAAAGAAATTAAGTGCTTGCTAACATGTTGCATCGAGTTGATCTGAATGACTAAGAAAATGTGGGTATTTGTACCAATTTATGTGATTGCTAGGCATGTCGTCTGACCCAAATCGAAATTAAAAACGGAAGTTGCTAGGGACAAAAATTGAAGGCAGATCTTCAATTTGACCAACCCCAATGTGTGTTTGTAAATAAATAAATTGAAATAATTGAGCACAAAATGTATGAAGTGTTTTTGTAAAATCATACATTTTAGGATATAGAATTTTATCATTTATTTTTAGCTTCAACGCCTTTTGATACCATGTGGATTATGATTATCTTTGTCCTATAGAATTTTTACTTTAATATATAAAGGAGTGTCTTAGTTGTATTGATGTTATTATTTGAGGTACGCTGTATAAATATTGTTTGTTTGAATCGACTGAGATTGGCGCAATGTCAATGACGATTGTTATTGAATTCATATCAATATGTACTTATGATATCTACTGAAACTACAATGAACTTTTTAAAAATTGCAGGGCATAATTACTTCCTGGTAACACACTGTGCTATTTTCTTAATCAAACCAATCGGAGCTTGGAAAACCAGTGAAATATCTGTTTATAGACTCGAAACACGCAGAAAAATAGTAGTTAGCATAACCTTTAATTTTCATGTTTTGCTTACATTAGATGATTTAGCAACAAAAGTACTCAACACTATCTCAATAATAAAACCGAGTATCATGTATTTTTGAACTTCCATAAGTGAACTAGGATTCATTGATTATCCTAAACTTTTCAGTTTCTAAAAATTCATTGTTTGTTAAATACGAGGGATATTGAAATAAATCATCGAAAACAATGTTGAGTTTCCTTGATTTCTCAAATGTAATGTACTGAATTCAAATTTCATTCCTCGCTACACCATTCCAACATATGCATTACTAAGCAAATAATTTTATTTCTAGATTCAAGTAGTATTCCCGACAATTGTTACGGGCAATATGGAAGAATATATCACAGATGCAGAGACTTTTCGTCCTGAACGTTGGTTGAAACCGAGTCAGGGTGGTTTCGAGGGTAAATTGCACCCATTCGCATCGCTGCCATATGGCTATGGAGCACGAATGTGTTTGGGGCGACGATTTGCCGACCTGGAAATGCAAATTCTATTAGCCAAGGTGAGGAGAACGTGACTATTAAAAGAACATAACTCAAATGTGTGACTGGCTTACATCTTTTTTTATATTCCTTTTAGCTGCTGCGGAACTACAAACTGGAGTATCATCATGATCCTTTGAAATACGCTGTTACGTTTATGTATGCGCCAGACGGACCGCTCCGATTCAAAATGGCGAAGATTTAAGTTTATAGGATTTAGTAAAGATCCTATTCTAGCGATAGGTATAAGGATTCTAAAAAACTTTATATTGTATAAGAGAAAATTGTTGATTCGTTTTCAAACGCATCAAGCAAGCCAAATTGTACATTTTACGTCAATTTAACTTCAAAGCAAACATTTAACATCTAAACAAAACGAAGTTGTTTATCAGCGCGTGAAATCATCATTAATGTGTAATTCAGTCAACAATAAAAGCTAATTCAAACATCAACATAACTTTTTATATTGAAGCAACTCCAACTATGATTCTGTTCAATTACTCAATTAAGTGCAATGAAGCTAATTATACAAAACTTCTTATATTCCATTTACTTTGCCCGAAAAAAAATATTTGCTTAGTACATTTATAGAAACGATAAGTTCAGAGAAAACTAAAAAATTAGGTTTTCGTAAAAGCTTTCAAAAAATGTCACAAATTCATTCAACTATTACGCAAAAGCCCGATGGGTAACAGAAAATATTTTTTAAAATTTATTTATTTGCGTTTTGGTCAATGTTTTAATTTACTATTGTTGCGCATGATTGTTTAAATTAGATATTTGAAAGTTTCTTGTTTTTATATAGTAGTAACTCATATAATTTTGGATGAAACAAAAATAAACTTAATTTTTTGAGAAATCTCATCGTAGAAATTATTCTACGGGTATATTGTTTTCAGTAATTTTGATTGTAATTATTTTTTATATTTTGGAATCCTAGTCATAACAAAAAAATTCATCCTTTGCTATTTTTCGCTATGCTAAAAAGACGGTAGCTACCATAATTGTTTCCATAAAATAGTTGAACTTTGGCGGGGTTAAGCTTAAACGGGCATATGATTATTATGTCGACTTACTTTCATACTATTTTACAGCTATTTTAATATTGGTTTCTACAGCAGGAAAATTATATAATCATTCAGGTTTAATACACATTTGAATATTTGCATTTCATCGTTTGTGTATGTTATTTTAGTACATAGAAGTTCAACAAATCTCATCTTTATCTACTTCCATATTTTTATCAAGAAAGAGGATATGTCCACAAGCCCAAATGTGTACGTGCGTTAAACTGATTCAAATGTTGCTCTAAATAATATTCATTATCTCTTTAGCATACATGTCTTTACTTTTTATTATAGACTTGTCAACATATGTAGGTAATGTTCTTTGTCCATAAATTTTTCGATAAAAAACCCCACAATTATTATTTCATTGATTACTTCGCTGCAGAATTCTCTCTTTTTTTACCAAACATTTACTTTTACCAAGTAAATCAGAACTTATTTCGATTATACTCAAATATTGACTGTAAGCCATTGTTTTTGAATACAGCTGACTTTCACTATCCTTCTTCATAAGTCGTTTATTACATTTTATCCCAACATCCACAAATTCTGACGTACTTTCCTTCGCTTTGTTGCCCATCTTCATCAACCTCATTTTTCAAGCTCCTGGCGTACTCTTTATAGACTGCAGCCAAACTACCATCATTTATATTCTAGTTGTAAAATATTACACTCTATACGACAGTCAATACCATGTTGGATATTTTCCATCAACATTTATTGCTAGAAACTATAGCAGTTTTCATTATATTTTCGTGTTCAGTGAACATCTTGTTGGCAGAATCCACATTCATATATTGATATTATTTTAATGGTGCAATTAACTTGAAATGCATGCTGCAAACTTCACCTGTAGAAACGCCTCCTTAAGTGAATGGCCTGCAATTGACAGATTATTATATATTTCTTTATTGGCGGGTCATTCGGATTGATTATTTAAAGTGATATCAAAGAATAACTTACACTGAAATTGCTAAGGATTTTAGGTCATTAGCAATATTTCCAGGAACTTTGTATACTCGTGCATGGAATGAAAATACACCACCGCATATTTACAAACTGAACAACTCAAAACTGCTATTCCACTTCAGTGATCACAAAGCTACCAAAAAACATATTCAAGTGAACATCAGCTTTTCTTTCAACCAGTTTGACTCATAAAAATATAAAGAACCTAGCCGAATTATTCCGCTGAGTAACTTTGTGTACCTGTTTACCAAACGTTTCCTTCCTACCGTCTCGTCATGGTATAAAACGAAGAATTCTCCCATGCGATTGCAAGGATAACCCAGACAATAGAAAACTTCATGGCAGTCAATCTATTCTTTCGTTCGTTTTATTTTGATAGCTTGAGAAACATTGCTTAGTTTTCAGTATTACGGATGTATTCCTTTGGGAACGAAAATCAATAAAGTTTTACTCAAGGTCCTTTTTCGAGCTTTCAATTCGTGGAACAGGATGGCAATGAAAGTCTTTGTAGGTTGACGATTTTTCGTTGGATTCGAAATATCTGTATTAAGATGAGTGTCTTGATAAAAATAACAACAGTTGTGCTGATAAAGGAAAAAGATATTTATTTATCTTTTCTTAAACTCCAGTTTAAAAGGATCTGCATTATTATCCAAGTTTTCCTTCATTCTTGCAATTTCAAACAGAACAAGCCACCAAAGATACAATATTCAAATTCCACATTTTTCTGTAGCTTGACAAATAAATAAGCCGTAATTTTCTCGCGCCCTCCAGAGAAAAACATAACGTTACTGCTTATTATTATTATGTATCGTTAGTCACATGTGAAACGATGGGAATACTTTGGTTACTTATCATGTTTTTGAGGAGTCGTTTCCTAATTAGCGTCAGACGATGAATATGTGTTCACTTGAGGTAACGGCAAAATGTACACAGCATTTTCTGCACGGCAACTAATCAAAAGGCCTTTTTAATAATGAGGCAAACACGGCTGCACTTCTAATGAATTAATTATGAAAGATGCAAAGATTGAAAATTGAATTATTCGTGTACCATGAAAGCTTTGCATATTCGTGGTTTGTTTGTTGTAGGAGCCAAGCTATGGAAGATATGAAATAAATCGTACAGTAGGGAAAATACTGCTATATTAGAATAACAAAATCAACCCTTCAGGTATCTCAAACCTGAATACTAACAGCAACAAGCCGCGAAGCGCGACTCTTGAGGTCACACCAACAATTTCCTAATAATACTGTACATATTTATAAAAAATAACGGCTATAATATAATAATAATATTAATAATAATATGAGCTCATTAGACCAAGTGAAATTAGACATAACGTATTCAAATCGTTCGAAAATCCCAAACCCGCTATCCTTTTTGTGGATTTTCAATCAAGATTAGAATCCCAAGTGAGGTGAGGTTTGCGGTTAATCACGTAATAGCGATACAAATAGTGCCCAGTGTTACCGTCAAGTGACACTTCTTCAAAAATAAAATCAGCTCGTTTCATTGCTAATTCGCTTGGATTGACACTATGAGGAAGTCAATACATTTTCTTCAAGATATATCGTCGTAGAACAAATGACCATACACATATTTACGTACAAAAAGAAACACACACATATACTGATTTCTTTCTAAAAAATACTTTTGAATTACTCCTAAGACTTCAAAACGTAGAGACATGTAAATTTCCATTTGGATTTTCGGACCGATTACAAAAAATTCCCATATATTGGGATGCTAAAAATCAACGGAAGAACAAAAAAAAATTTACATGAAATTGAAACTACCTACATAGTTTCATGGAATCCGAATTTAGTTTCTTCCGTAACTTTTCTGCCAAGTCAACGGAAGCGATATGTTGCAGCATAGTAGAAAGAGAAACGCATGTTTTATTCAAGCTTAAGTCTAATAACCTACATTCTTTTTTCTACTTTTCCATTTGCGATGTTTGTGAGTTTCTCTGATTTTTGGTTTACTGTACAACTGCAATAATCGGGTTTCCCCTTTTCCTAAGACGATGAGTTGTGGAGTTACAATAGATGCTCTGCTGAATTGAAATGTTAGTGGCATGTTACCATTTCGAACTTTCATACCTTATGCTGAACTAATGTAAATCTATTTAACCATTGACTTTGTTTTTTTGCAGGATCAAGACGATTTTGCATCATCTTCAGAAGTGTCTTTTTATTGCTTTCCAGGAAACAAATTCACTGGATTCATGGAACTACGACCGCTGAGTCCCCATTTTAATACAATGGTCATGACATGTTTTGTGTCCTTTTCCATATATAGCTACTCCGATGCAATACGGCATACTGAAGAAAGATTTGTATCTATGGCGTTTTCTAGCTAAGGGCTGAAACTAATTACTCGTGAGAGCCAATAACTACTTTAACATTCGTTGAAAGTTTTTGTGAAAGAGTAATGAGATTCCATTATGAGGTTGGAAGCAAGAAATAAATGGTCACGGTAAGGGCAAAAAAATACTCAAGATTCAAGTATGGAGGTTCATCAGTGTAGACAGGAAATTTATTTTTCGAAACATTTCCAGCAGCTGGCAAAATAAAGCAGCATTCTTGTCATTTTTTGGGATGAGGAAAAGGTATATTTTTTGGTGTTTATTTTTCTGTTAAGTTTGTTTCTAAAGTTACATTGGATGTTTTATCAATCGCATTGCTGTTGTCCGAATAGTTCATAAAATATATTTGTTCCCAAAACGAAGAACTTAGTTTGCCAGTTACACGACTCCGAGATGCGTCAAAATAACACACATAAATATTATCAAAGATTTCCTGTGTGAAATTTGTGTGAATTGCACAAGGAGATAAAATTTCTACTTGCATCCACTCAAAATTATCTTCAACCCCAAACTCTTCATTGTTTTGCAATGAACTTCGAATTTCATTAGTTCTCTGGTATACCCAAAACGATTTCGATATTATCTTGTCGTCCATTGAATGTGATTAGCATGTTCTGTCGCCTAATGTTTAGGGAAAACCAAAAATAATATTCTGGTGGTATCGTATTACGTTCCTTGTAAATGGCAATCTCCTGGGAAATTATCATCCGTTTGATGATGGACATTTTCGAAACTCTTCAATATAATGCTTGCTAATGAAATAATTTCCTTATACTGGTGGGAGCCTAGAAGTTTTCCAAATTGAAGTATACAATCACTCTCAATATTTGCTTTTAGATTCTAGGAAGTGCTAGGTTGTTGGTGATAATTTTCAATGAAGCGAGAAATGATAGTTTGTTTATTTGGGTTGTAACTGATATAAAGAACTCGATGATTTGAGTTTCATCAGCTGAGTTTCATGAAAAATATTTGAATATTTAAATCCAATGCTAATCATCATCATGTAAAAATTAATTAATTGATTAAAATAAGCTCAGTAAAAAAATTGTGTTTTCCAAAAATGAAAATCAACTTACTTAAAAAGATTGTAGCTCCGAATCTGGTTTGATAAATCGCAAATTAAAATATATGATGAAGCATTATATTTGATTGGATACTGCCATTCTCGAAATCTAAAATCATTATCATCTCACGGGCACCCTAAATTTTTCCAGTATCTGTGCACAATTTAATTGTTTTGTGGAAATATCCAATTGACTAGAATCGTTTAGAAAGTGCTCAAGGATATCTTTAGAGCACTTCGGACGGAACTAAATTAGTCATTAATTTCCTTTTTCTCAGAATCATACTTCAATTCTAACTGTATAAATGATAATTCTTTATAAATACACGAGAAAGGAACCAAGCTGTAAGTAATTTCTTCTTTAAATTGAACCATTTTATAAACAAAGAAATCTTGCATTCATTGAAAAGCGACAGATTCTGAGGCGTTTTAGTTATCTCGTTTATGAGAAATGTTGCCAACAAATTTCAATTGAGCTGAAACTACATGAAAATAAAAAGGGGGGGAAGATGTGCAGAATAAAATAAAAAGCTTTGTGAACGGCAATCTAAGATTGTGTGATTACAGTAGTTTAAGTGGTTCAATAAATTCTAATTTATTATAAAAGATTCGATTTGAGGTGATGTGCCATTAGTGGTTATGATGATGTCCTCAAGAATTACACATTTTGATTATGTATTTCCTTTTCATGTACTCGTAAATGGGAAACTGAAATCTAATTGAAATCCAACAATGCATCCTTGTAAAATTTTGTAAAAGGGATATTTGAAATTTATACCCTAAAATAGGAAACTTGAAAATGCATTATCAAAATCTGTGATTCTTGTGATTTAATGATATACCAAATCAAATCAAGCCATAGTATCTAGATGGATGGAGTTAACATGTTTGGAACAATCTTCATTTTGGATTTTCTCAATGTTTTCCAAAATTCACTTACCAGAATTTACCTGTTTAGTCACATAAAATTGAAACACATTCACTACCCTTCGACGCAATATTTCTTATATTTAAACTTCAGTTTAAATCGTTCAGTTTTTACAAGCGAATTTAAATACAAACTTACAGTTCCATTAGATTTTTTTGAAAAATTTCACTCTGTACCTTTAAAACTGTGACTGTTTGATTTCAAAATAATAAATGAAAAAACACTTTATTGTTTTTTCTTCATTTCTTTATTGTTGATTTCTTCATTACATTACGATGAAAAACTCTAGTTGATTTAATTTCAGTTTTTTTTTCAATTTGAATTGTGGTAGATTGAAGAGAAAAGTGTACATTGGTGTTCTGCCATTATGTTAACAATTGATTAAGTTGTAAATTTAACTTGAAAATCGATTCAGGAAATATTTGTTGTAAATGTTTTCAATCTTTATACCCAAACATTTTAATGGATTCAGTATAAAGAATATTAAAACGACTCAAGGTTATTCTCAAAAGTGATATAATTCCATTTTCAAATCTATCATTTTTCTTTGGAGTTTTTTTTGTTATCTTACAGTGATTAAATTTGTTTCTGTCGTATATCTTTGTTTTAAAAACCCGTATTTTATTTATTTGAATGTGCATTGAGAAACCACTATCATAAGATGACATGAAGAATTATCAATAAATCGATTTAACTTCGATCACAACGTTACCTTCTCTTTCATTGACACTACGATTCCATACAGAAAGAGAGGCTTAACATTGCCTAAAAACATTTAAGACGTTTTTGTTTATAAAACTACGGTTCAGTTTCTAAATATTTTAAGTTGGGAGAAAAATAGTTTTGTAGATTCTACTATGCTTTTATTTTTAGCTACTTGCATTTGAAACTTTTGGAAACATTTCATGTAGCAGTTAAGGAGTAAAATTTTGATTCGGATTGTCAATTTTCTAATCACATTTAGCCAATCTAAAGTCATAATTTTTTTACCAGAAAGTTTTTTTTAAAGACATTTGCAACATTGAATAATATTTTGGTTTAATTTGGAGCCCATTACATTCTCATTTTGACATTATATGTCTTTGAGATGGAAATCACAGAATGAAATGAATCATATTGTATGAAACTATAATTTCAACGAATGTAGAAAATATCAATTGTTTTCTTATTACTATTAAAGTATTTTGTAAAAATATGTGTGAGTATTCTATATTTATAATTTCTTTGGAAAACATTCTAAAAATCCACACCTTTTTCAAGCATTATGCTAATTTAATGCACATTTTTAGATTTATTTATTGCTTTATTTTTTTCATTCAATATTTGGTAGTTTCGAATGAAAATTTGAAACAAAAATTATTATTATAGTCGAAACTACATACATGCAAATATCATCAAGAAATGTAGTATTACATCACTAATAAATATTTCAGAGACAGATTAATCCCTGATGTAGTTTGTAAAAAGTTAAAGTAAAAAAAGGAGGTTTTTTTGTTCCTGATAAGTTGTCAAAATGTAGATAGAACATATTCAGATGAAGTCCTTTAATTGTAGACACATTGTATGTATAAACATGCACTCGTTCATACGACTTACAATTTCCATAATGTGCAGATGAGTGTCGCATGTCCGTATGAGCAACAAAATAAAGAGGCAGCAGTAGGGACTATTTATTATCTTAGTATATCACATCGTGATTCACAAATATTATCGTTTTAAGTACTTGAATAGGTGGAAGGGTTTTCTTGTCCCTATTTTGATTGGTTAAGCTGAGGAATATTTTAAATAACATTAGCAACGCTTTTGAGCACATATCATTTCAAAGTGAGCTCGCTTGGGTGGTTTCAAATTCGCCCTGTATGTATGTTAAACCAATTAAACCTTTTACGAACAAGCACATACTTTCAATAATGATCCAAATGCTCTTGCATCGCTAGCTCAAAAAAATCCGCATTTTTGATGATTTATTATCTAGAATTTTCTAAAAGGCATCCCCAAAATTTATGAAAGCAGGTTTTCAAAAAATATAGAAGCATGAAAAATTCATTAGTCACTTGGCTTTTCCACTCTTTTCTATACTTTAGCATACATAAAAATTATTTTTTTTCAATTCTATTTGCCAATCATATTTTTAAATATAATAAATTTACTTTAAGTTAAATATAAATTTGACACATCTTCCAATTATCTTGCCGATTTCACAGATAATTTAATCATCATTATTTATGTAAAATTTCCCTTTATAATGGTACTCACTACCAAATTACTGTTTTCATTTTGATACTAAATTCATCTGATGCTTTAAGGAAAGTTCTAATTGATTTACTTTTCTTAGTGGAGTAATTCTTAATGATATTTCAACTGTTATTAAATATTAATTTTCTTCTCATTTTAGACTCTCATAAGACTTCGTTCGACACTGTTTTTAATGTAATTTTGTGTTGAAATTTTCATTGCAACTTTTAAGAAAACAAACAATAATACACTTGAGAAAGGCTAAAATATATTTTAATAGAAATTTAAAGTATTCCAAATAAACACAGAATAAGTTCTATAAATCTATAAACTGAATTTGATTAAAGTTCATTTACAATTAAAAATACAAAACTATCACAAATTATAAATAAAAATTTACAAAAATTTATAAATTTGACTCAAATTATCATTATGTGTATTTCTAAACCAACGTTTATAAAAATAAATACAGCATGAATAAGCTTTAATCAGGTTAAAAGCAAAAAAACTCGAAAGATTGGTTCACTATAAATAACAAGTAAACAATTTGTACCATTCAAAATAATGAAGCTCACAACATATATATCTCTGTGGCCAAGAGGACAGGTTGACTTGAATCGGATAAATTTTTGAATGCAATACAAAAACTAATCAGAGATTATTTAGATTTTACGATTGGGCTCGATTTTCTGGGACATGGCGATGACGACACGTTGATTGTCAATGGCACGCAAACAGCTAATGTATGAGCGAACTTCGCCTTCACTTTTTGGTGACGGTGGATCCAGTACTGCGAATCGATAATTGTTTTTAGTTATTTAAGGTTTAATTTCAATTCAACAAATTTTCTAACATAACAGCGTATTATTGGATAATTAAATAAAATCGTTCAAATTGCTTATTAACTTTCAGTTTTTTTAAATAAAAAGAATCAAATAAAAAACTCCTGGAAATCATACCCAAATGTCGCGAACGACAAAATCGAATTGTTCGCATGGTTTGCGCCATCATGTGCATCTTCTCGAAATTCACCAGACCATCCAAACTAGTCTTGTTGCCCTCATGCGCGAACGTCATGTCCTTCAGGAGAAGGGGCATGAAAGGAACCACCGGTGGCTGTAATTTTCCCACAAAAACTCTGTAGGCGCGATGATTCCGGCTGGGGTCAATTAGTGCCTCGAACTCTTGGTAGAGTTTCCTGAATTTTGATGGCAATTTATCCCAAGATTGTTGCAAACGCGAGACGGCCATGTTTGCAAGACCCATCACTACAGCGAAGAATGCATTGAGATTTTGATAATCTTTGCAGCTAGAAGTTGAAATGAAAATCCTGTTAAAATCTTTTATCTCCACCCAATAGTTGCTTAAATTTTTTATTCATCCCAGTCGTCCCTAGAAACGTTAGTTTTGACTTGTTGTACTTACTATGCAGCTAGCTTAATGAACTTTCTTAAAAGCGCAACACGTTTCCCCAAACTTGGGGTCGACACGATTTCTGTGACCACCCAATATTGAATTTCGTTAAAACGCCGAATAAATACATCAAGATTTCCAGTTATCTGGAATGATTCAGATAATTGTGTTAAGCTGAATTACACTTTTCGTATTTAATTTTTATATTTGTTAAAAACAAAAGATTGGGAAGAGCAGTGAAACTATAAATCATGTTTGATGGCACTACACAAAAAATATACTTCCACTTAAAAGTGTACTTAAATAAGCACAGGAATATACTTTCAAAATTGTAAAAAACAATTTTGCTTAACATGATTAAGGAGAAAACATCTTCTATTGATAACTAGATAAACCATTTAACTAATAATTTCTTTTTGTTTCATTGATTTTAGATTAGCCACATAAAATTAGTGACGATCCCCGCGGGAGACTGTTGTTAAAAGCTGATTAGTTTATCTCGAAGTCATATTTAAAAATAATGGAAACTTATTAAGATATAGTGTAAGAACATGATATTATGTGCATATAAAATAAAAAAACATAACGCAACAGTTTTTTGAAATTATCTATTTTTCCACGCCTTTGACTAGCCCTAAACTTAAGCTTCAACGATAGTTAAATGAAGTTTAAACCAGCACTGAAAACCCGAATATTAGTATCATAACGAAATGAATTTAACATTCTTCAAATTATGCTATCAACCAATTTCACGTTTGCACTACGTTTAGTCATACTTTCAAAAAGACTTTTGGAGTTTTTCTATTTAAAATTTATATTAATGCCAAGCTATTAAAATTAAAGTTAAATTTCATTAGTACACAAATTAGGCATTCTAACAAATGGAAACGCAAACAATTTGCTTTCGTCCTTTTCTGAAGCGAAAGCGCAAAAGATCAAACCGTGTCCAGCCTCCCCAAATTTAATTTACAACCAGATTTACACGTCTCCCGAAAAAGCACTACAAACATTCAACTCCAAATCACATTAATTCAAACCGGTACGATATTGCAGTGCAAATAATTGTGTGTGTAAGAACTCCAATCGTTCAAGGTAAAACATATGCGAATAAATATTTTGTAAGCCATCCTTGCTTCGGGCCGAATTCACTCTAAAGGTTCTAGCGACGGTGATTCTAAATTTGAAGGCTGACGGCTTGCAAGGATATTTTGGACCATGTACGACATTTAGATTTCTTACCTTTCCAAAATGATGGCGTCCGAAAGTATGATAAAGTAATTCATATTCATGAACGGCCCAAAACAGATCCCAGTCGAAGAGTGTTATATGATAAGCCAGCTCTTTCGTACTAAGAACCTCAATGTCGATATCTAGACCTTCTGTTGGACCTTCTTGCTCCGGCAACGGTGTCTTC
Organism: Oxycera nigricornis; assembly: GCA_963942545.1. Taxonomy (NCBI): domain Eukaryota; kingdom Metazoa; phylum Arthropoda; class Insecta; order Diptera; family Stratiomyidae; genus Oxycera; species Oxycera nigricornis. The sequence continues at coordinate 128,178,624 of OZ012659.1, read as the reverse complement.
ATTCCATGGTGAATGATAACGAACATGAAAGAATCAAAAGGATAACTTTGTAATTTATTGCGAAAACAAATCCATTTTGAAGGGATTCCTTTTGATATGTCGTGTAGTCAAAGATGGAATTTGCCTTGCGTTCAACTGCTTAGCATGTGTTATTTTACAGAAGACATTTAAGCAGGTTCGCCGAGATAAAGGTTCAGCGCTTAAAGAAGGCTGCATTTCTATCGAAAATTAGTTATGAGTCAATTACACTTCATTTCAATAACAATGATTCCTATTAAATTGTGATTCCAGGCCTAAGTCTATTAGTGTGAGCCTGTAATCCTTAATGCAATTTTAACTGAAATTAATTTTCCGTTCAAATTTCACCTACGACCATCCGTCCATCCACTTCGTTTTATTACATTCCGATCACACTCTTCAAAAATCCTACCAATGCATCAAGATGATCCTTGGTCGATACAAAAATCCTTCCGTTCAACGAAAGTCCGGTGGGCACACTTACGTCAGTGTCCTTAAATACTGAGCGCTCTCCATTCGATTTGACCTCGACGAGCTGTAAGTCCTCGGGACCACGGTTCAATTGGAGCTTATCCGCCGCACATGCCTTAATTATCTCAGCCGTTGTGTGTAGTGGAAACCGCAGGGTGCAATACGTGTGGTCAGCACAATACACTCGGAATATAACTGAAAAGGAAGGTTACATTGTAGCTTACATTGAGTACCCGCCATGCAGACAGCCAGTTTGAGGATTAACTGACTGGAAACTTGACGGTGACAAGAGAGTAGCCAAACCAACAATGTTCAGCTTAAAACATAGACGCTGGCTGCGTATGCATGCAACTATATGGTATTAGGTATGTGCTACGTACTATCGTCATCGGGGCGAATCACTATCCTGGAAGATGTGGGATTTCCACTAAACAGGCAAATCGGTTGACCATTAGGTGGAAGCTTCCACTTCTGACCGGCATGCATGTTTCTGTCTTCTTGGTATCTAGATAATTGTGTCAGGACATGATGTATGATCCCGGCTTCTTCGCTTAGATCAGAATCTACTTCGACTTCGCTCGCTAGATCCTAAAATTGCCATTCAAATTTGCTCCCATATAGATGAGAATAGATAACTTCTAAAAATTCTTTACTAGTTAAATTGAACGAGGACATTATTCTTGACAATTTAGAATTAGTAGCTTGAGGAAAGGGATCTTAAGTGACCTGTGTTTGGTATTAATCGGTTTACCTCAATAAAATCACATACAATCGGGTCCTCGAACACAGCATGTCGCACCGCTATCACCCATTTTTGTACAAATTGAACAACACGTTTACGGAATGTGATTGTATACTCTCGGTCCTCAGGAGTCTGTGAACCGTCGGTTTCACTATGAAAAGTGCACACAAGCGATTAAGGATAAACTTTCGATTCAATTAATGTTTCACAATTCTAGTAGCCAAGTCTGACTAAAATTTTTGTTTTAACTACAAATTTAATTGGTTGTGCTGTTTAAAAGGATATTAATTGGCTAATTCATCGACTAGTTGCGGTACTGGCATAAATACTACGTGCGTTAGTAAAAAGTCATCTAAAAATGGATCATTTGGTCCCACTTGGCCTCCTAATCGTGTTTCAAGAAGATGTTCCAACATTTTTGACGGTGTTCCAGACATCACGGTGTATCTAAAAATTGAAATTAAATGGTTTTAAAAAAACATTTAAAATAAAGTCAATACATTTTTCAACTGAATCATTATTAATTTGTTCAGTAATAGATATATATGTAGATGGATGACCTCAGAGTCTATAAAAATTTTGAAAATAGCATGTGGGAATTAAATTTAGATTGAATCCAAGAAATGTAATTGCATTTCAAGAAATTAATAAGGTTGCACATGCATTTAGAAAAACAAAGTTTTGGTAAAATCAAATGAGTAAAATTATTAGTTTGTATTTAATACCGTTTGAGGTTTATTGTGTTATTCAATACTAGTTCAAAAATAAAAAGATCACTCAAAACCAAAATCACTACCCAATCACCTAACTTATAAGATTAAATAACAAAGACGAAATCTAATTTTCAAAAGTTGTTTCATTTTGCTGTTACAACGCACGATCAAAGTGCTTCGAGATTTAAAAGTTCCTTAAGCAAGTTACTGATCAAAACGTAGCCTGATCAAATATCCATTCAAGTTTAAAAAAATACTTTGTTTAGCCATAAAAGTTGCCAAATTATTCACAATTGAGGAGCTTAAATTCAAAACGTAGCGTGCAAAAAAGTTCAGTTTAGAATCTGCTTTTATTATTTTTAGCCATTTTATTCTTGAGTTCGAAAAAATTAATTGATCTGATCTAATTTGTTTGGACTGTAAATTTTCTATGAATACATCGGTTTATGTATAATGTTTGTACTCATATCTGAATTTTGGGCGTTTGTGTTGTAATATAGCAATTTGCAATATCAATGGACTTTGCTTCTTAGTTTGCTTAATCATTCGACAATAGCAACAGCACTGAATTTTCGCTAAATTTCTTAAGATAATGGAAAACGTTACTTTCGGAATCATAATTTTTTTGGCAATCATTATTTTCTTCACGTCTACCGAATTCTTTTTAATGCACTTACTTGTAAGCCCAACTTTGGAAGCCATTTTATGAAAAATTTAACTCAAAAATACGGACGCAATTGAGTGCAGTTCGTCTTATCGGGCATCCAAATCATGGAACACTTTTACATGGGACTGATATTTTGTTCGAACTATATGAGCTCAATTGAGGATAATATTTTGGTCGTATTCAAGTGAATTTTGTTTTAACGGTATTCGTTTTAATGAGATGTATAAATCAGTGCATGAAGTCAACCAAAATTAGGCAATTCTATAATTAAGTGAATGCAATAATAGTTCTTTAAATGAAGGAATATCAGCTTGAACTATCTTTCCAATATCAAACGAACGTGAACGTCGTTGACAAAAGTGCCATACACTTTTCACAGAATATTCTCACAATGTAATTACCTTACAATTAAATTCATTGCAGATTACTCGCTTATTAGTCAAAGCTCATTACAACAAAGATTACTGACTTCGCATCCAGGCATATTTGCCTGGCATTGAGAACCTTAATCCCTACTTCAACTTCAAGAACGAAACAGCTTGCAAGAAAATTGCTTCTTCTTCAATCCTTTTATGTAATCCCCGAAGTATTATAGGGCTGAAGTTTAATTATGAATTTAATTTCACTTGTTCCAAAATTCCTTCCAATTCTAATAACTTTCATATCACTTTGTAACACTCATATTGAATCACTATATTACCTGTGTCTATGGCCTAGAAAGGACACTCGTGTTTGGCTGTGAACTGGAGTGGATTCTGTTCCTGGCTAGATAATACAAATAAATTTTATATGACATGAATTCTATGCCAAAAGGATTGCTTTTAAGTCTAGTGTTAGTTTATAATGACCGATTTATTCGGAAGGATATGGAATTGCATGTTGTTTATCTGCTTACGTAGATATCGTTGCGAGGATACATTCAGGAAGTAATGAAATCCTATACTCAGTGCACTCAGCTGGGTTGGAATTATTGAAAGAACATTTGTCCTCTTTGACCGGAATATTTCCAGAACGAGAAAGATAGTAATGTGGAAGTCTTTTTAAATTTTGCTGGTTTTTATGAAGAAACTGGAAAATAATGGTTTTGAACACTATTTTTGTTTTGGGTAGCAATTTTAAAATTCAGTGTGCGGAAAATTGAATATAAAGTGACTGTTCGAAAAAATACAGTTGTTTATTTTATTGAACATATAATAAGTATTTTCCGTTTTACGAAAAATGATTATGCACTGATCATATACTATTCAGTCTCATCAAACAGTCCGAAATAATAAAAATGAAATCTCACTAAATAAGTACTCATAGTTTAAAATTTATATTGCATAGTCCTTGTAATCTTTTCCATCCTTCCTTCCAAGTCTTCCCAAAAGTTATACTTAAAGCATCGACCACATATTTAATCTCCACTTCGACAAAGCCATCATAAATCAACTACAAAAACAATAGAAAAAGCATCAGCCGAGATGTTGCCTGATGAACGCACAAAAGTAGCAGCAGGATCTGCGCCATTCTCAACGCTGGTTCTTTGCGAGTAGGCGAAAATTGTTGTAAGGCTTCGCGCAATAAATTATGGGAGCTGTCACAGTTTTCATCCCCTAGGCTAGCATTGAACTTTTGCTAGTATATGCAAATGAAAAATCGTAGTAGTAGATAATATTGAGAGAGACATTGTGTTCTTGCCCAAAGTATGAACATTTATTCGATTTTCAGAATTTTTTTTTTCGGTGGCTCGGCTACCAAATCATATAAAAAGCAGAAACTGTAGCGAAATGAGAAAACTTGAATAGAATATTTATTGCGTGGCTTACATTTGACATGGCAATTTTCGAAGTATTTGGAAAGTTGAATATCAAATCAATTTGTAGTATCATTGTGAAGTTTTCAATCCATCCAGCTCAAATAAAAGGAAGATCTGCAGGCAATGAACAACAAAAATTTCTGATTGCTACAGCTTACATGATTTTGCAATCATGTTTTTCAAGCAATTTCCAAGTCAAATTCGAACTACCAAAATTTTGCTCGGCAGCAAAATTTCATAACATATTCAAGATTCTGTATAGTTTCCTCCAACAGACGCTCGCTCATCATAAGTTTGATGTTTCACCAGCAAGCAAATCCGTGTTCAAAGTGAAACAAACACAACTTTTTCGAAGGATCACAACATTGTATAACGATGCACAGCTATGACAAGACAAGCCGTGAGGTGCGACCCATGAGGTCCACACGGTCAACTTCCCAGTAATATCTACATAGATATTAAAAATATTAAACAAAATAAAAGTTATGGAAATAATACTACTTCAAATAATAAAAATGTACCTCTCATAAAAAATATTGGAATGATTTAATATTAATCGTAACATCTACGAGAGCGTCAATTGATTACGTGAGGATTTTGGTGCATTGGTTTGGTTGATTATTCACGCGGATCAATCGGAGGGGGGACAGGTTACAAAGCAGTTTTTTCATTAAAGTTAAACATGGTGCTGTGAAGACTATTGAAAATCTGTTCAAATTTTGCAAATATTAATAAACTTTGATTGACTATACAACAATGTCTTTAGAATAAGAGATTTAAGGTATAATGATTCGAATGAACCCTGTTTACATGGTGACTTTGAATGATTTTTTATTTTTTATTTAATTTGTTTGTAATCATGAGAAAAGTTTTTGTTGGTTTCTCTACAAAAATTGATAAAAGTTTATAAATTCTATAAACATTTATTATTACGATGTGCAAATCAGGTTAAAAATGGAATTTTTTATGAAAAAAACACTACTTTTCTAAAAAAAAATTAATAAATCGTAAAAAACGCTTTAACAATTTTTTTAAAATATAAAAACATCATAAAGATGTTGATATGCGTCGATTGACACCTTAATGATGGAAAGATTATATTTGGTTCTCGAGATATAATGGATGACGTAAATGACTTTGAACGTTTAATGATTTTTTATTTTTTATTTAATTTTTTTTGTAAACATTGAAAAACAATTTGCTGATTTTTTCACAAGAACTATTTGGAGTATATAAATAGTAGAAACATTGATTACTTAGGATTGAAAATCAGGTTAAAAATTTTGTGGTTTTGAAAAAAACCCTAATTTTTTGCACTTTTTTTAAAAAAATTAAAAAACGGTTTGAACGATTTTTTTAAAAATTTGATAGATTCATAAAAATGTTAATACTAATACTATTATTGATGAAAATCGCATGTTTGGTTCGTGAGATATAGCGCATAACATGGTTGACCTTCAAGGGGTGAAAACAGCAAAACCCCCCGACCGAAGTTTCCCAAAAACTAATCAGCTCTTAAGACGCTTCGATTGACACCTCAAAAAAGTCGATACGACTTTGTTTACGTGAGTTATGCTCGTAGAAAAACTGCCCGCGAACGCACATACGTACGTACGTACGTACATACACACATACATACTTCTTTCTAAAAACACTTTATATATACTCTATAAACCTCAAAACGTAAATAAAAGTTGAAAATTTCAATTTCGATTTTCGAGGCGATTACAAGAACTTCCCATATACTGGGAAGTTAAAAAGTGAAAAACTTTAGTTGTCTTTGGTTTACTTGAAAAGATTTTTCGTAATCAAAAAGCGTACGACAAACTATCTTGGAAAAGTTGCTTTCAAGCTTTTGAAGTGGAAAAAGTTAGCGAGTGAAAGTAACGAGCTATAGAAAAAGATGTGGGAAATAATTGATAAAATAATTATAAAGCACGCAACAACTATTTTTTTATTCGATCCTAAAATAAAAGAGGGTATTGAAAAATTAAAAGACGCTTTCAGAGTAATGAAGGCGAGAGGGAAGGTTTCAACATGTCTCAAGATAGAAGCGAAATCTTCAATTTGTGTAGTATGAAAAATGCTAACAATAGTAAATAAGTATATTTTGTTTTGTTTCGATATTCATTGAAGATTTAAGGTTTACGACAAAATTAAGGATAGGGATGTAAGTAACCAGGTAAAATATGAGATATAAGATTGAGGTAAAATACTTAAAACTAAAACATTGTTCAAATTTGCAAGTCGTGCGTGAATCTACATTTGTTTAAAAACTAAAACAAGAAACAGTTCGGACATATTAATAATTTTGGAATTTCCTTGAAGCTAGATTTTAAAAAGAAATTGTAAAATTGATGTCATTCAAACAACTAACAATCTTACATTTAAATAAGTGAATACCAATAAACCAATCTCTTTGATGACTTTTGCACATAGGATAAGAAGTTTGACTTTTGGGTCTATTACTAACTAAAAATTAATTAATTCACCCAACATTCGAAAATAGTCTATATTAATTTACTACATTGCGGCTACTGTTAGCTAATATATTTTTAATTATCATTCTCCTACAACTTTCACATAATGCAAATTGACTGTTTTGTGACTACAATAATATTAATTAACCCTTTCAATGCTTCGACAAAAGTTTTAAATGAATGCGAAACATTTCACCATGACATTTTGATTTCTATTATTTAAGCATATTTATACTGAACCATAAAACAAATTCTCTCGGTGCCCACTTACACAAAAAAAAATCAAATCGTTTTGGAAAGTGGGTTGAGATTGCGAAAAATCAAAGGACCTTTTTACAAAACGTCTCACTGACAACGAATCCTTCATTAAACTGACTGATTGACTTTTGGCACAATGTAACTTATTGTTGTATAAGTGTACGGCAGCTTATTAATAAACCTTCAATCAATTGTAGGGAAATTCTCACGAAAATGAAAGAGCACTTAAAAATTGTGAACATGACGTGACTAACACAAATAAAAATGCACGCTAGAGTGAGTCTACGAATAACGTAAAACCTACTTAAAAGCCGAGTGTCCTCGTTGTTTCGCTACCCTTTCCAATACTAAAACATCCTTCCCATGCTCCTGTAGTCGTAACGTATTCGCTTCGACGTCACGCAAAATACGATTAAAATGCTCCTTATCCACCCGCAACAGATGACAATTGTTTTCTTTTAGTACAATTGTTGCAGCTCTAAATTACATTGGGTTAGAATGAAAATGATTAATAAGTTTGATTAGTAGAATATTTATATTCTTTGCCGTTTCGATTCGATGGCTCAGGCAACATTTTGTCAATAATCAGATAAATTTTATTTTGAAAGAGTTGTTTTACGTAATTTTTAATAAAATCTTTCAAATTGTCAACATTTACAACCATTTTTGAATAGCCATTCAAAACGAAAAGGCAGAAAAGTTTTCAGAATATTACTAAGCAATAAGCAATCAAGCAGCACTAATAAACAGGCTAATCATGTATAACCTCTTAAAAAATATAGCACCATAACGGCTCACGCTACTTTACAAATTAAACCAACATCAACATAATACAGAATTCACCACTCACCTGGGTGCATCATTTATTAGTGCCAGTTTTCCGAAATCGTCGCCTTCCTTCAAGGTAGCCACAGTTCCTTTGCCGTGAATCACCACGTCAACCGATCCCTTCAGCAAAATATACCAGGAGCGACCCTCATCACCTTGATTAAAAACTACAAACGAAGTGAATTAATTTCAGTGGCTAATCTAAATTGAAAAATTTGGAACATGCGGGACTGGTTCTGTTTCGCCCGAGGCGCAAACGCAAAATTCGAATCAATTCGTGAATCAAGTGGATTTTACGAAAATTGTTTCAAGCTAATGAAATACGTAGCAGAGATAAGTCACTTTGAGAGCTTTTCCTGTACAAAAGTCCTACACGATTTTAGCATTCGCTAAACGTGGGGCAACAGAAAAGGGAAGGGTTTTGAAATCGTATTTTTAGAATATTTAATCGAGTGACTGTTGTAAAGGTAATTCAAAGGAAACTCCTAATAAACATCAATCAACTGTGAATGTTCGTAACAAAGACAATGTGGAACCAGGATCGGGAATACACTCGTTGAAAAAATCAAAAACACTCACGTATAGTTCCTGATTGTGCGTGCGCCTCGAAAACAATTATCGACGCCAGCTCCCGTTTAATACTAGTTGATAAATGACTCAAGGCTGCAATGTGTAAAAGCTCCTCGAAAACTAATTCTAATTCCTCTTGAGTCCTCTCGTGTGATCTGAAACGAAAATGAATAATACAATCAATATCGTATTACCAGTACCGTTTGGCAGTTATTAATAGCATTCTACAAGGATGTGCTTACGGTTTCCTTAAAATCATTCGTAATATAGCATCTGGTCCACGATGCAGGAGCGTACTTAAAGCGTCGCGAATTTGTTCGTTGGCGACATTAATATCATCTGTTTGTGGGGGTCCTCCGGCCATACCCTCCTCATCGATTCGAAACCGATACAAAAAACATTTATCCTTAAACGGTTGCTCCTTATTAACTAGAATTTTCATCGAATCATGAGATTCCAGATCTTGCTGAAAATGTCCAATAGACGAGCTTGACTACACTAGCCACACACTTACCATGTGCCAGCACTCCCTCTTCCAGGAGGGCTTGCCACATCCCCGCCGCTTGCACTCTTGTATGCACTATCGGCGATAAATTTTGTAGCCAGTCGACCAGCTCCGTTCCCGGTGCACACTTTCTAATTAATTTTCCAGACACCTTTGGAGTGGGTTCGAAGATGAGTTCGATGGATCAGCCGTGGAGGGTGGGCGAGATTTTGAAGGAGATGGAGTCGAACCGAGAATGGTTTTGAAAAGGAAAGTAAAGAGAAAATAATTAATATACCACAAACGAAAATTATGCTTGTTTGAATCTAAAAAAAATTCTAGTTTTGGAGCGTGCGCTGCGAATCTGAAAATTTAATCGAGTAATTGTTTTCAACTTTGCAGATTATATTTTGGTATTATTTATTGATCGGAAAGCTTTCTTAGTTTAGAAAAATTTTGATGGCAACAAAGCACCTTGATAGTAAATCATTTATTAGGAGGAAGTTCGGAGAATTCGATTAAACGGAAATTTATATAGTTAAACCATCTGATGAAAAGATTATAATCAGATAACACATAAGTTAGGGAAAGAGTAGCACGTAGACCAGAAACATCAAACAGCGTGCTGAATTTCAAGACGTTGGGATTGATTGATTTCATAAATTCAACGACGCGGCATTGAACTTTTCACCGGTAAGTGCATCTGTGTACCTATAAAACATTGCGAAAATTCTGACGCCGTGAATTTAGACAAACGAACTTCACACGATTTTCAGAGAAAACTGAGCATGTTCTTTGATAACTATCAACGTTTAATTATGAGCTCACAATCTGTCTATCTTTGTTTCTCTTTAACTTTAATAACGATGCAACATAAAGCAAAGAATTAGATTTTTACATAATCAAATGTTTTGCATTATTAAAATTTGCTTGCATAAATCTCATGAAATTAAATAAATTAAACTGTAAAACTATCTTCTTCCAGTTTCAATTGTTGTGATTGTGAAAACAAATATTTCTTACATTTAGTTTACTCTTAGATTTTTTTTAAATTTAAGTCTGATATTAAGAGCAATGAAGTGAGTACATATGTACTTCATAGCCCTCCAAATCCCACTGGCATTATTATTCAGGCATGAATATTTTATAGCGCACACTTCAAGGATAAAATCGTAATAATCTCTTATTCTTACATACCTTTCTATCCCTTAAACAACTACTGTTGTCAGCAACAAGAAGTGTTCTTAGTGCCCATCCCATCCGGGACATAGCAGGACTCGGGGACTGAAAAATAATTACCACTGTCAGTCATAGTTCACCGCTTGTTAAAGCCATAAAAAATGAGTTGCATCTATCCGCTAGGAATCTCACTCCTTTAAGCTACATTTTAACACCAAGCCGAACATCCTCTACCATCCATTTCGTACGAACACTCACCTCAGTTATTGGCAGTGCTGGATTTGGATGATCCGGACTTAATGGTCGCTTAGTGGGCGATGGTATCGTTGCTGGGGTCACGCCTTGTCCGAAACCTGCGGATTATTATTATTTAAAAGCATTATCAATTTTTTTACGCGGGTATTGTGACTGAAATGCTTACAGTAAATAATGTCGGCATAATTAAAGTCGTAAAATATTATGATCAACATAAAGTGGAGTTTAGTAGTGCAACGTTTGGGATAGGGAGGGTAAGAATGTATCAAATTGCGATACAGGCGAAGAAGTGGAAAACCGTGAGTTCGATAGCAGAAGTCGTCGTCAAAATAAGGGATGCTGTTCGCGTTAATTGGATTTGCAACTAGGAAGGAAGCTTTGCACAATGCAAGAAATGGCAAACTTAGATGATGTTGAAGTTGAATATAATTTTATTCAAATACTTTCGATAATCATCAACGGTTTAGAAAATAAAGCTTACATAGCAATATGAACCAACATATTTATTATTATATAGTAAGATTGTTGAAATAAAGAAACAGGACAAATTGTAACGTAATAAATCTAGGCATGGGAGTGAAAAATCGAGCGAATTTGCATTGTTGTGCTAAGCGTTTTAATAAAACTTCAGTTAACAGCACTATTCACGGAATAATCAACACAAAGATACTGTCAACAAATGTCTTTCCCGCTCTGTGGAAGGGTAATATTATTGACTTATGCGCTTATTCCGTACATAGAAATATACAAATAAAAATAGTTGTCTACCTTCTTTTGGTTTGAAACAGCAAAAACAATTAGGAAGGCGGCATTATGTTTTGTTTTTGAAAATATTAAGCATGGAATTAGAGCGAAGTGTTCCTAAGTTGGGGTCATAAATTAAAAGTTTTATATACTTCCCCAATTTGTTAGGTGTGACTTAGACTAAAATTTGAATATTTTTCGCTGGTTTTCAATTTTTTCCAAAGAGAATATGAAATCTAGACGTGTTTTAGCGAATTTTCAACGTTTCTTTTGATTCACTAATGAAATGTATGGTTTTTTCACTGGCAGCTCTTCCGTTTAAACTATTTTATACGTTAAATACTCTATTCTCGAACTTTCCTTTGTATTTTCATGTAATTATAATTTTCTGAATTGTAGAGTATGTATGCCCGACCATTTCTCCTATCTTACGTAACGACTTTCCTTTACATCATAACCTAACGGTAACTTTCCTGGTGGAAATGTTGGTGTGCATTCTTTTATTTCTTATCTTCACAATAAATACGAAAATTACGAATGAAATGCACCCAATCCACTTTCAGTACCTACACACCTAATTTACATTCGATGCACACCACAAGATAACAAAAAATCACAAACTCTTTCTGCTACAATTGACGCTTAACAGTTTAGCTGTTATTGTTTAAGATTTCCCATTATTTAGTTTTTCGATCGCAGAACAATATAATACCGATTTATTTTTTTTATACCTGATTAGATAAGATTAACAAAATATAGGCTTCAAAATATCCTAAATCTATTGTGAAGTCATGATATCTATGTTAATTTCGAAAACAGAACAACAAATATTGATAACGCAATTTTGTGGAAATTCCAGACCATAATAATGAGTGCAGTTTGGTGTTTTTCAAGGAGTATCCCAAATGTTTCCAATCAGTAACCTTCGCAACTTACAGAATAATCATAAACGTTGAATATACCACATATATGTACCTATCATTTGAATGTCTAGCTACTGTTTTTCCAACTTTAAAATTTTTGCTGTCTGAATATTCATCTCTAAGGATTTTATCAATCTTTTATCCTATTCTGATGCCAGTTTGTCACTACCTATACTATTCAGGATGGAAAATCATTGTCTCGTCATCATCCGAAATATCTAACGAGATGCAAAATATATTGATGAAAGTGGTACATTCCAATTTTTTTAACGTCAAGATATCATCAAAAGGGCCTTACTTTATACTTCAACGAAAATTTAGTTTAAGTCACGCCATTTTCTTGCGTAACACAAAAATTATAGTGATGCAATGTTTTATGCATATTTTGTACTTGTTTTCTAATAATGCAATGTGCACTGAGCAAAACAAATTCATTTATTCAATCAGATCAGGATGATGGATAATATTATGTGGTAAATGTGTGTTGAGATGTTTGCATTGATAATTTACAATGGTAAAAATTTGAAGCCAACACTACTTAATGTAAAAATGAAAAAATATGCTGTAACTAAACAGTTGATGTCCAAACTCACCATTTTTCAGTTTGCTGTTATTCGTGATTATGTCGTTCATTAGTTCCTTGTTTTTCTGCAAAGAGAAGATACCACACGTTCAGGTTAATCCATACCATCCACCATAATAACACATCTTTGAAATATTCATGCAAAAGCATAAACAACGGCAAGTTGCGCCCAAGCAACTCATACACCTGATTCACCATGAAGTCAAGGCCGTTGGGACCATCCTGTAGCCCGCGAAACCGCAACAGGGCACAATTCGTGCAGTTGTCTGCTGCAACTTGCGTCACCGTCATCTTAACCCATCGTCGCACAACCCTTTCACCCACGTCACATATGCAAAATGCCACAATGGTTGTTGATGTGCCGCCGAAGCTGGAAGGGACGGAAGTGGTACGAGGAGAGGTTTGCGAAGATTCACCAAATGCCCGCCCGCCCGCGAATTAAATCTTGTGCTAGACACAACTTGACGAGAGTTCAGAAAAACAAACTGATCGTCACGCTGATTTGTATCTGGAAAATGGTTTTCGCCATTGCGAATGAGATCGTTGTAGGAACATCGGAATCTAGTACATTTAGCACTCCACGCTCGCCAACAGTTCGGCGCAATTGAAGCACCTGATAACTGTCCCGATACGCAAGGTAAAACCCACGAGGCGAGCGCTAGCGTCAGATATCGACCGAGGTGTATCGATGGCTCAGTGGTTACAGACTCATCGTCTTCTGCTGGTTTTGCATTATTTCTGCTGCAATTTAGGTTTTATTGAACGATTTTGTACATCAGATTTTCGCGAACCACTAAACAGGAGAAATTTGGTCGAGACGAAGGTGTTTCGTTGTATTGTCACATGGAACTTCGTGATTTTCTGATGTCAAACATAGACACGAAAATTTCTGAGCTTCTAGCGTGACCTACTTAATTTGGATACAGGCATGCAGTCACATTTTTTCTTCGCCTCGTGCGGACGCATCTCCACAGGGCCCGATCTAAGGGGGGGGGCAAGCCGGGCAACTGCCCAGGGCGGCAAAATTGAGGACAGTTGGCGGCTACTAAAAAAGGAATTTTATTATTTTCGTAGCTAATGGAGGCATAAATAATTATTCGGATATATTAATCAAATAGCCTATTAAGTAAACTGTTCAAAATTTAAAATTACAGCACTCATGAAATTTTTCATACTTGTTTAGAAGCCCTAATAGACTAATATATGTGAATATTTCATACACAAAACATGCTTTTGACTTACAATATTTCATTATAAAGGGCGGCAAAAATTATTTTTTCCACGAGCGGCTAAATAGCTAGATCGGGCCCTGCCTCCACACAATGCAGACTAAGTGCAAGCTTGATGCGAACGTACCGTACAGATGTTGAGCGCTTTCGAAATTTCGACTCGGGACGGAAACAAAGACTTTAAATAATAATAGTTTTGTTAAAAAAAGATAAATTTCCAACAAATATTGATAGCATATCGAAATGAGCCCCACACCCCTAGTAAATTTTTATCTGTCGATGGCTTAGTCATTTTATTGGGCAAACAAGCCCCGATAAAGTTCTCGCGCTGGCACTGTACCCGATAACTTATCGTTTCATCCATATGCACCGAGCATATGAACCATGTGCTTGGCCGTACAGGTGGCAAGAATGTCAAGCATCTATCCATTGTGCTGGTCTACTCATTCATACAGGTGAAACCCGAATAATGCTTATATACATATAAGTAGGCTGGGCTCCTCATTTTGCAAATACGAATTATTTACGCCCGTTATACAACTAAGAAAAATGTGCATTGTATGCCAACTGCTCCGATTCCGAGTTGGCCTTCATTACAGAGTTATAGATTGAACGTCATCGGAATTTATTTTATGAAGCCAACATGGTGGCCAAGTTTTTGTGGAAGGAAGTGTATACAACGAAATATGAAGATTTCGGAGAGTTTATAATTACATAGGTACCAGAATTTTTTCGCTTTGCATTTTAAAAAGAAAAGAAAAGCCCTTTAAGACAAAAGTAACCAAATTTTGGTTCAACAAAAATTGTAGTCACTACTTCAAAGGGAAAATGCAATCAACACGAAGGCTGAAAATCAGGCATTTGGAGAGTATTTCTAAGAAAAATACCAGGAAAATGCCCTGCAACACTCAGGAAAATGGGCCCAGGTCTAGTACATATCCAATAAAAGCCATTCCCTGTGCCATTTGCCTTCACTTCACTTAAAGCATTTCCCTGCAGTCTTTTCAATATCATCACCAATTTAATGTCACATCAACTTGAAGAGAAGGAATGTGAATATAGTTGGCATTCGTTCATAACTCCCAAAGCATTCTGAAGCACACTCTTTCCGGCTGAATGAACGCACATCGAACATTGCCAAGAGCCATCTCAACTCTTCTTCAATTAGGTTCTATCGTTTAAAAGGGACGTTTCAATTAGAGTCACTGATGATTTTCAAGCACCACTAAAACCATTACAGTATTGATTTCGACATCGCTCTTGTGTCCTACTTCTTTGGGGTTAGGTCACTCAAAACTTTGTAGCGAAAAGCTTAGTACACATTTTCCGATAAAATTCATCGATTAAGATAGGTAATGTGATGTTTTCCTGATTCGATAAACATCTCTCTAAACTGTATTGTGCTTTAGGTTCTGTGAACACTTAATCTCAGTAGATCAATATAATTAGTTAAAAGAACTCACTAGGATTTTCATTTTGTTGCAATCTGCAAACATCTATCAAGTTGTCTAGAACAAAGTCTGTACCAAAACAGTTCTTGCGCATTCAATAAAACAGTTTTTATGAGCCTACTTCACATGCGAGCATATTCTCTCATTTTCTCCAGCATTTCGAGCATTATGTCTTACCGCTGGACAATATATAAATTAAATTCAAATAGATTCGGGACAGTTATCCCATTTGTTAGCTTTCCTACATGAACAGCTGTTGTCAAGTTTCCAGGTTGCTAACTTTCGGTGACAGTCAATAAATGCTTGCTTGCATTATTCAACATTATAATTCGCAACAGGAGTTTTATTGCCGACTCGACTCTTTGATATGTTCCAGTTTGGTATTCTGTGCGAAACCTTAGGATATCGATATTATGGAATATTTTGCTCCGATATTTTATGTAGAAAGCATAGCATTTGTGGAAGAATACTTGGCAGAATGGAAGTAAAATAGTTATATACAGCACCAAACAATGGATCATTCGTTTGGCTGATGTTGAACGCAGTTTGGTCGCTATCTTAAAAAGGGTGGATGAAAATTGGATCCCTAATAATCACATTAACCATGCCTTTCACGATGAAGATAGCTATCGTAAAATTTTAGAAACTTTTATTTACAATAATTTATACCATTTTTAATTTTAGGTAGCTCTTATAATAAGAAATTTATAGGATAAGCCCCAAGGAAAAAGAGGGATAATTTTTTTCAACGCGACAACTGTTTTGTTTTCAGTTTTGTCTCAGAAATCATTATCAATTGGAAGGAAATTTTTTTGTCACGTATCAGCTTTTGCAGTACAGTTAGTTACAATACATTGACGAGATGTATTGACAACTTTGCCATTTATAACATTCTGAGATGCTATGGGATTTGGTATTTCTTTTATTTTCAAAATTGAACAAATCCTACCTGGCTGGGATTTGGCAGATCAAGCTTTCTCGTATGTATCTACTAATATTAAACTGCTATCAAAAACTGAAATCAAATATCTCATTAAATCAATGGGCTAACACTTAGTCCAGCCGCCACCGATTTTAATATAGATTGCATTTGTAGGTTTGATTGAATGAATTTCATTTTACCACCAAAACATTGCCTATTTATTTTAACGGAACGCTATAATATGATACAATTCAACACACGGAGTAATGTTCGAACAGTCTGAAAGTTTAGATGACGCTGCCATTCACTGTTGCATTATCGAAGGTAATTACAAGAGACGATTTTATTGTACACTTTACATTGACTAGAAGTTAAAAAGGAAACAGGTTTAGGTTTCCCGTAGAAAGTAATGAGGAAAGGAACAAACAAACAAACTTCGGAATTTGCTCCCTCCTTAATCTTATACACTTACTATTCAAAGATATATGGTCCATTTTTTTAAAAATTTATTTAGTGCCAAAGCATGGGGAGCTAAAAATATACACGGCTATCGGCGCAAAGTCTAATCTAATCAGCCACTCTCCACGCAAAACACATGGAATTAGACACCGTCACACAAAAAGCTTTTGTTCGAGTTCAGTATCGCGATAAAACTGCGATAAATATCACAGTTAGCTTTGAATTACTTTTCCATGTTATCTAATTTCAAGCCTTGGCGGACATAAACATATAAGACGAATTTTAGCGAGAAATCGTAACTGTTACAATCAGACCCTTTAATGACAACTCATCAAAGGTAATAAGCTCTTTGTTCATATAAGGCCTCCTTTTCATTCAATCATTAGACTAAAATTAAAATGCATTAGCATTTTGTTTTACTTTTAACACATAATACGGTCTGCCTTAAAAAAATCAATTTAGATTTGTTGATTAAGGGTTTATGTTCGTCAAGGCCAAATTTATGAAAATGTCAAGTAAGTTAGGTCGTTCCCTACACCTATTGTCGCAAAAGATGCATCTATGGCTGCAGTCGATAAGGACATAATTGAGTTGCCCAACAAACAATCTCCGATGGACGAAAATGATAACGACTACCAAATTGATTCGTCCCACCCATCACCACAGAAACAATAGAAATTGATAAGGAAAAATGAGGAAAAGTGTTCGGAGCGAAACATGATGACAAGATGTAAATAAGATTGTCTTGCGCGGGGAACAGCTTTGACTGCGATATAGCGTAGATAGCATCGAAAAGATAAATGCGAGCAGTTCGATGGAAATTAATTTTCTCTGATTTGATTACACAATGACCTCTATTAGTATAGATTCTGCTTCAATATGTTCATGACACATTTTCATTCATAATCGCCTGTTTCGGATGTTTATTGCCCTTTTTAAGTTAGTAAGCATAACGTTCGATTTTCTACACTTGTTCGGAAATAGCACAAATGTGCATCCGAGACAGATTCCGCTTGAAGAAATTAACTTTTTAAATGTAAGAAACTTTAATTTTGATCATACCTATATACACATCTTAACTACAAATTGCATTTACAGGTTTACGTTCATGCTTCTTTCATTTCCCCCTGCTGATACAAACTCAAAACTTAATTTAATGAAATAGGTCGTAACTGATGGTAAACTAGAAGTTAAAATGCCAGAAATTACAGATTTCTTTCTTCGTTTTTCTCAGCTGCCAGAAATCAGCGAGCAAACCAAGGTAGACAAGACTTTCCTTATCTATGTACCTTGCAAGCAAACAAGCTTTCTGTTCTCGTAGCATGTACACAGTGGAACCACTTTATATCCCTAAGGGATTTAAAACTTACCTCCCAAATCAAACGAAAGTCCTGTTGCTCAACACGTAGCAGTTCGCAAGTTGTTTTTGTCACGACTGTACTATCGCGCGGTAAGTCGTGAAGAATGGACTCGCCAAATGTTGCACCAACTCCGAGATTGCACAAAGTTATCGGCGTCTGCAAATCACGAAAATACTAAATAGAGACAAAACTAGAAATAGCAAGGATTCGGCTGGAAGAAAAATGGACTTTGTCACATGCAAATATACATATTTATCTATTTTCATTAGCATCGTCGTGTTGTTGAAAAGCATTTTCCTCTCCCGGGGTATTCCTATGCCAATT
Organism: Oxycera nigricornis; assembly: GCA_963942545.1. Taxonomy (NCBI): domain Eukaryota; kingdom Metazoa; phylum Arthropoda; class Insecta; order Diptera; family Stratiomyidae; genus Oxycera; species Oxycera nigricornis. Next base: position 128,160,165 of record OZ012659.1, on the reverse strand, counting down.
TAGCGTCTCACCCCTGCATAAATAGTAATTGAGGGTGGTGCAAGCGTGAATATGAAGGTGAAGAACTTGGAATTATAAACATTGTATGTATTGTTGGCGAATGTTGAAATTAGTTTGCGGGCGTTCTAAGCTGGAGACGTTTTTCGAGATTTTAGGTAAATTCAAGGATCATGCATGACTTACTGGTTTAGTTAAAGAGATATCAATTAGCGATGGATGATAGAGCTTTATCGAAGATAGGGTACGTGGGTACGGCACGATTTTTACATTTATAAGACTGCTTTAATCTAACCGCCTTGATAACCAGAAGCAGTCAACTGGAAGTATTTAATTTAGTTCCAAAGTAATCACAAATGATCAAACAGAAATCAGCCTCAATATATCGTTTACGCCAAGTTTTTACTATGAACAAAAATTGCTCTTGTTCATGTAGAAAATAAGTATACAAGACACGTCTCATTTATTCATGTTGAACCTCCTACTTTTGAATATTATTTTCATTTTCAATTTTTATAGTGAAGAATAAAGAATATGTTGAAACGTACAAAGGTTTTAAGGACTGGTAGTAGACAGTAGAAGGCAATAATACCTAAAAATAATAAGCTGGATGATATTTAATATCAAATTAAAAGGGAAGCCTTTAAAACAAACTAAGAATGACGTTTGAACATGCCACAAGGATCAAAAATAGAGAATCATGACACTAACATCAGCATAGTTCAAACAGTCATTTTCAGCAAGGAAAATAGCTTTATTATTACGAAAACGAAACAGAAGACGTCCTTCAGTGGATTAATGCAGGTCGCCTGAATCTGAATTATACGATTCATAGTAGCTATTATGAAATTGTATATCAAACAAGAACGATTATAACGAAACATTATTTTACGATATATCACAAAGTCAGTGACACCGGTTTAAAAGAATTTATGATTAACTATTTCTATTGAAAAGGTTTGAAGCGATAATCTCAAAATGTTTGTGACCAAAAATGTGTTATTAAAATGAATTTATTATATGGGCAAGATTTTACAGTAGAACACAATCCAAAAGGATGGAGGAAATAGGGGATTCCAGCGTAGTATGTAAGAATCAACCTAGTTCAATCTGATACAGAGCATATGGTTTTGAAATGTGATATGTATGTTTTTATATTGATTCGTACCAATAAAAGGAAATGCAATGTCTGCTAATTTTCCATTTTGTTTTAAATCTCTTGAAAAGCTCGAGTAAGTCATACAATTCTACAGCAGAAAACAGAAATTTTCTCTTCACTATGCTGGACTGGAATGGTGACTTTTCCCTAAAAAAGGTATCGATCTATCTTTGTTGTGTGACTATCTTTCTTTTTCAAAGGTCATAGTATCTCACATACTTCTTTACATTAGCATCAAAAATATAATACGATTTTTCCTAGAATTAGCTCTCTGATTTCTAGGATTATGCTCGAAAGGCCTGCATATATTTGTTTTTCATTGGTATTAAGCATTAATTTTAGCTACTTAAGCACACGAACAACTAAAAACTTAAAATAAATACCTTCTTTCTTGACCTAAATGTAATTCAGGCAGTAGGTGCTATTTCAGCGTCTATTATGTAAAACAATTAAAAGACCAATTGAAAAGCTGACATCTGACCATCATCACGTTGAATGCGCAGTGATCACCGCCGTTAAATAAAAATTAACGAAATTGTCGTCCGCCGCATCTACCGTACTTCTTTTCCCAAGATGTTGCCAGAATTTTTGATTTCATCCAACAAGTAAATCTACGTTGTAAAACGCAGTTTTACCACCAATTCTAATTTTTACATTTCAATGCTCATTTCCAGATTGAATCTGAAATTAATTATAGATTACACCAATGGTCTGCTAGGCATTGTTTGAGTTAGTAAATTTTTTTTCATCATTTTTTGTGCTGGCTCATCATAACGATGATTAGGAGCACATTCCCCAAAACTAAGCGATTTATTTTTTGGTGAAATTATGAAGCACAGCGTATTATGCTGATCAATTGCGCACTTAGTGGCTCATTGCTGTGGCTGATATTTTTTATTTGTGAACACTAAATCAAATACAACAACTAAAATATATCATTGAGGCAATAAATTGGGTGATAATTTCCAGAAAGATGGGCATCTTGAACAAGAGTTTTTCAAATTTGAGTACGGCGAAGTCCAAGTAATTTTACTTTCGGTTTTTAATTAATTAGTCTGTTTAAAAGTAACGCTTGGTTTTAGTTAAAATCTTTAAATTCGTTTATATATTGTAATCTTCGTTATGTTTATAGATTGTAAGTTTCATCATTATAAGTTAACTTTCTCAAATATACAATAACTTTCATGTGATATGTTTTGGTTTTTTGCTTTTGTATTACTTGGACACCCACCAATAAAATATTATTTTCATCTTTTAGAAGACTCATTACTATGGATTTTAATGGATAAATTGTAACTTATTATGTAATTGGACCGCTTAATTTTTAAGATCAACATTTCTGCCAATTTACGGAGTTCTTTTGCGTTGGTACATGAAATGATTGTAGCAGTGTGTCATGTGAATACAAGCGGTCGATGTCCTTGATATCTCTCTGTGAAATTTAAAGGAATTATGTATCCAGTTATGTGGCGAAGCGGAGTATTCTCTTCAATAAAGAACCAGTAAAATATTCATTTCCTTCAAAAGCAGGAAGCTGCTATTCTCTAATTGATAGAACAGAAAAAATTGAGCTGTATTTAATGTCTATACCAAGAAATGCGAAGCAAAATGAATTTTTTTCCTAATCTAGAAGATTTGAGAATGGGCCTTAATTAGAGACAGGCATCATAGGAACAAATCATACTACCAACAAATCACTTTAACATCCTGTGACAACTGTTCAATTGAAAATACTAACTTTAGCATTTGGTATCAGCAAAGGCTCAGAAGAAAATAGCTCGAACTTCTCATTATATGAGCTTCTCTTTTCAAAAAAATTCTATCGTTACATCGAATTAGTGAATTACTGCTGTTTTTCGTTCGTAAACTTGCGCTGAATTAAAATTGATAATTTGTTGACAATTGCATTCAATTTTTGGAACAATGGGTGGCAATGTGTTGAAACATTACAGGACGACACAAAATTCTCTATCCATCTTTATTAAAACTGAGAGAGGAACTGTAATTCCAACACTATTGGGAAATTTCACTCATTAAATTCTCCAAACGAGTAGCATATGCGTTATGTTAGCTTTGTATATTATTTATCATTCCATGCGATTCGCTACGGGTCATGAAATGTTGGGTACCAAGATTATTTGTTCGCTAAACACAAGAACTTGAAACCCATCAACGGGTTACCAAAAATGCTGCCAAATTAAACATAAAGCGACCAAACAAATATGTTTCTCATCAAAAATATACCAGAAATAGAATCAAACTAAGGTGAACAATGCTTCCTCTAAACGTAAGATATCAGAATCTGGCATCGTACTTAACCCTTTATATCACGGTGTGACATTAATGTAACATACCAAATAATTCCTTATAAATTCCAAACCTTACATTGTATTCCATTTTAAGTTACTGTAACACGGCGGTAACCCACCACTCTATGGATTATTCATGCCGTTCTTGGGAACTGTATGGGGTTACGTGTATCAAAATTCGTGCGAAATTCGCTTTGCGCCACTTTGTGGCATTTGTTCGTGGGTGAAGCTGATAAAATACGAAAAAATACAAAAACGACACAAAATTCGTGAAAAGTGTGGCGTTGCATTATGCTACAATAAACTTAACAATAGTTTTAAAGCGTTTCAAACATCTTAGAGGAACAGTTTAAGGCAGTGTGACACATCTGTCACACACCCTTTTTGTACATTTTTCTCATTTCTTAGTAAAAAAAAATCCAAAAATAAAAAATACGTGTACTTTTATTTATTAAAACCTACCACAAACCAAACTATTTGATAAAATATAAGCAGTTGAGTTATAAAGGGTTAAAAAATGTAACATCTAATCTCTATCACCACCTTATAGACCAAATTTTTAAATGGATACTTCTACCAAGGACTACCACCTCTTAGAACCCGATGTAATCATACGACGCAACCAATATTCCAAACATGATCTGGAAAACAATTTATCCGAATGCATTTCTACAGTATGAAAATTTTCATTGAACTCCATTTCTCAAAATCCGGTCCATTATTTTCCATTAAATCAACCTATAGAAATTGCCCGTGAGCGATTCGCGAAATAAACCTAGACCGCGGCTCGAGAACTCTAAAAAATTGCATAACGGTTGCCTGCGAATCCGAGAAAAACATTACGATTTCCATCACCGAAAACGGTAACCGTTGATAAACTGCCATTAAATAATTGCTGATGAAAAGTCATAATAGAAATAATTACTATGTTAGGTGATTGCAGCGCCATGGCGTGCAGACCGGAGTATCTAATGGTGCTTGCTGGTATCAAGCACGAATAAACTCACTATATTTTAAAACGCATGGCAAGCCAAGATCGCGAACTATTTCGGAGCTTGTGCACTGCTTGCGAGATCGACATGAACCTAATTGGGCCAATGAACGTGCTCAGGTACAGGTCTACATAATTGTGCGGTTCTAACATTCTCTGGGTAAATCGTATTTTTTCTTCGCCGCTCAAAAATTACATAATAATTGGAAGCTTTAATGTGAACTGGATTTTGAACTGTGGCGGTTTCCCTTGCCCTCAAGCTTTCTCGCTGCTTCCCCATTGCATACTTTCTATTCGACTCCCGAATGTTTTAGATTTGGAAGGTACATTTTCATGTCAACGTACATATTCCATACATTTGTTATTATTTGTTGCATTGGATGCGGAGTAGTTCAGTGAGCATTAATAAACAATACACCATATTTCGAGTGGCAATAAGACTACTCAGGTGGTAGCGTTCACAGTCAATGTAAATAAACTTAGTGTTGTTGTTTTTTCAAAAAGTCATAATTATTAGTGTTTTTCAGCCATAATAAGTTCCTCGTCTTTCTAACTATAATCAAAAATTTATATCCGAACAAATATTAGGGTTCATTACTTATTTATTAAAGCACCTTCCGATCCCAGAATTCAAACTAAATTACAAACCAGTTAAGTATTCATATTTCATTATAGTCAACCTCTTATCTGATAACGCCAATTCATCCAATCAAATATGTTCCCAACCCATTCAGAACAAACAAATTTATCGCAATCACTTTCTTGCCAACCACTGTGCATACACTCACGACAAACAGTTTGCTTGGTACGAAACCAACAATAATAATATTACTAACATCGCAAAAAAGTTTATACACACTCATGCATTCTGTTTGCACTTATGAATAATGAATTTGTAGATAATCCTCAACTTCCGGGAAATTCACAAATTGCCCTATGAAAAAGAAGTGTACACGTAGATACATGTGGCGGGAAGTGCACAAACTTTTGTTTGTTGTGGACATGTGCGCTTCGAATAGCAGCATGTGGATTTTTCAAAAAATTGTATGTCTTCTAAGCATAAAATGGTTTTAAGTAAAGAGTATATAACTTTCAAGCAAGGTAAATTAAAAAAACCTCAAAACATACACCTCAACTTTTTGCATTGTGTTAAAGTAAATTCAATTCAATTATTTACAGAACGTCATTATCATTCGCAACTAAAGGGTCATCATTCGCAACTAAAGGGTGTTTTCTATAGGTAAAGATTTATGTCCACGTATACTGTATTGGACAATGTTCCTCCAGCACGAGCTCGTACAGTGTATACCGATGCAGCTATCGCTGCTAAAAAGATTCAGTTTTACCTTTCGTTGTCGCTCGGACATCTTTTGAACCTCGTACAATCCTTTTTGAGGGAGCCACATCATGTTCATTAGTTTCGGGCTGCAAAGGCTTTTCGCAGACCCTTCCAGCGTTAAAGTTGATGGTTACTGCTGAGCTGCGAAAACCAGACGATGCCCCATGTTGCCAGGGGATGAAGTTGTTGACAATCATATGACGCGGTAGCCTGGACAGTATCATATAACTATTTTTTCACTTCATATATACTGTGGTCGCACATTCATGTTTTCAGGATTTTTAAATGGACGCTAAATTAACTGCTAAAACGACACATTCCAAGAACTATCACGATTGGGAACTTCGAGCTACGTCTTATGGAACACGAACCAAAAGGTGATTTTTGCTACAGAGTGCACCGAAACTTAACTTATTTACAAAATACGCTCGGCGAAAATTGTCTGATTCGATTGCAAAAAAAACGATATTCGCGATCGCGTGGAACCAGTATCACTTATAGACTGTGTCTTTCCGATTCAGGCTTACTTTTGGCAATAAGTGGTTGCGTTTGCCGCACGTAGAAAAATTGGTTGGAGCCAAGCTTCGATATCGGCAGCCTAAGCTCAGATTCAGGTTCAGATAGTGCTTCGTATGAACTCGCTTATAATGTACGTACATACATATGTTGGGTTTGACGCGAAAAAGCAAACAACTTGCAATTAAACGTATTACGATTTCCCTTGGCTGAAACTTTTACGGGGATGCAAATTGTGTGATTACAGCATACATACATATATGCATGTATGATCACTGTAAATGATTGGTAGCTGATTGTCCAGATTGGTTTTTGGTGATTTTGAATTCCTACTGCGTTGAGATGGTATCGAGCGATTAAGTTTAAGAGTTTTATAGGATTTAAGGTTGTCCTATTTTCGGAATAAAGCCCACTCTATTGGAACTGTTCGCATTTCATGACAGTGTTAAAGACTTCTACAAGTGATTGAGTAGAGATCGGAAGATCATTTGTTAGTTGAAGAATGGATTTTCTTGCAAGCGCGGATTTTCTAGCAAGTACTAAAACGTCTCATATAAGTGACTTTAAATAATGCATTAAGTGACTTTTGGGCTTTAGGGTGAATCTTAATGGAACTACTCGTGTAATTATATCAGTCAATTTTTATGTTTCTTGAACATTTTTCGATTATTGTAATGCCTATTAAAAACAGGATTTTTTAATCATTACCTCGGATTATAGTTTTAAAGTAGAAACTAAACTAGAACCAATAGATTTTGTTGTGAAAGTGCTCCAATACAAAGCTAGCGCGGATAAAAGCCATTAGTTTCATCTTGGATATTTCTCTAAAAATGCCAATATTACATAATTCCAAGGAATGAATAAAGAGAATAGCATAAAATGTAATGATTTAAAACCATAGTTAACAATTAATTCCTTATCAAACATTATTAAGAAGAAGATTTTGCTTCAGTAGAAGAAGATATGAAAATCTTTCTTATTAGCTTCATGAAGAGAAATAATGCTCTTCAACAGTGGCATCTGAGCCACATTCAAAATGATGATATTTTTGGTTACACAAACAGTTGTCTGGACATGAGTTAGAAGTTGTTGGCTTGAGAGGTAACATCATCAAATTTGGTTTAACTTTTTATTGTTTTCCCAGTAGACGGGAAGTTCTTGTAATCGGTCAGAAAATTCAAATTCAAATTGAAAATTTTTTCTTTGTGTTTTAGGATTTTAGGAGTATATTAAAAATATTTTTTGAAAGAAGTCTGCTTGTACATGTGTGTCTGTGTGATCATTTTCTTCTCTCGGAAGAAAACTAGTTTCGATTTCATAGAGAATTCAATTGAAGTGTATTAGCAATTTGACGAGTCGATTAAATTTTGGTGAGATTCGGTTCTGGCGTTTTGAAATTTAATGAAAGAATTGCTAGAAAATTTTTCAATATATTTATTTTACCTTATTTTTAATTTTGGCAATAATTCTTTTAAAACATTAGGTGCTCGAAGGGAAAAATTGAATTTTTAGGATTGGAAAAAATCAATATTACAAATTTCTATCTGATTTGCACATGTAGCAATCAGTGCTTTAGAACATCGGGTTCTTATCAAAAAAACCATAGTTTTGTCATACTTTCAACAAAAGATCATACAAAAACAATTAACAATTGATGATAACATCAATGTTCACTCGTTTCAATAACTAATAAGTTTTTATCATTATTATGAAGATTAGTATTATTTTTATTGTCATTGTTCTTATTATTTTTAATATTTATGTAGATATTACTGCAAAAATAAACAAAAACATAATTTTTCTCGAATTCTGGGCTGAACTGTAAAATGATTCAGGCTAAAGTGGGTGGCCAAAGTTTGCAGAGTTGTGTGCTCCCAGATTCAAAATCCATGGTAGGTCACGAAATGAGCTTTATAATAGCTTCTCAATTCGATTAGTACGATAACTTCCAGATGAACATAGCAAGCTGTACATATGCTTACCTCGACCCAATGAACAAATCATATACATATTTGAGAGTGTCTCTGCAAGTTTTTTGTATAGCACGTAATTTAAAAAATCAAGGTATATAGACAAAATTTCTCTTTTCTATATACCTTGCTGGAAATTATTTACATGTATGCTTCAAAATGCGCAGCATATTTCACAATTCATTGAAATTATATTAAGGATCTAATTTTATTTGCATTTGTAATGAAAACAGATGAAACCTAAATTAAATATCGAGTTGAAATGAGATGAATTTGTATTTTGAAACTATTTTTTTCACGGCAGATTCAAATTGCAATAATTGGCGTTCGCATTTAGTAGACATACCTTAGTGCTAATCGTTAAGTAGTAGTTGGTAATAAATAATGTAATCATGAAATTTGTTCATGAAACAGTTTACTAGAATCCTAAATTGGATTATCCATTTGAATTTTATGTCACTCAATCTCAATCTACATCCTAACGTCCTTTCAATATTCAGATTGGAAATAATTGGAGAGGCTCGCTTTTTTTATTGAAAACTAAAAACTACCATTCGGCTCTTAATTAATGATATTTCTTAGATGAAACATCTCTCAATCGTATTTGATTTGATTTCAACACTTTCAAATCACCAGAGAATAAGTTGTCTTTCATAATTTTTCAGATTTCCCTCCATCCAATTCATAAACTGACTAGATTTTTCAATTTGCTAATAAGCTATCCTTTCATCTGTCACTTTCATTGAACTGTTCTATATGCTTCGAGATAAGTTTTTCAACTTCAGGGAGTTTTAATAGATGCAAAGTCATCCTCTCTTTCTCGCTATTTCGTAATTAAATTAGATCAGAAAAGCAAATTTGAGATGTTTCCTTATTCACGATAATTGGTGTAAACCGCAGTGAAAAAACAAAAAACTATGCATCTCTGATAACTGAGGGTGTTTTAAGGACTTGCGCTGATATGAAGATGTAATTAATTTGGAAAACGAGCAGAGTGAGTGATCTTGAGAATCATAGTGGGAATTTATATTGGAAAGCATGTTGAAAAATTATACAACTTTCACAACACAAAAGTTTTTATGATAAATTTGAATTTTTGATAATTTGAACATGTGCAATCAGTCACAAAACAGATAAAATAACTATAAAAAAACATTACAATTTCCATTAATTAAATTGCGACATTTTGGATAGAAAAGAAGCAAATGCTAATGATCCTAAAAAGAAAAGCCGAAATTTAGCGACTGAAGATTTTATATTTGATTCCCTCAGCAGGATCTTCACAGTCATCACAATTTCAAATCAATGCTTAATGGTCAAACAAAATTCGTGGATTTCAGTTCGTTTCATTTCAACAGTGATAGTAAGACATATGAGAAATGATCATATCGGCACACAATGTTTCCGCTCCAAAATATTTGCAAACGAAAAGTCGCAAAACGTAAGCATTCCGTTTAGCTCTCAAGTCTTCAGAAGATATTGCTTCTAGCTGTATCGGTACAATGACTGCGTCTTCAGTTTAGCAATCTTAACCGCAGGATCACCATGATAGCCCTTTTTGTAAAGGTTTTTGGAGTAAGTTACATATATAAATTAATTGTGTCTGTCTGTATTGTATTTTATTCCACTATCAAGTTTTGCAAATTTCACATTTTTTGCTACCAAACATAGCAATGTTGCATGTGCAACGTGCATCTAATTACAGTCAACTCTTAAAGCAGAAAATAATGTTAGGTTGATCTGGAATTTTGGTTAGACACAAAAACTAGTTGACCGTTGACTTACAAAGAGCAATATGTTGCATGTTGACAGAGTCTCACAATTTTTTTCATTTATAACGTTGACAAATCAAGCAGGAAGAAGAAGAAAATAGTAGACCAGAGGATGAAGTACTTAGGAAAGCAGGTAATGAACATTTTCAAGTGAAAATAATTTCAACTTGGGTCTTCGAAGACGAAGAAGAAAAGGCCGATGAAAAAAAGTTATATCTTGGATCTTTTCAATCGTTACGTCACTGAAACACAGTCTTTAGATTAATAGGCAGATTTACTGCCGAAAGATCCACATGATGATTAACTGACAATTTCACGTTTACGAAATAATGTGTGAAGTGATTTAATCAGTTCAGATTCCTAACTAACTAACTAATTAACTTTTATCGATTCAATGCAAAAATCGATAAAAGTTAATTAATTAATCATAAACATACAACCCATCAACTCATACCTAAATTAGGTACATCACATGCATACTTGCTACTGTGCCTCGCTATATGATATGGTTTCCGATTTAAGGCATCGGTCAGGTAGCAAACAAATGACCTAATGAAATTGCAACCCCATCCTTGCGTACTGCAAATTGGCAGGATATATTTGAGAGATGAGACAGATTTGTCGACGTAACTATGATCCATCAAAATATGTGATTTCCTTTCCATAACTTCGGCTTTTGTGCTTTGGATACATATGTAATTTTAAAAAAAATATTTTTGAGCCTGTTTTATATACATTTTCGTTGGAGTTTTCTTTTCAAAACCAATGATTTAACTCATGATATCCGCATCAAAGGCTTCCGATCCAATTCAAATCGGAGCCTTTTTAGTGCAAGTTCAAGATACCTAACGGCACGTCTGACCCATCGTCAATTTTTTCTTGTTTTTCAAGTGTGTGATTAAATGAGACGAAGAATCCGTCGAGCCAACGTCTGAAATCTCACCAGTTTACACCTAGAAGACAAGACGCTGAGCACAATGTTAATGCCACTCGAATACTTCGAAGACTCAGGATTAAATTGGCCCTCAAAATTGTCAGAATGTTGGTACGTAAGGATGGTGACGAACCAGATAAATGCTAAAATTGGAATTATTCAAGTAAGTGGTAGTGAGAAATAGTGGTCTCCTTGTGGACGTTAAAGACCCAGGCGGAAATGTTACATGGCGAGAACCAATAAAGGACATAAGACAATTGTGACATTGACAAAAGAGCCAGCACTAGATTCACAATTGAGGATAATGACCCCTTGGATGCCTTGAATATCTTGAATAGCGAACGGTCCCATTAAGTGGGTGAATACGAAGACGATGGCTTGTTGGTAACTGTCAGATGGTGCGATTATGGTAAAATGAGGATTGATGATAATATGCTTAGTGTTGGGGAAGGGTAGCTTTCCGTTTCAGTTTTTGTTGAAAATTGTAGGCAAGCCATCTTTTTGCTTGTTTTATTGATTGAATCCAACGACAAAAGTACTTATTATTTTTCAGTAAACAAATATTTTACAAGCGTGCTTCGAAACTATTTTTCACAGCGAAAAATCGGCCTTTGACACACTTACCGTCATGATGGTGGTAAGCGCCATGCTGATGGCAAGAGATAATGATGATGTGACACAATATTCGAGCCTAATTGAATTTGGAGGCAGAAAGTAAATATTGGTGAATTAAGCTGAAAAGTGCGAATGAATGTAGATGAAATGCAATTCAAGTACATGTTTAATTCATACAAAGCTAAAAATAATAACATATTTCTAATGGGAAGAGAATGTAATGAAATTTTGGAATAACGGTGGAACAAGTTTTGAAATCTTCTCATTGATCGCTTCGGCCTTCAGTAAAAGCCAAATGATGGTCAAGGATCATCATTTTGGTATGTCATGATGATGGTTATTTAGCACCACAATGACGATTACCATCATTATGACGGTGTATAGCCCATAGCCTGATAATCGATACTTACACCTTAACTTCCTCCGTTAGTGATTGCCACCTTTCATATGTATCTCGTGGGCATTGGAGTATTAAAGTATTTTTATTTATGCACATATGCTCCACACCCACGACACACAATTAGTTTCCCGTAACCCCATCATTCTAAGAAGGAAATTTGGAAGTGCTTAGCAGGCGTCAATTAGACGGAAAAAAACAAACAGTTGCGCTTTTATTCAATTGATATTTCAAAATGAAGGAGAGGATCGAATACATATAAAATTGTCTTTGTTCGTGAACAATTCTTATTAAAACATTGCCCGTTAAAGAGGAATAGAGACTGCAAATGTGATCACACGATATCAAAGCTTTACACGTGAAGGTGGCGGAATAGTGATAGTGTAAGTTTTTCGGCTCGCCAACTGTAGTTTTCTTCCTAATTATTTCATTCTGCCGTAACGAGTGTCATCTATTCAAGGCAAAAACATATTTATAAGCCTCTGGGTAATAATTTAAAGAAAAATCCAAAAAAAATACTCTAGCACATATTCTTTTTGTATAATAATTCCGTCCAATGGTGCTAAAGTGCTGAACAATTACCTAAAGAGACGCATGGGCACAATGCTTAGATTTTTAGAATAATATCTAAGCATGATAATAATAAAAGTCGTGACTTTTTCTTTTACCAAATTTTATGATATGTTCACGAGTCGTGAACATATCACTGAAGAAGGCTACAAGTAGTAGCCGAAATATATATTTGAAAAGTGGAAAATAAAATTTGTTAAAAGAAAAAGTCATGAATTTTATTATTATTAAACCAATTTACCAAAAAGCTCGAACAGACAACCAAATCTAAGCATGTCCTAGGAAGATTTCAAAACGTGATTTCCAGCTTATCTAGCTTCAACACATGGTTCAGAAAAGGCTTTCCACGTTTTAAATTTTGGTCAAGAATGATACCGAAATATACACCGAAATCTTTAGTAACTCAAACATTAGTATAAAATAATCATCAATATTCATCAGATTGCGATTATTTGAATGCGGGACCATTCACCCACTTGATTAAACATAATTTTAAGTTTGATAAGAGTTTCTAATATTGTTTGTGCTTCAACAATTTGAAATTCTCGGAGCCCATCACTATCTTTGTTAAAATGATAGTAAGCCCAGTAAGCTTCGTGGCATTCACTGTAACTAGATTATTTGCCGGGTATGATATTCATCGACGACAATGATAATTTATCATGACTTCAATACGCACATATCAAAGTGGATTATAAATGGACTACTGTTTGCATATAGATCTGCTGAACGGTTTGAGTTTTTTAGTAGCAATGATGGTAAGTGGTCAGATATGCATGATGCATATCATTCAATAAATATTCAAAAGAAAAAAATCACTCCTCTATTATGCAACAGCCATGAATAAACGCAGCGAAGCCACTCCGCATTCATTGAAACTTCCGATGATGAAAAAATTATAAACAGTGCACGCATGGATTTTTTTATATTTACTTCAGTATCTGCCACTGGTTTCTATTGTCCGTGGTGTTTTTTATCAGGCCCCAGAACTACATTCCACCAGAGTGACATCTACGCGGATTCAAGAATTTAACACTAAAGTCTGCACAGCCATTCCACACCATTTCACCAGCCATCCTCCATTGTTGGTAGAATGGAAATGTAGATGCTTGATTGTGCTAGACCGTGTATCGGTTAGCATTGTAATTCTTTTTTTCTAGTTGAGCTTGTGATAAACCCGGCTACACTATCACGCTATTTGAACGAATCAACGGAGGGTCGAATCTCGGGCTAGCATTTTGTAATTGGAATCCAAACGTTCTAACTTGCTGCGGGTTCTGTGAGAACTAACTATCAAAGTATGCAGGTCCCGTGCGATGAAACCTTGCAAGCCTCGTGCGGGAGCGTTTACTCACAACGCAGACTAGGTGCGGGCATGATGCAGGCCTGCTGTGGGACTGTGGAAATATTGACGCGGGTTAAGGAAAGATATTAAATGGAAATTTCTGAATGCTGAGGCAGCAGGTAATATGCTTCGTAAATGAGCTGTGATGGGTGGCATAAGTCTATTAATTAACGAACGAGTCATGTCTGCAATATAAACGGAAAACTTGGCTGAGATCAATGCGGTAGGAACTTCATGGGAGAAAAATCATCTACCACCGTTGCGACGAAATTCATAGCCACCTGCACGAAGGGCATGAATTTAGTGGACAAAATTTTTCCGAGCAATTGCAAATGAGTAATCAGCATGGAAACAGCACTCTCTAGGACTACTTCCATGTTAATTAAGCTTACCAAATGTGTTTTCAGACAATCATCAGGGCAAATATATGTAGCTTTGCTCTCATAAGTGTCTGTTAGTCAAAAAAAAATTGCTTTGAATATCCCCAAAGCTCACATTTCTTTTCCGCTACTCTTATAGCAACCACTAATGGACAGATCCGAGATTAGCGGTTCAAAAAATAAAGTAAATTTCTCCTCACACGCAAATGTATGCGTTCTTAGAAATTCCACTCTTCCTATATTAGATCTCTGTTCAAAGGTTGTAACGATGTAGAAAAAAATTAGTTATAACCCCAACGATTTTCTTATAAGTGATGTTATTTGTGTTAAAAAAATTTCTGGCGTACAGTAGATGTGTAATGTAAACGCTACCACACACGCCAAAAATCAATTGGCTTGTTGGATCCTATAAAAAAGGTCCTATAAATAATTATTCTGGATGTGGATGACAAGTCAATTGACTTGTTTGATGCTTTATTTGATGGGAAAATTTAAACTACCGGGCAAAGTTACAAAAATCCACTACGGGTAGAGGCAGCCCGTCGACACACCTGTTTTGTTTGATGAATTGTTTCACCAGTAAGTCAATTTACTTATAAGCGCGTGTGAAACGCCTATTAGCATTGAAAAGACGCCTGCACTAAAACTAATCTATGATCAAGGTACATCATGCTCCTTTCGCATGACTATCAAGCTGTACACCATTCGTATCGACTATACCAATCAGATAATCGCCAGCCTTGGAGTGCATCATTCTATAAAAAAATCCAGGACATAGATAGATACCCACAACAACCAATCATCGACAATCTGCTCTTGCTCATCAGTGCAGCGCCTTAAATTCCACTTTATTGACGAAGTCCATCTGATGCTTGGCAAATCAACTCAAACTGGACTCTTTTGAAGAAAATGCCTTTTCCAACTTCCAAGAGAAAACATACGTTTGCGGCTTCCTGTCAAGCATCTTTTACCAAATCTAAATAAGAAGCATTTAGCAGAATAGTCAACCTCAAAGTCGCCTCCCCCAAGCTCAGTGATTCTCGCACCAAATTTACCTGTGTCAAGAGTGAAGTGTTACAGCTGCTCAATATACGAATAGTCGTCAGAAATATCTCGAGAAAGTATTTCTGTTGGTAAATGATATTTACCATTTTTACATTTCGACATGACTCTTTAGCAGCTAAAGGTCAAAAACGTGTTTAGGTGAGTCAGGTTAATTAGGAGGGGCAGAAATGTCAGTTTTGATACTATGACGAGACGACATGAAGCAGTTTACGGGAACTTGTAGCTTACGTGCCAAATTTAGAGCAAATTAAATTTTAAATTTCACAGTTGTTGGGATGTCATTGATTGATATTCAAATTTGCATTTATGTAGATGTTGCTGGGAAGTTCGCGTGGACCGCAAGCGTCGTCACACCTCGCTGCTTGTTGAATCAATTGTCATGTGGAAATCACTGCAACGGTTTTTCCAATTCCTATAACATGAGTCATCTACCTTTACGAAATCCTAATATGAATCTTGAAGATGTGGAAAAAAGCTATCCCCTTCAAACACTCTACTAAGGAAATGTAAATTTCAAAAAGACTTTCCATACTCTTCACCCACATTACACAGGTTTTTGCCCTACAATCTCATCAGATTCACCCAGCCAGCCCCCTTGCCATTCCCATCAGTTTGCCTTGAACTATTTTCGTAGGCTGTCCGTGCTGTTTATAATATTGTTGTTCTTTTAGGAACAGATTGTTTGCCGGTATGTTTATTTTTAATAAAACACACACGCACTGTGAGGATTGATGAAGGAGCTCCAAAAGTCGGCGGAACAAGGGGTGTGGAGGACTTGAACTCCTCGTTCTGTCGTTTTGAACAACAAATCATCGGCCATGAACAAATTATTCACAAGGAAATCGATTGCTCGTCTCACTTCCCCTATGAAGGAGTATGTATGTGTATATTGTATACGTAGTGAGCTACATCTGAATTGGGAAATAGGCAATTTAGATATTCGCTGAGAAGAAATGAAAAGCATCAATGGGGAAACAAGGAAAATAAAGCGTTTTCTGGTGTTCTCGTGTTTACTTGATCCGTGAAATTCTAGACTGGAAATTAGCTGGAGTGTGTTTGAAAGTGTTTCATGAATGTTTGTTTAATTTCGACGGAGGTGTGAGCCAGCATTCTTGTAGCATGAATTGAAAATTCAAAGGAAGTATGAGTCAAACTGTAGTCTATAGTTTACTCAACGCCGAGAGTAGGTTTTCATCGTGAAATTTGGTTTTTTACTGACTTGAAAGAATCCCATAATAGTACTCTTAGTACTCTCAACAGAACCATAATTACTTTTCACTCCAGCTTTTTGCAAGGTTACGCTTGGATCACATCAATCGAATTTTTATGAGACCAATTCCCATAAATCAAGGCATCAATGACACTTCATTGAAATCCCCCACAATGAATCCATCATCATCATCATCAGCCAGGATGTCATCTCGTTCAAACGCAAGGTCAAACAAACGCGTCAATCAATTCTTTCAATCTCTATCAATGAATCACTGAAATAATTTGCGCCAATTACTTCTCCTCTGTCCCCTCCACAAGTTTACATTACGCTAAAGGCAAATTGATAGAAGAGCGAATATGAAGGTGAATAATGCATGTAATACTTAGAGGGCAACAACACACATGCATATATGATTCGATCGCAATTAATTAGATCATCTTAAACTCATCATTAATATATGATGTGAATACAGATAGCCACATTTCCGATGAAATCGTAAATTATTTGATGAAATATTCTTTCTAGGAGCTTGGGATTCAGTTCATATGTTAGGTATGTTGTGTTGTGCTGATGTTAAAAATTTGAAAATGTTCTTTGTGTGTTCATTAACTAGATTTTTTGGTTTTGTCGCTGGAAATTAAAATTTGTTTGTTAAGTAAATAATCGTTGTTGATTAAATTGAAATCATTAAATAGTGTTGTGGTCAAAAAGTTCAATAAAAGAGCGTTAAACGCTTTGATGGAAAGACATTGCAGAACGAAGGCTTTACCTCTCACAAGAGAATGCGATCTGCGGCATACAGAACCAGGAAAAAAAACCTGTACGGTATCAAAAGTTATAATCAAAAACACTCTTAACATACAACCCTGTTTCTTGGAAAGCTGTTGGAAAATTAATGTTATAGAATTTAACTCTGTCCAATAGCAGTCTATTGCTGTTGATATTTGCTGCAACTATTTTTTAATGACACACAACTGATTTTTAATCGGGAGTGTCCACTCCATCAATGATACCTTTGACGCAAAACCTCTCGTTTGCCTTTCTACTTGTATCTTTCAGGTCGTTTTTTTTTGTTGGAACACCAAATTCAACGACATTTCGTGCTCAGCATCATTTTCTTTAAGGTATCAGTGTGAGTACATGTGTTGATCGTTTATACCACGTATAAGGTAAATGGCTCCATACCACGATACTTACAATTTGCTCAAACAAGAGTCTTTGACCCACCATGCCTTACAGTTTTTAGAGTATTTTCGGGGTCAATATTTTGCATCTAAAGTATGGTATATATAAAAGTATATATAAAAGTATATATATATATATATATATATATATACAGTGAAATCTCCCTTACCGGACACCTCACATAACCGGACATCTCTAATAAGCGGACATTTTTCAGTCCACGTGCACTAACTTTTAATTTTCTTACAATTTCAACTCTCATACCCGGACACCAATAAAAAAGATCTATTGAAAATAGCATTCTTGGAAGTTTTGTGTGTTATTTTATATTGATTAACAGTGTTTTTTGTAGATTGAAGAACAGTACATCAGTGGATTGTATATAATCGCACCGCTTGAATTTTCAGCCATATTTTATTTTTGTTTAACATGCCACCTACGAAGAAAATTTTGAGCCTCGAAGAAAACTAGATTTAATTCGCGCCCAGAAGGAAAAAGTGAATTCTGTCCGCAAACTAGCAGAAATTTTCAAAATTGGCGAAACCCAAGCAGCCGACGTTCTGAAAAATAAAGAAGATTTTCTTGAGATATAGACGTCGAATATAGTGTATGCATCGTCGAAGAAAAGTTTGTCTTGAAAACAATTTCCGGAGAATCTGCGAATGTCAAAGCGGAGGATGTGCAGGAGTTCATTAGAAAATTGTCCGACATCTTTAAAAAAACCACTCCAGATTGCATGCACATTGCATACGAAACTGGTTTACTCTTTAAAGCGCTGCCTAAAAAAACATTTTTGTTTAAAAATGAAAAATGTGTGGGTGGAAAATTGGCTAAAGTAAGACTGACGATCTTGCTTTCTGCCAATATGGCAGGCGAAAAAGAGAAGCTCTAGTGATTTGAAAATCAGCAAAACCACGGGCTTTCAAAAATTTAGACTTGCGTCAGTTGCCAGTTAGATGCCGTTTCAATAAGAAATCGTGGATGACAATGGACTTAGTGTACGACTGGCTAATATCGTTTAACGAACGAATAAAACGTCTTAATAAGAATGTGTTGCTTTTTTGGACAATGCTGTGTTTCATCGAAAACCAAACACAACATGTACCTGTCAGCCGTTGGACCAAGGTATTATAAGGACTTTTCAAGTTCCATTATCGGTGCATGTTCCTAAAACACATGTTAATCAACACTCATGCGTGCGATTCGTCGACGGAATTCTCCGAGAAAATCAATGTTTTGGATGCAGTTTATTTATTTAAAAAATTTACTCCCGCAACTGTTAAAAACTGCTTCCGTAAAGTGGGTTTTGCAGAGCAAAGTTGTGTCGAGTTCGATGATGCCGAGGATGATATTCCGTTAGCAGTATGGAGAAATATGCTGACAGCTATACGAAGAGATGACGCAACTATCGTCGAAGTGGATGAGGGCGATCAAGACGATGCTGCCTCTTTGGAGTCGGAAGTCGAGGAATTCGAAGTCGAAGCAAACGATGGTGGTTATAAGGCAGAAAATTTGTCGACAAAATTCGAAATTAGGAAATACACCGAAGTCTTTTCTTGTTTGCAGGAAATAAAACTATTTGCCTGCAAGAAAAATGACGGAAAAACCGTGGATACAATTAGTGAGCTGCAATTACATATTTCACATCTATCCTCAATTAATAAAAAACAGGCTATAATTAGATTATTTTTCTTAAAAATAACAATATATATTATTATTAACTTCCCAGTATATGGGAAGTTCTTGTAATCGCCTCGAAAATCGAAATCGAAATTTTCAACATTTCTTTACGTTTTGAGGTCTATAGAGTATATATAAAGTGTTTTTAGAAAGGGAGATGTATATGTGTGTGTGTGTGTACGTACGTACGTACGTACGTTCGTGGACACTTTTTTCTACGAGCATAACTCACGTAAACAAAATCGTATCAACTTGGTTGAGGTGTCAAACGAAGCGTCTTTGCAATCTTAAGAGCTAATTAGTTTTTGGGATACTTCGTTCGGGGGGGTTTGTTGTTTTGCCCGTTTGAAGGTCATTTCTGTCGTGCGCTATATCTCGCGAACCCAACGTACGATTTCCTTGAACAAGGTGTCAATCGACGCGTATTGACATTTATGTAATTCTATCAAGTTTCTAAAAAAATTCTTGGAGCCGTTTTTTAATTTTTAGAAAAAAAGTGCAAAAAATTAGTTTTTTTTTCAAAAACAATAAATTTTTAACTTGATTTTCGAATCGAAGTAATCAATATTTATATAATTTGTATACTCCAAATAGTTTTTGTGAAAAAACAGCAATTTTTTTTCATGATTACGAAAAAAATTAAATTAAAAATAAAAATTCATTAAACGTTCAAGGTCATTTACGTCATTCATTATATCTCGAGAACCAAATATAACCTTTGCATCATTAAGGTGTCAATCGATGCGTATCAACATTTTTATGATGTTTTTATATTTGAAAAGAATCGTTGGAGCGTTTTTTATAATTTAATAAAATTTTTATTTTGGAAAAATAAAAACATTTTTAACCTGATTTGCACATCGTAATAATAAATGTTTAAAGCATTTATGAATTTTTATAAATCTTTGTGGAGAAAGCAGCAAAAACTTTTCTTTTGATTACAAAATAAATTAAATTAATTAAATAAAAAATAAAAAATCATTCAAAGTCACCATGTAAAAAGGGTTCATTCGAATCATTATACCTTAAATCTCTGATTCTAAAGACATTGTTGTAAAGTCAATCAAAGTTTATTAATATTTGCAACATTTGAGCAGATTTTCAATAGTCTTCACAGCACCATGTTTTAACTTTAATGAAAAAACTGCTTTGTAACCTGTCCCGCCTCCGATTGATCTGCGTGAATAATCAATCAAACCAATGCACCAAAATCCTTACGTAATCAATTGACGCTCGCGTAGTTGTTACGATTATTATTAAGTCATTCCAATAACTTTTATGAGAAGTACATTTTTATTATTTGAAGTAGTATTATTTCCACAATTATTATTGTGTTTAATATTTTTAATATCTATGTAGATATTACTGGGAAGTTGACCGTATGGACCTCATGGGTCGCACCTCACGGCTTGTTTTGTTTTCTTTCTACCTTTACGTGAGAAATAGAACCTAATGCTTATGGTTATAAACATATTTTTTTATATATTCGCTGCCCTCTAACAACCGGACACAATAATCTGGTCCCACGGCTGTCCGGTTATGGGAGATTTCACTGTATACATATATAGTTACGCTCACTTCTGCACCGCAGCCGATCCTGGCTACGGTTTGGGCAATCCCAGTCTTTCGATGCATCAGCGGTCAACGGCACTGCGAACCCGTTCCGCTTGCCATTCGTCTCGACTGATTTTGTGGCGATTTCCATTTTGTCCAGCTGATCACATTATTGGCCCACACCACACCGGTGGACACGGTGATTGTTGTTTTGTGGGAGGGACGTGTCCTTCCTGTAACTGGCGATTGGGCGTAGTCCGGTTGAAGTGGTTGTTTCGCGACCCGCGTAAAGCATTTATTGTCGAAACAGTTTGCCCACAAGTTATATTTCTTTTACGTTTAGTTCATAAAAGAAATATTGTTAACCACACTTGGTTTATTTTAACACTTCATTCAATTCTTATTCAAACAGCACTTTATTAATTGAACATTTTATAACAATAAAACTGCACTTATTATTTATGATGAATATCAACTGAACTTGAGTAACTTCTGAGCAAGGACTAACTTGATGACTGAATAATTACTAACTAACTTATGATCTACTAAGAACAAAGACCTCAAAATTGCACAGTTGCAATTTTATCTGAGGGATGATATGTATTTAATGAAATTGGATATGAAAAGCTATATCAGCATTTATTGAAAAGATGTATCAGCATAACCAATGAGTGTGTTCAGGTGTATAAACAATTAGTAAGAATTGTGAAACAATGATGATATTGGAAGGTTTATGCTAGTGAATGATGCTGACTTTAATAAACGGATGGTTAGAAGAAACGTAAACTGTTTGCTTGTTCATTAATTGTTATAAACCTATTAAATTATGTTCTGTACGCCTGCAAGCTTCAAGGAACTATTTTAACTTAGTATGTGTGCGCTAGAAAACTACATTATATTCATCTTTGCAACAAATTTCACTTATAATAACTAAATAAAAGAAAATATTTCTATGAATGGAACACTTTTGAGTTCACCCACGTACATGTATGTTTGCTAGACGTAAGAAAAAGTTTTTGATGAATCCTCAACCAACCTCGAAGCCTAGATAACAATCTCGTGAAAGATATGTACATATATGCATGATGTTATGGCACAAGGTGTTCTTTGAGGACATATTACCAAGTGAATAATTGTTTAGCATTGATAGAAAGTTTAAGATGACAATAAAATAAATTGAAAACTGAGACCATTTCTGTAATCTAAATAAAAGTAAAGAGAACATTTTTCGCCGGATATGTAATAGAAAGACAGAAAATATTGCCATATTATTTACACTTGTAGGCATCTGAACAAAAGTGATGGAACATGAATTTTTTTATATCAAAATTTTTTTGGTAGAAATATTCATGAACAGTTTGTTGTACTCTCATAGTAGCTAACATGTCGGAGCTACAATAACAATTACAATTGAAACTGTAAGCCCTCAGTGTTTTTTAGATAACTTTGACCCAAACATCAAAGTAAATTAGATTCTGTGAAATTATTATTATTATTATTATAAGCTTAGTTTCAAACTTTTAGGCGAGAGGATTCATAATTCATTGGGATAGGAAATCACTACATATAATGAATATTTCGCAAAATTTCTTACAAGCAATTAACTATCCAATAGACATATGACTATTGAAGCGCACATATAGTAACGCCATAATATAATGAAATTTATTTTGAGATTATCAATCCTCTGTTGAAAATAGAAAAAATTAAGACAAAAATGTTTTTAATGAGCTACAACCATGAGTTTCTTCTGCGAAAGAAATCAAATGAATATAAAAAAAATTAAATTATTCAGTGAGTACATTAAATCCATTTCACTAAATGAAGAAGAAACAATATTATTACCTGATCCACAGAAGTTGTATTTGTTTAGTAAGTAGGGTGTACATGTTTTTAGGGAGGAAAATTATTATAAAGAGTGCAGTCTTCTGCCACAAGATACTGTGAATTTTGATTTTCTGAAAGTTCATAGTAGGAACAATTTTTCTTTAGAAAGTCAGCTTCGCGTGAAGTGAAAATTATAATCCTTGACAAAAAAATTCTCAGAAGCAACATAAATCGTATCCTTTACAAGTACATTTTGCATAAACGTAATTTTTAGAGAAAAGCTTTGAAACACGTTTTGACAACTTCATATATTGCAAAATGGATGATAAATGGTTACATTCATGACAAATCAAGCACAAATAAATATAAAATCCAAGCAAATAGCACATAAACCTCTGCCTGACAATTCCATGTAAACATTAACTTGAAGAAAATTTATTCAAAACAATTAAATGACCTCATTTAACATTTCCAAAAATCTCTGAATATAGGACTTGACCTAACTCACAAGAACCTTTCCTTCCTTTCAATAACAACTAACCACCATCTTTGATCAAGTCCTTTCTTCAATTAACTTCTGAGTAATTAGCACTGGCGGAAATTTACCCAATTACCATAAAAGTTATTTTGTTTTTGGGACTTAAGAAGAACATATATTTTGGATGAGAACCTTGTTATTGTTCTCAAGTGGATAAAATAACAAGGCGCAAACACTTTTAGGAAGATAAGCGAGGTGAAAAAGAAAGTAGTTCTAAGGATTGAAAAGGCATTTACGAAATCATTAAATTTTCTTGAATGCCTCAAATGGGAGTAATTCCACAAAAAAAGTTTTTTTCATGCAATAAAACATGATAAGAGATGACATGCTATTCTGTTAAGGGTTCTTAATTAATGAGCAAGACGATTTACGAAGAACGTATCTTGTAAAGTTGTTTATTCGATGTGCCGAAAAATGCTTTAGATGACTTGAACCTTGATATATAGCTTCTTAGCAAAGGAAGCCCAATTAAGTTTCATAAGGGCTTGCAATCCATTTTCTAATTTTTGAAAGGAACCATAGGAGGTAGACTACATCCATCCGTGATTCAACAAAATTAGGTTGAAATATAATTATTTCTGCTTGTAAACTACGCTAATAAGTATAATATCTCTCGTAAACGGTCAAATGAAATCCTTACCGTCTACCTGCTAGTTTCCCTTGACTAAACTTGTGCTTCCAGCCTACAAGTTGTCGCATCCAGTAACTAACAACGTTTGCCCGTATTCAGCAACAATCGAAAGAAAGTCCTCGAAACTTCGCCCGTCTCCGCACAGGAAAATAAAGTCCATTACTCGCCACTACGCCACCATAGTGTGCACGATACGTGAGTCCTGATCTTTGGCAAAGAAAACACCACACCAAAACATAAAGGACACAAATCACTGCCACCACTGGGCCAATGTCGACACGCCGGAACTCACGTGTTGTGAACGTTTTCTTTTTATTCGTTCAAAGTTTTCCCCTACGACGCGACGGTAACGAACATCTTAATATCGTTGACTACCAAGAAATGTTTTCTTTATTGGGAAAATTGCCAATAGTCCTCTTGTAATGGACTTCGCGGGAACATTTTGGCAATAGTTGTACCTCAGAAAATTGTACCCTCACTCGTTATCGCGGTGCGGTATAATCAACGGTCGTCATCGCAAGGCAACATGAAAATCTCAGGAAAGATAAGAAAAGTAGACTTCCCGAGATTCAAATGGAGGGAAAATGGTAACGCAAGTCACTTCCACTTTCCACTGTGGACGGTATTCACTCATTGTGTGAGCATGCATGATTTTCCATCACTACACATGGTGGAGTCGACAAACTTTTATTCTTGAAAAACAATTTTCTTGGATTTTGTTTGCATTGAATAGAGAGAGTTTGATGGAGCGCTATGGAATTTGATACTCATATTGTACCGATCTATGTATGTATTTACGTGTAGTGTGGCTTGGATGAGTGCTGTCGACTTTGATAGATTTTTAACACTGAAGAAGGAACAATTATTAGGGACACAGGAAAACAATAATCTTCCTGGACATCTTATATAATAATAATGCACAAAAATTACGGTTACCTATTATTGTTTGTTCAAATGGTTTCCGAAAAACAATCTAGAAGTTTTTTAAGACATTTTTGGAGAAAATTGGATTGAGAAATAGGCAATTAAGAACTTCGCAGGTTGAATTTATTTCTTTTAAAATCACAACTAACTAACGTCATTAGCAACATTTCCCATTCCCGTCGCTAATCTTCAGAGCTAGTCCTTTCCGCTTTTTTACATCCAACACTCAGACATAAGTATGTCCCCTTCGTTGTTCGTTAGATTGTTTGTTCAAACTCACGGACTTACACACTCCGAGCTACTTAGCAGCCACTTCAGTCTGATGATTCTGTAATTGATGATCAATGATTCTGTAATTGAAATTTTTAATCAAATGCTCACAGTATCTTCCCCCTGTGTTCATACAACGTGTTCATGCATATTTGAAGACGTTACCGCTTTATTCGTATGTAAAGCAAGTTATACTGCTCCACGGATCATCCGACGAAGGATGGTATGATAAAGATTCGAAGAAAAATTTGAGTTACCTGGATTGGAAAGTGAATTTAAGTTTTTCTCTTTGCATTAGGACTAATTTATTCGGGTTTTAAATTTTATCATATGAAATTTCTATATATTCTACCTACATATATAACAAGTTCTACCGATCACAATTCAAAATCTCAACGTGACATGACAAAGATATGAGATATCGATTATACTCGTATATTGAATGGAATGAAATTCGATGTAGCGTGTATGCAGTTCTGTGCACACAGTGTAATCTCCAGCAAATAAAATAACACTCGACAGGTAAAGATATATTTTGTTTTGTCAGATATCAAGCATGCAGAACGTCTCAAGTGGCCATTGCTTCTTGAGAATGACTTCGAAAAGTGGGTGGGCAGCTCATTATCCAGGCAGTTGCATCCACACTTAGCGCATCTCATTTCGTACCAAAGATACAAGTTGAATTGCTAGTGTGAGAATGGAGCGAATGCAAATAAATTATTGTTTGTTGTCAAGTATGCGCAACCAAATAAACAGCGAATTTTTTTATTAGCACGTTAAATGTCACGCACCCCGCCAACGGGATCATAAGATTTTCCTATGCCCCGCCGGAGAGACCATAATTCATACTTAACTCATTGATAATAAAACAAATTAAAACGAAATAGCTACATAAGAATCGATAATTTTACAAATCCTGCCAGTGGGATCATATTTTATACAGTGGCCTCTATGTTTTATGTGAACGGCCATTTATTGAGCTCCATTTATTTTGATTTGGAACTGTCATTCAGCCCTTCCTCTCGCAGAGTTTACACAGCTTTATAACTATTTTGTTTAAATTTTTTCGTCTAAAGTTTTTTAATAATAGTCGTGCTTATGGGACCTAGATTCAGGAAATAAACATCTTTAGTAGCAATTAAGCTTCAGTAGTTTTCTGCGCTAAAAATTATAAACACAAACTCGCAACAAAGATTTTTAACGTGGATATTTTTTTGAATTGATTCAATGTCACCATATGAAAATGAAAATAATGCAAAAGAGACCAAAAGGAATAGTTTGCCGCGCGAAAAGCGAACGCTTTATATGGATCTTGTGTAACCTATTGAGACCATTAGGCGCAAACTTTTGATATTGAACCGAAAACAAATGAATAAATTGAAATTTTTTTGGGAAAATTCTAATACGGCCATTGCTATTATCACCTTGGATACAATTTTTGTTCATACTTGATGATCAAACTGGACGAAGTAAAAACAATCCAAAGATAAATTTGATAGCACTGTGATTTGAATACTGAGGTCAACACGGAAACTTTACGAAATTTATGCTCAAATAATATAAATAGGTTTGAACACCGAAAACAAAAGATAGCTTCGATAAGATAGACTCTATATGATATCGCAAATAAACCAAATTTGATATTTCGGTTTGGATTTATGGGGTCTACTTTTGTTTCATGGTTTGACCATGGACAAACGCGTTGAGTGTATATAATAGACAGTGGGAAAACGTGCGGTCGGAAAATAAATCTTTTAAACTAAATTTAATAGAGAATCAAGAGAAATTTAAGAGATATCACAGCGAAACTTCATTTTCACGGATCTGTTAGTAATCAAAGTTGGGTACTTTTTCAATGCAAAATCATCTATTCTGGCGTTTTCTGGCGAACAAGCTCTCAAAAAACTTCTACTGGTATAATTGTACAGTTTTTCTAGTCTAGTTACCTTTTTAATCATAGGATGATATGATAAAAACTGACTATATGAATCATATACGAGTAGTTATGCACAATCATATATAATACACGAAATTTTTTCATGGTCCTAGTTAGATAGCCTTGTGAAACGATGAAGGATATCATTGATAAATCTAAACGAAAAGCCTGAAAGTAGCGCAGCATTGGTTTACACAATTATTTGGTTCGGATCGCTATAAGCTTTCTGTTTGTCAAAACGTTAGAAGAATAATCTGCATATGGAAACGAGTTTTCTTAAACTTACTTACATATATGGAATTCTGAAGAAATTTCACTTAAAAATATTTTGAACTGTCATGACCTTTGGCGTAACTAGAATAATCTCAAGAATTGGTACGTTTCTAAAGTACATATCTAAAAATAATCCCTACGTCAAAATATTTTTCATTCATAATCCACTTCATATGCTAGAACTTGCCTATACATGTAAAACACGACTCACTAATTAGTAACTTAAGTTACCACGCCTGCAACGTAGAGGTTATTTTTATATTTGTAAGAAACGTGAAGAGTATTCAAGTGAGAGTTCAAATTAAAATCACTTCCGCTTCCTTCACCAAAGATCGTGTCAGCCAAACTCTTAGTCGTTTGAGTCGTGTACAGAAAGGCACTTATCACGACCCCATTTTCACATGAAGTTCAAGTGTGTTTGTCAGATACTAAAAGAATCTCAATAAAATAGGATAGAGAGTAATACGCTGTGGAAACAATTAGCTGCGATGAAACTAACATGGTGATAAAGACTGATTGTCTCCTTTGAACTAGTTTACTCTCTAGCAAATAATAAGTGGTTCCAATTTACAGCCTCTAATATTGCTATCATAATAAAGAGCTTCACAATTGAAAGGATTTTGCATGAAACTATCTTCCTTCGCTACTTGATTCCTTAAATTAAATAGTTTTGATATGAGAATTTTTTGGAAGTGAGCGAACAATCATTCACTTCCATGGATAAATGATAAATTCTGTGGGAAGTTATTAATCTAGTTTGCAATTAATGAAAAACTATGCCTTTTTGACTTCATTGAATCATTTTAAAAGCTTCAAACTAATCTTTTTCGATCTGAGCGTGTTTAAATGATTTGTCTTCTACAATCAATCAATTATGCCGAATATGTTCCTTAGTCGGAAGCTTAGATGGTATCTAGTTTAGTCTGAGGATGTTTTCTGTTCGTGACAATTGGATGGATTTTTACGCGAAGTCAGTGGTTGATAACAGCCATATGTCAACTAAGCATATTCATGCAATAAATACAATAATGGATTATCGAAAAAATGTATGGAAGACCAGATTAAGAAAAAAATGCGTATGAAACATATTAAATCCATGCCTACAGAAATAAAGATTGGACTGGAAAGTTGACAGAATTCTGAATATGTGAATGATAAGAACATTTGATAAGTATATTAGATTTCCCTGAACTATATACCTAATAACTCTCAAGAATACATCTATTCTTGGACTTTTTTTCCGTTTCAAAAACGGTTCATTATCAACTTGTTCATAAAAACATTCAATTTCGTAGATATTAGTGAACTACTGTACTTAAACAGTACCATGCATAAAGTGAAAACTTCGGCATTAATGTTTCTTTCGATAGAAATGCTAAACGCGATTTTTATTTTTCCATCCAACAATGTTTTAAATGTGCTACCTTTTCATCAACTAGTTTGTGTCGCTATTCTTATATGCAAACAAAACGCATAAAAACTTTCACCTTACTATGCGAGCCAACAACTTCTTTCATACCTTCGAAGAGAAATGCTTTTCACTATCAACGTTTTCTAGTTTATGCGGTCGGTGCACTATACGGAAACGTTCTTCGGGTTACATCTCACACGAGCTTATGTGCACATATTGGCTCGGGACTCTTGAAACCTAGTTTCACTTACCTTGTTCTCAGTTTCAGATGCATGGTAACGTACTTCGAGTGATCCTCCTAGTACAGCATACCAAAAACGACCCTGTTCGCCAGCCCGGAACACTGCAGAGAAATGTCAATTTAGTTCAAAAGCCCTTATTCGATGCTTTGAAATGTAGTTTGATATGAGCTTGAAGGGTTCTACGGACACGAACGGTGAAGATCCCTGGTATGAGAACGGATTTCGCGGTGTAGGTTATATATTTCTGGTTAAGATTTAACAGCTCTTTTGAAAGAATACATTTGATGTTTTATTTGCTCCTTTTGGGGACGTTGAGCCGTATCTAAATAATATATTTTTCTCGAATCGGTAGATTTTGCGGCATCTCCTACATTTTGAGCATATACTAACAAGAGTTAGCTTGAATTTCATGTAGACTGAAATTTATCCCATGAAAGCTGAGCTGAATTTGCAAAACTGAAGATCGAACAACTTTTTCCATTCCAGGCAATAGCTTACAACTCTTACAATGATTCCATTAGAGAGTGTCCTGTGCGAACTATTAGTGGTTATATTAACAACCTATTCACTCCTGAGCCGTGTCTTCTTTTTGGGCTCCTTGAATACGGTACCTATTGCTTGATTAGTAGCTGCTTCGTGGCAAAGTCTAAAGCCACTACCAAAGAGCAGCATATTTCCGTGACCATGAGAAACAAAGATTTACGTTGGTCAACTATCATAAATCAACGCAGGCTGCTTTGAAGTTTATTGAGACATCATAAGACTCCAAAAAACCATGCAACATGCCATAACTCAGCATATGTCAACGCAATCTACCGGAAAACACGATTCCTATTTAAACAGTTTTCCATAAAGCAATCAATCATAATAGGAAGATAGCTTTCCGTTACGACCAAAATCCCCATTCAAACTTTCTCTCAAATCTATTAACATAAAATTCAACTCACATGTTACACCTTTCTCCAAGTCCTCGTAGAATCCACACATGGCCAGTTGCTGAAGGGCTGATCCTGGCAAACGACAAAGAGGCTCCACACGACGCAAACGACACGATATCAATTCCGCATCTCGGAGATTCCTATCGCAAGGTCTGCAATCGTACAAAGTGAATAATAGAATAGACCAACACTCTCATCAAAAAGATTTTCTAAATTTTTTATTTCAAAGATATTGGATAAATTCGATAATACATGCTCCGTTCGACCGTTCGGTATCAATCAAACAACGAAGATATGATTGATAATTTTTGGGCAAATACGATCAGAATAGATCTTTGAAGATGTTATCAATGATAAATGACTGGGTATCGGATGCTTTTAAAACTCAGATTCATTTTAAGCTATCTTTAGAGTATAATTTCAACTTGAAGAGTGTCATTTTTGCATGCTTCGAAATTGAAAAAGTCTTTCATAAGAAGCTTATTTGTGAGAAAGATCAAATTTGATTTAATAAATTTCGGCATGATTCTTTATCGAAACCAGTCGTGATGTGCAATCCTTCAGGTCCACAGGCATTTCCCAGTAATATCTACATAAATATTACGTAAAAAGGGACAACTTCAAAGCAAACATATACATAATGTTGAATGTACTAAGGGCTGTTGTTGTCGCTATTTGGAAATACCTGACACACTTAGCTCAATTATTGATATCTTAAATTCTCCCCAAATTGCCTACAGCCAGGAAAAATGGATTATATTATTTGAGTTTCGACTAAAATCCTCTTGCAAGATTTTAAAAAACACTGTGACCTTATTTACGAGTTCAGAATAAAAATTAGCCTTATTGATTGGTTTCATTATGGAAGTTAGCTTCATCTAAGATTCCTGTACTTAGAAATTAAGGAAATACTATGAGTCCACCCTACATCTTTCCTAGCATTTGCAAACCTTGTGAAAATGTTACCCCACATTCAGTCCCATCCCTCTTCACTGATAAGGTGTTGTCATAGGTACGCATCATATTCTCAAGTTCGTTTCCACAACCCTAACTATTCTAGAATGTCATGAATTTCAAAACAATTCCATTTACTATATTTTCATAACGTTTTTCGTCGCGATTATCACATGGCTTTAAATTATCTGGGCAAGCCAGGATTTCATGGCTTTTATAACTCTTACTCAACATCCTTTTTATTTTCACTCTTACATTTAACAACATGTAGTCGGAAATAGAAACTGTTTAGGAATTTCCTGGTATTCATTAATGCACATTATTCTCTTTTTATACCTGTGTTTATACCTTGTGGGGTTGCAAAGGCATATTTATTAAAATTAAATGGACGTTTATTTACCATGCACGTGTGGATACATGTTTGCAACAAAACTGTGCATAGACAAAAATTTGATTATTTACATATCGACTAGAAACTGAATAAAAAGTCCAATATTTAGTTAAAAACTATGCTGAAAATTCACTTGATTCGATTAGATTTTCTGTATGTGTTGTAAATACAAAACCGAGAAGTGAATCAACGTGTTTCCTAGCTCTGAATGAAATGAAATCCTCGGCTAGTAGGTGGTTGTATAGAAATCGATGGGTATCATGACCCTGATGTTTTTTGTATATGTTTAGGTAATTTACCCGTATTTGTTAATTTTTTTCCTCTAAATTCCTTTTTGAGCGATGAAAAATTCTCAATCATCATTACAAACCGATGTTTTTTCATCCTTTTCAAAGACTTAACACATAACATTTCATGAATAAAGCTTAATAAGAAGCTTGACTTATTATCTACAGTTTACACCTTAGTGTGAGCCAAACTATCAGTCGATAGTTTCGCGAAATGCTTTATCGGCAAAATAACAACGCCATTAGCTCCTTTAATATTACTATTCCTTACAACATTTTCATACTCCTCTCCCTCTCTTTACTAAGCCATCCTCCGATGGATACCTTTCTAGCACGCTAACCTATATCAAACTTCGACAATGAATGTTATATTTTTACACCTTCGTTTTTCTGTACAGAGCATATCCCGTCGCAAGAAACCCGCGAAACAGCTAACCGATCGATATGGTTAACTTTCTCATTTTCAAAACAACTCCTTTCGTTTCCACCAATATACGAATTTTAATGGAATGTTGTTCCACTTTTGTGCCATAGTCTGCCTCCACAATCGGAAATTTCTCGCTTTTACCACAATCGAAATGCTTGCCATGTTTTGGACATTCCGAGGAAAAGATGAAGGATATCGATGAACACAAATACATAGTAGCCCAGTCAAATTAAGTTTTTGTTTCCAGTGAAGTTTTTTGCGACACACTCCGTTAAATTGGCATAACAAATACCGTATAGAAAGTCCATTTCGAAATTCCGTTCGCATTGCGGAGTATTTACGTTGAAAGGTGAACGAAATTAATTTTCACAAATAACTCGCTTTCTGTTGGATGCTGCTTTTGTTAGGATATAAATTGAGGCGCAGTTTTGCAAAAGGGTATAAGCGCCAAAATCGAAAAAATCGAGTTTGATATCGATTTTCATGTAAAATTTCACGAGAAATCGAATGGTCACGTTCCGGTTTGTCGAAACGGGACGAATCCCGCCTTAAAAGCATGAAGTTTTTTCAAAACGGTACTAGTTTTATAGTTTTTTCAAAATGTTACATATTTTATATCTTTTTCCTATAAATAAAATTGATACCAATGTGTCAACAACATCACATAACAGTTAGATTTAAATTAAATTAAATCAAATAGCATCAATAGAAAACCCATCTCTTGGGCTAGGGTGGAAATGGTTTTGCAAAACGGTATAGAAATCGGATGTGTACCGTTTTGCGAAACCTCCCCAATTTCATAGTAAACTTCCCATCTGATAGAACAGCTAATTGAATCATGTTGATAGATAAATACAATCTCGCTGCATTCTAGATAATTTAGCAACAATTCAATTTTTCAAAAATGAAAATGCCAAGAATATAATTGTTTTTTTTTGATTCCCGAAAATTCAGCTTTTTGGAACTGTACCCTTTTGTAAAACTGTGCCTCAATTGATCATCACAAAACGGTCTACATAAAATTGAAAAAATCAATTTTGCTGCTTTGTTACTAAATAAAAAAAATCGTATGTAGAAAGTTTAGTGAAAATTTTATAGAACAGTTTAACGATAATAAGCTTAAAATGTCACCAAAACAAAGTCCATACGATGTTTTTTCGTGAGATATCGTGAAAGAAAGAAATGACCTTGGACAAGACAAACAAACATCTGTCAAACCTAAGTAAGCCTAAATCTAACCAGCTTATCTAACTATTAAGGCTTTGATTGACACCGTAATGAAGTTGATACGATTTTTTTTCGCGAGATATCGTTCCCACATGCTGTTTGTAGTGTTGATTTTAGAGTTATTTTGAAAAGAAGACAGTTTGATTGGCTTCTTTGCTTCCTCTCAAACCAATCAAAATTGCTGCGCCTAAGTAAATCAATTTAATATCTGTTGAAACATCCGCAACTTACGACTTTCTGAAAAAGATTTTACATCTATTATTAGTATGACCTTTCCTATTTCCCTTTCTTCCTCGAATGTATATACTGATGTTGCAACAAACCTAGAACATTCATTGTCATCAGATATTCACGATTTAGCTTTTTACTAATGTAAATGCATAATTCTACTTTGGACGATAAACACACGTCTATAAAGTAAAAATATGTTTGAATTTTTGGTCTGAAATTACTAAAAATTTCTAGAGGTCCATTTTCACTCCAAAAAGTTAATCACACAATTTTAATCACTCAAATTTACTACAAAACAATTTTTTCGAACAGTTTTATATGCAAATACAAACGATTCTGTTTTGTTATACAAGGAAACATATCATGAAATAAATTTAAAATCATAGGCACCCCACTGCAATACTGCCTTAAATCTTATAGATAAAATTAAATCGCCAAATATAGGATCTTACGGTTGTCCGAAAGGCAAGTTCAAATTGATTATATTATTTTCCAGAAATATTTCGACACACAATTCCCTGAAAAAAAATTCCAAACATTTTTTTACGACAATGTTCTTAATTGATTTTTGAGGAAGGACGCTTGGAAACGATTCCAAATACAAATAAAATTTGTTCGGGCCAAACATTATTAAATGTGAGTTTCCTTCACGGTTTTGTAATATCCGCAAAATAAATTTCGGAAGTTATTTATACTTTGATTTATCGAAAAAGAAAAATCGGAGAAAGCCAAGTAGGTTATTTTGATTGAACTAAGCGCCAGTAAAATAAATTAACAAAATGTCGAAAAATGGTTGAATATTTTTTAAGCTCATCTAAAAGTTTTTAAAAAAACTGCTAAGGGCATCTTTAATTTTGTTGAGAAAATACTTTACGAGTTTGATTTGAGAAAGTGTTTTAATGTAATGTATGTATTTTGTCAATAAACTATTTCGGAGAAACTGAGCATAAGAAAATTCTAAATATTAAGCAAAAATTTCAGGATATTCTACTCAAACAAATCAAGGAAGGAAAAAGATTTAGGAGGAATACAACTATAATTGGAATAACATAATGCGGGAAATGTAAGGAAACAGAAAACCTATATATTATTATGAGAAATTTCATAAACATTAATGAAGTCCACATTTGTGCCAGAAATATCACAGCTGCATACATTTTTCCTAAAACTTGAATGTAAACTGCGTCAAAATGATCCCACCATGATATTTCTTAAAGATATTTTACGAATAGTATTTTCTGCAATCTTTTATATTATATTTTTACAAAATGGTATATGACGGAACCGTTTAGATTGTGTATAATTATTGCAAAAATTTTGGCTACATAAAATACATAATATGGTATGTTTTTTCACATGATAATGAAAAAGGATTAGAGGTAAAAAAAATCCAGATAATTCTTTAAAAACAATTCAATCATCCAGTACCACATCAAAAATACAAAGTTCCAAACATTAGCTTTTTAATCTTTACAAACGGAGTGACTAAATCGACTTAGAGGACTGCTTAGACTTTTTATGCCGCTCAATAAGTGAAAGGGAGTAAGAAAGTGAAACCAGATATTATACTTCGAACAAATAAAATTCCCACCAAAATTTTATTCTTTAACCAAGACCATCCAAGTTTATGTTTTAAAGCAATCCTCTTCAAAAACCGCGGATAATTCATTTGGTTTTTATGTCGCGGCATTAAAACAGAAACTTCCTTGCATAGTAAAGAACCCATTTGCATATCTAAATATACCTGAAACTAATGTTAAAAATTTATCCACCACTTACCTTTTATCGATGGCCGTTATCCACTCCATCGCCATTACTGTGCTGCTCGATAGGTTGTTAACGACTTGACCGTACTAGCCGTTACTGGTTAGTGGCTCCTCTAAACAATTACAGAACTTGCTTTGTTTAGTGTTCTTTGCGTTTGTAGCTCTGATTGCCACGTGTACCTAGTCACAGGTAATCATGAACAACGTTGTTTCCTGCAGCTAGGAAATGTTCAGAAGCTATATGATTAATATATGAAACTATGTCGAGACCTCTGATTCTTAGCCAGCTTGTTTCCAGTAAATGTTTTGTCTTTTTGCTGAAAAAATCCACGGTGGCAGGATTATTGGAGCTGTGGCAAACGTGTCGAATACTATGTGACGTTGAAGGCAGAAAAATTTACTGAAAAAGGATATGAATGTTAAATGAGTGTGATTATAACATTTTGCGGCAATGTGTTCATTTTCAAATAGCCATAAATTTTTATTTTACAGGTTTTTGGCTTATTTTAATGTCGTCTTCCTTTACGGTACTAAATGGATATTAATCGAAGAATGAACATTTTTCGATCATTTAGCAACCTAATTTCTTAGTCCGTGGCAACATTTTAAACTAAACACGTGTTTATTGCTTTTCGTTATACTCATATCCATCCAAACTTCAAATTATTATTGCAAACCACCATCAACCTTTTCCTTCATTTTTCAAGTAATTGCGAATGCCGAAAAGATTAACCGAAAAAATGCAAACAAAAACTATTCATACTTTTTGTCTCATCGTACTCATTTACTGTGTATAAATTTAATTTGATCAGAGTTTTACGGGGATAGTAATGGCAAAATCAAAATCATTTTCAAACTCATAAGAAAACACCGCCTTCCATTCATTTTCTCTCGTCAGTTGAATTTGACTCATGGCTGTCTTCTCTTTCTGACTATTTGAAGTCCATTCTAGATTTTTTAACTGTTTTTTCTGTTGCTTGGTGAATAATTTAGTATTCATGTCAGAAATGGAATTGAGATCACTGTTGATGCGGTCGCGGAAATCCTTTACGGAAATTCATTTTAACAGAAATAGGGATTTAACTTTTCGCTGCTGTATTATTTGCGATTAATCTGAACTTTAATCGTCCTTTTCGTCCAGAAGCGATGTGGAAATGAAGGAGAAAGGAAAAGGGTTAACCGCTGCTGATGTGAACGAGACTGAATGAGGTGGAAAATAGTGTAACGAATGAATGATTTTCACTTTTCAAGGCTATTGACTGGAATATTGAGTGTGTTTATTCCAATGAAGCAATGCTCTTAGGATTATTTTGGCAAATGTAAAGGTTATTTAAGAAATATTTGTTCAAAGAACGTTATTTTTGACTCTAATTGGATTCGTTCCAAAGTCCATCTCGTATTTCAACTTTTATAGTGAGATAAATAAGTATTAGTATGCTAAGTTCACGAAATCTGTCTTAGAAAATAAAAGATCGATATCAGAAAACTGATATGAAACAAAGTAAATCCTTAACTATGACATATATACTTGAAGGCCACGAAAGCTTTACTGACCACGATTCAACCACAAAAATCATTGAAGAGTGTTGTGAAAAACCTGAGAAAGAATAACTACAAGGCTGACTCATCAGAGCAAGGCCACCGAAAAACTTGTTACTACAAATACATTGGCGTCTTCAATGTATTCTTTAATCTAAGACTCTCTTTCAAATTCTGACCAATCAATGTTTTCTTTAATATTCTATCTGTTACTAGATAAAAATGTCAACACTAGTCAAATTTTGTATATTCTCTCTAAAGTATACCATCGGGAACCTGTTCTGCATGTTTCCCCAAAAACCGAGCGATTACCATTTCTTATCCAAAGTATTTCTTCCTGCAAACTACAATCTAACAAAATTACACCAGACTAAGATGATAATCCCATCAGCAACAAAAGCGTTGAAGCGAAAAAATTAGACACTTAAACTTCCTACATAGTTGAAAGAAAAGTGGAAATCGCAAGTGAAGCGAATTACAATTGAACCCATTCCATCTGTTCTATGAGCATCTTAACATTGATCTGAGTATCCCATCTACTCTGACAAAGGACTTATCGACGGCGAAAAAGAAATTTTAAGGGATTGTTCACAAAGGAAAATCGGTGAGGTGCAATGGGACTTGTGTATTATTTTGCAAAGGCATATCGATTTGCGAATGATTCAAAGAAATCAGCAATAAGAGTAACAAATCAATAGATTCAATTCCAACCCTGATGAGATACCTTTTGACCCAAGAGTGCTCGTTAAAGGTAACAAGCTACTGTGAAAAATATAGGATGGATATTGGAAAACTATATTCTGGATTGTTGACGAAAATACACTGACAGTTAACATTACTCGTTGAGTTGTGATTGATGAACGAATTTAAATAGCCACGTGGAATAGACGTTTTTCGAAAAATGGAAGCCACAGTTGGGTTTATACTGGAACTACTTTCTAATTAGTTACGTATGATCTGTAGCTTACCGTAAATCATTTGCAAGTTACGGCCTCGTTTTACGACGAAATTTACGTCATGCGCTTCCACGCTACTCAAAGATGCAACTACACTGCTCTAAAAATATTCATAAGCTGGCTAGTCTCCCTCCTACGTAAAAATGTTTTTAACTATTGATTTCGCTAATGCAAAGCAAAGCCGAATGAAAGCTGATATGATGTTTTCACGGAAAAAAATATTTCACCGTGTAAAAGGAGCATATAAAATACCATAAAAGCTTGGCAACATCTTCAAGCGAGACTAATATCAACTACTAGCAAAGAGGATATGCGTCTCAGTGATATGGTTTGAATTTGTGGTAGGCACCTCTCAGTCACAAAAGCCAAATATGTTTGTAAGCCGATTTCATATGGAGCAGTATCAAATGATACAAAGTCGTCCAACTAAATTTTCGTCGTAGCAAATCCTTCTTATCAAAGAAGCTGATCAAAGTAGATTTGAGTGGGGTTATAGATGATTTCTAAATGAAATGGATTGAAAAAAAAACTTCAATTTTGATGAGGAACGAGTTTTAAAATATTAATTCCAAATAACATCATCAACTTACATGTGGCAAAAATTTAAACGCAAAATAATAAACTGTAAAATTTTAATATTTATATAAAATGTTTGATTTTTTTATTCAATCAAACCAAATTATAAATAAATTACCGACAAGCCATGAACCTGTAGACCAGATATTACTTATATTAACTATTTAGTTAGTATAATTACTTTTTTTCCAAATTAAGAACCTATGAAGCCAACCAGTCCTTGTTGATTTTATACATCCACTAGTTCATTGTGGAAGTTTGACTCTCAATTGACTGCATGCATTGCAGTGTATAGCGTATATATAGCTTTTTACTTATTAAATTTAATATAAAGTGCTACCTCATTTTGTCTACTATAAACACATTTTATTAGTTTTTATTACGATTTATGAGCATAATCAGCTATTTCTTTCAGAAAAGCTTCGAGTACCAATGAATGTTCTTTCAATAGATTTATTAAACCCAACATTTATTGTTCAAGCTTTTATCTGGTTTATCAAACCACAAATGGAACCGCCACTTGTCCAGTCCAAACTATACACTTCATACTTTCAAATCTTTCGATAATTAATTATCTCTCAGGCAAAAAACTGGCCTGGCCTCTCTAGACACATAATAAATCGAATTCCCAAATCTTCGCCATATGTGTCGCATGTTACTTCGGCAAATTATATGCTCAGGCAAAAGAATGTTGTACCACTTGGCAACAATCATTAAACAAGTCGGCAATGACTCTAGTTTCCATTTATGAACAATTGACCATCCTCCTACTGTTCCGGAGTTAACAACGACATTAAACACGCGACGGATCTACTCTTTTGATACACATGAGCGGCTATGTTTCGATCTTTTATTAACATTTTGTTGTTGTTGCAACTGTTTTTGCTATCCACCGGCCTACATCAACAACAACTTCAACTGCAGTTTACGTGGAAAACTTTTTTTTCACCACCATCTCATTTCAAAAAAACGTTAAAGTAGAAAATAAGCCTTAACTATTCATCTGTACAAATCGATCGAAAGATTATTTTGAATCTTTCACCGAATAGATAAGATATATCAAACAGGATAACTCTATG
The DNA here is from genome assembly GCA_963942545.1 of Oxycera nigricornis. Taxonomy (NCBI): domain Eukaryota; kingdom Metazoa; phylum Arthropoda; class Insecta; order Diptera; family Stratiomyidae; genus Oxycera; species Oxycera nigricornis. The sequence goes on along the minus strand of OZ012659.1, from coordinate 128,120,751 downwards.
AATGTGTTTTTCGTAACATTAAAGGGTCTTGAAAACACAGATGGAAAGTTGATGAACTTACGAGCGTTAGGGCAGCCAATACATTCGGAGCGATGAAGAATGTTGGTACATAGTATTCAATCCACTCTACACGGGCTTGAAGCAGGTGGGTAGTGAAGAACTGGGCTGCTGAGAAGCGCAATTTTAGTCCCCGCCGATAAACTTAACTAAGCAGCTGACACTGAATATTTCACTAATTTTTCGACACTACCTCTATATTCCTCTCCCTATATATAGAAAACACACAAAATTCACAATCACCTAAAATATCGAATGAACTGAATTGCTTTCAGTGACCGAAACCACACGGCACTTCTGGACTCAATTTCGGGTGCAACATAATCAAGAAATAAAACACTTCAAAAGGACGGTGTGCCACTCGAAAGAAGCATTATAATTATATCTCATAAGCACAAATCCAATTTCGTCTGCTAATCAAATTCACGACTCGGGTCGAGATTCGTAAAATATTCATAAGAAATTTCACTAAGTCCCCACTTCTTGGCGAACAATCGGAGTAATCCTAATAACTTGGCGCCTTTCCTTTTAGGTTGATCGAAATGGTGAACACAGTTGCTTCCGCGTAAGCGTTCACTAACAGCTCCAACGTTTTTTCTGCCTTCCGAAAAAGAGGCAGGGACAATCCTGAATATGGTATGTATGATGATACTATGTTCAAGGTACCGCCCTAAGTAATACAGATAGTATATAGCGAGACGATCAAGACGAACGGCCAACTTGAGAACGGTTGAATGTTGGACCGTATCGAAATATCATGCTCATCACCCAGCGCTATAAAATCAATTGAACTTTTTTCGTGCGAATATTTTTCGCGCAAAATATACTCCGCAAGCCCGTTCACCATTCGCGATCGCTCAAACTAAACTACGGAACCACTTCGGTGCGAAAGTTCGGCGTCAACTTGAATGCGAAAGTCGCTGTTGAAATATCTTTTACGTTACAGTAGTACACGAAACATACGATACGAATTCGCTCGGCACCTTTTACTACCTTGCCTCTGGGCTGGTTCTGTTTCGCGTTTGCTCAGTATGAACAGTCCAATTCGAAAAGGACAATCGAAAGGCTCACATCCACTGGACGTATATCATCCACGGTCAGACGAGGCCTACCGCACGCAAACAGTTGAACCACTAGCACCGAACTGGAGCTATATTTGCTCGGCTGCCTTCTAATATTCTGTCCTACAAAGGAATCCTTGCTGATGACTTTGCCCTCATGACCCCTTTTCTGTTATGCCAACCGGTTGATGCCATAATGTATCATGGAGCCCAGGTATACTCTGTAATACATTGGACGAGGGTCCTTGCAATTTTCATGAATGTATTCATAAGTAAAACCGTTTACGAAACATAGTATACAGCTGTATAGGTAATTTTAAACGAAATGATTCGGAGGAGGCATTCAAGGCGCGAAGGAGAAATAAGCAACAGGATTTATAGCGATTCTGCGCTTGAGAAAATTATGGGATCCTAAAGTTCTCTGACCAAATTACATTCAAGAACACATCATCTCTGTTTACTGATAACATGCAAGGGAGTCTTAGTTGACAACTAACTCTCTTTACGTTACGTAATTATAATATATCTAATAGGATGAAAATAGAGGTGCAGTGTTTCCTTACGTAGTTGTTGAAAAATTAAATTACGCTCAGTTTCGCTCCGTTCAAACTAAATAAACCATACGCGTATTTGAATTAGACTAATCAACAAATTAGAGATTACTTCTTTAGTGGTGTTATTTATTGGTTCACCTTACTTCTCTTTGGTATTCACACAATAGTGTATTACTTCAATAAAACGAATGTTTATCTGATACTAACGTTTCCGTTGGTTCCTTCTAACAAACAGAGGTATTTCATAAAAGTGTTCAATGATACTTTCTACTTAGAAATGTAGGACTTTGAGTACGCCATGGGAAAGGAGTTTTTAGAAAATCTCAAATATGACATTTTTGAAGTTAGAATTGTGGAAATAGATATTACTCTCAGAAGCGTACTTTCCACTTAAAAATTACTTCCAAAACTTTTTTGGAAAAAATTTTAAATGTTAGTCGAAAATAACCGAATATGAGACACCCCTGTATCTTATTAACTTCCCAGTTATGGGAAGTTCTTGTAATCGCCCCGAAAATCGAAATTGAAATGTTCAACATACGAGTATCTTTACGTTTGAAGGCTTTAGAGTATATTTAATGTGTTTTTAGAAAAAAGTATGTATATAATTGTGTGTATGTATGTACGTATGTTAATGGACAGTTTTTTCTACGAGCATAGCTCACGTAAAAAAAGTCGCATCGATTTCGTTAAGGTGTCATTCGAAGCGTTTTTGCAATTTTAAGAGCGGATTAATTTTTGGTAAACTTAGGTTTTTGTTTCGGCCCCTTTAAGCTCATTTCTGTCATGTACTATATCTCGCGAACCAAAAATAGTATTCACGTGAAAGATGTGAAAAGATGTCAATCGTTGCGTTTAAATATTTGTGTGGTTCTATCAAATTTTTAAGAAAAATTTTGCAGCCGTTTTTAATTTAATAGAAAAATGCAAAAAAAAATAGGTTTTTTCACAGTAATAAATGTTTATAAAATTGAGATACTATAAACAGTTTGTGTAACAAAAAATTCAAATCAAATTAAAAATAATACCATGTTAAAAAGGTTCATACGAATAATATTACCTGATATCTTTTATTCTAAAGACATTGTTGTTAAGTCAATCAATTCGCATAACTAGAGAAGATTTTCAATAGTTAGTTTCAATAGTAGTAGTTAGTTAAAATTTTTACATGCAATTAAACCGATTATTCACTGCATATTCAATGTTTTTCAAGGCACCTGCAAAATAAGAAACAATTATTAGTCTGATTGATGTAAAATCGTGAAAAAATACAAATTCAGTGATTATGCCGCAGTCATGGAAACTATGAACGCAACCATTCAAAATGGCTATCAAGCGTCAATATCTCTCCAGTTGGCGTAATAACAAAAAAACTGCATTAATTTCCGCTAGCGTCGATATGAAAATAACAAATAATGTAGAAAAGGCTCTGTAATCTTTAAAAGTGTTTCTTACCAAAATATAAGCTCGTGTCATTGGTAGTGCACACTTCAATTAAACTTCAATGACGTTCATGACACTTTTCTTTCGTAAGTTATCGTTGAAGAAAAAAATGACAATGAATGTTCTTACGTAAATAGTCAGTAGAAGACTTCTTTCCAAAATTATTTCACATATACTCCAAAGACCTTAAACTATCTATCTATCTTAAGATGCTAAAAATTTCAATTTCAATTTTGATTACAGGACCTTTCCAAATCGAACAAACTTAAATTACTGACAGAATTTTATTACTCCCGAACAGGTAGAGACCTGTTTCCAAGATCCAAACTGTCGATTTTTCCTTTTCTAATAAAACAAAACCCAACTTTTGTAGAGAATTATAAATAATGCAGCTGACTTTCTAAGAAGCCAACCAATGACAAGAGACTAAACATATGTCTTCAAAATTTGGCAAAAACCATGTTAGGAATCCTGTATCGGCTAGTCAACAGGCAACCAATTTTCTTCAACAATGTAATGTGTTCCATTACACATACTAAACAATTCACCACAAATTTTGCCAAAATCATTCGCAACATTCATACTCGTATTAGCCAGAATTCTCCGGATGTATCCGAATAAATTTTTAATGTGTAAATTAAGTTTTCCTTCGGTAAGATTTATGTTGGCAATTTATCTGAGTCCTTTTCTGCTCCGTTCTGTAATTTTGTAAACCAAACCCTAAACTTGTTTCTAAGTACCTACCAAAGCTCTGTACATTTTATGCTTTAGCGCACATAACGGTAAATGATTAAAGGATCCAAGCACCTGATCTGACGTGGTAAATCGATTTTCTTTTTGATTCTTCCTTCCACCTGTTGGAGTGGGTACAGACCATATAGCTCGATTCCATACTGCCGGCAGCAAACAGTACATGTTTCTTCATTTTAAATTATGCCCGCCGAAAGCAACAAGGTGGAAACAACGCTGAAATTCTTAGCCATCCCATCATATATCACTTTGGTTGGGCTTTGCGTTGTGTTGGAGTGTAGCTTCCAGGAAGCTTGGTACTTAACGTGGTATCGAGTTCTTCAGAAATGAGGAAATCAGCTTGGGGCGCGACAATACCTTTTCATGATGACTCCCCAGATTTTTTTTGGTAGGACTACGAGTATTTGCTGCTGTTATTGAAATATTTAGATAAACATTTACCAGTAATTTTGTTTTTATTGGTAGAGTAATTTGGATCAAATGATAAAAAGATGGTGATGATGTAGGAAAATGCCGTTGGAAGCTGTTAAGTTGCTCCATTGTCTCTGTGGAGTGGATAGATTATTGAGATTGATGGTCCTACACTTATAGATTCGACGATGGAAATTTCAAGACGCTTCAATAAGAATGGGTCAAAGAGAATACATGAATGTTGATGGAATTGGTTTGTGTCAATTTAATAATGTGAAGATGTTTTCATATTTTTGGATGAAAAAGTTGAGAATGGTTTTCGTTGTTTTTTCAGCTGTAAACCACTTTCCGATGAAGTGGGCTTAAAGCTGTATTACTGTTTATTAATTGAGAAGTTGTTTTTTTCTTTTTCTATCCTTTAAGAAAAGCGATACTATCTTAATTGACGAAAATATTAGAAATAACTTATTCTTCTTTAAACAAAGTTTTTAATAGACACTGTGCGTTCTTTTTAGAATGTGTGAATCATCTGCAAAATTTAAAATTGTTAACGTCAGAGCTAGTTTCGATGGAAGAAAAACGATACGATAAAACTTAATTTCTGATTAGAAATAGGAGAACGAAATTTAACGTTCTAATTTTTTAGAACTCTTGAACGTGTTTGTGTGCAGCGAATCAGGCTGAAAAATCACATAAATTTGTTTTCGATTTTTTTTGTTTACTTTGGAATAACATAAAGCTTCTCGATAGATAAATCGACAATTTGGATCTTGGAAACAAAATAAAATATAAAATTTCCAACTCTTCCTTTGTTTTGGCTCAGTAGCCCCTTTCTTATAAAAATAATAATTGACATACATTGCCACAGTAACTTTAGCGGCTATTCTCTTTACGAAAAACCTAGCCATAAAAGTCAACAAAACGAATAACTAAGCAAATACTATGAAAATTACGCTCTAATGATTTATTGCAATATTTTATGTTAGAACAATGGTAGAGGATATTTACAAAATATTACATACTTGATAAGTTTTTATAAATATTATTAATCTCTTCAAACAGGAAGTTAGCGAACGATTTGCACCAATTTAAAGTAAGTTTTTTAGAAACAGATTAATAAAAACATTTCAAACCAATTAATTGCAAAGAAATTATTGAAACGTATTTCAAAGCAAAGCTGCTGACAACATATTACGGGGAAATAACAAAAAATAAATTATAGATAATAACAAAACCGAAATTATGTAACTACATATGCATTTGAAGTGAACACACATTTTTATATAATATAACATCAATCAATTTATTCAAACTTACTTTTCACTGTAGTCCATAATGTAATTTTTATGATTGGTAAATACATGTCGTAAATTCTTCTTCAGTTATTTTATCTACATTAAAAATAGTTTGCAGTTTTCGTGATGTGCTTTTAATTGTTTTTTGGAGATAAGAATCCTATTTTTAACTTGGATTAATTTTTGTAATTTCTTTTTTCAATGGGTGTTCGCATTTAACTCAAGCTTGAAGTTTGTAATATATTTGAATTGTATCGTGTGAAAGCCAAAATTTTAGCTCGTTGAGAATCGTAAAATAAGATACTGGTCCTAACACTATAGTTTGATGCAAATTTTTAGTACTTACTTAAGTGTTTGTTCGTGCACAATTGAAAAAGACTAAGTTAATTTTATAGTATCAAAGTTGAAAGTATTACTCCTCCTAATTTCAACCCCAATTTATGTGCCAAACAAATTTTCAATGGGAAAGTAGTTAATTATTTTCTCAAAAATAATCTTTCAGATTAAAAATCATTTAAACATTACAACTCGCCCTCACTTTCAATTTTCTACTTCACAGCGAAAAATTAATCGATTTAAAGTACGCCTGAATCATCGTCCTTTTATTCAACGTACAGAACTCTACGAAATACCAACAATTGTGCTCGTGAATGATGAAAACCTATGTAAGTACAGCACTCATACCTTTCGAACTCTATGGGAATTTTCACACTTTCCCATTTCACATCAACCTAATACCCAACAACTCTGCAATGCTGCAATTACAATCGGGACCGAGGAAAAAGAAAATTCCATTTAAAAAACCATTTCAATTGGATGACGTCTGAACATGTGAGCATGTGTGAAATTTCATCAAAATTTTAAGTGGTACGAAGAATAGCTAGATGGACAGGTACGGTTGTTTGAAAGGTACTTGAATGCGAAGTCCTCGCGAATTGAAGCGATAACACTTAACGTGAGTGGTAACTGATGACATGCATGATCACAGGATGTTTGTGTGCTGATGATTAAAATTTATTGTCTATAGCAAAATTTAATATGGAGAATTGTTGCTTTAATTTTCGATGGGCTGTAGACTATTTTTTCTAGGTGCTCACAAAAAACCCAAAATAAATCTGAAGAGTGATGTAATATGTCAAACTACAACACGTTTTTATAAAAAAAATAACTATAACACATCTCACTCCGTTTTTTTATAAAAGTTATTTTCCTCCTGTAAATATAATCATAGACTTCTTAGGTTTGTACACATTTTTAGATCTCTCAGTACATACATGTTCATTTTCACTATGGTACGCAGTCATTCATACACTTATATCGGTCCATGAAGTAGAGACATTCAGAAAAGCCACAGAAGAATGTTTAAAAAGGATGAGGGCAATAGCCATGGTTTTCCATTTTGCCGCTTAATTGCATTCTTTCACAACTCTCCTCACTATAGAAAAGAATTAAGTAGTCTCTCAAGGGACAGTCCTAACAATAGAGTACCAATTCATCCGACCAACTTAAAAATGGGCCCAAGAGAATCTTTAAGCGAACACAGCATTTCATCAGTGTGTGCTAAGTATTTTATGGGAATTCAGGACATGTCGCACCCACTCATCACCGAGCGTCCCACAATGACTCAACAAAACACTCGCTCATATGCAGTAAGGACACATCTTAACAAAACAATTAATGTTGGTTCTGTTCTGCTGGTTGTACATAGATTCATATTTGGTGAAGACTGATGTTGAGAATCTTTTGGCTAAGTGCATACGACCGACAAACATAGGGCATGTATGATGTCAGCATCACGTGAAAGATGAGAACCATCCAACCAGAATTCAAGAAGCAGGATTGCTTGGCTGGTTGTAAGATCCGCAATTATATTGCAATACACGTAACAGCGCAGAAAAGTATTATTACGGGTTTGCTCCAGATATCAACTTAATGCTTATGGGATTCGTAAGAGACGAACAAGGCGTGTCCTGGAAGTTAGTAGGTACAAGCTCTATTGTATATATCCGTGTGATTCTTAATGTTCGTAGTTGGGCGACAGGTGTCCCTAATGCCCTTTGTTATTTTACGGAAACATCCTTGTTTTTATTCTCAAATTATGCTTTGTCATAGTGAGTTGATTCCCTTAAGGGAAAGCAGCATGTAGTTACGGGGAAAGCTTTTAGAGGTCAGCATGGATCTTGAGGGAAAACCATCAACTGTAATATAAATAGGAAAATCCTTTATCTTGCTATTCTAGTCCCTCTTTATTTATCTGAGGAATCAATATTTGGAAATTCGGAGCAACATTTTAATTTTGGTGCTGCATTATTAGGACTTATTAATTAAATTCACTTTAATCTATTACTTACTTCTTGCTTCGGTACTCTTATGCCCCTTTGGCGAACCATAGAATATCAAAACAAATTGCTTGCCATCCTATAAATCATTCTTATGTACACTCATGCAGAAAATTAAGAAGCTTAATAAAGTTTCCAATTATATTAGAGGAAATCCGTTAAAGCTGAGATGTGATTGCATCATAGGGAGGATAATAAGGTTTTAAGTGGGTTATAGGGATTGATGAATTTACTTGATCCACGTTTTTGTGTTTTCCATTTGAAAATCTAACGTTAATTTTACAATACAAAAGAATCTCGGATGTAATTGGTAATGGTTTTTTGAAATTTCACATGAAAAATCATAATTTTTCGAAGGAAAATATGTTAAATAAAAATTGTCATCAATTTGTCAGTAAATTTTCTACTTAAAATATCTACGCAAAAAGAAATACAGCTACGTTTCAATGATAACGAATCTAAGAAAAAGTGCTCACAAAAAATAAAAAGAACATGTATGTTGATAGTCTCTTGAACTCAAGTCTCAAAGACTTGCAGGACGTTTCTAGAACAGAAATTTTCTATGCATTCCGAGAACGAGACTACTGCATTTTAATCATCCATTAACTGTTTTCTTTGTTAAGGCACTTATGCATCCTCAGTATTTTCTACAGTGGGGTGAGATCATCTTTACAGGTCCTACTTAATAACTTAGTCTTCGGCACAAAGTCACGTAAATGACATGAAAATGTTTCTTCAAATTAGCTCAGCGAAAAATAACTGTATTATGAATATTACTTATCTGAAACAATACTAAATTTTTTTTCAAATCCTCTTTCTTCCAAAGAAAAAAATTGATTTACAAGTTTGAATATAAACAAAGAGTCTCTAAAACAGCTTATTTCACTCGCATTTTAGAATAAACAAGAAACAACAAAGGACTTTACTAGTCCCAAATATCCAAGCTACTTGCTCGATCCCCCTTCTACAAATTCGGGACTAAACAAAAAATAATAAAAAGTTACACGCCTCCATAGTGCATTAAATCTTTAATCTTGATGGAAAACACCATTAAATTTATGCAGCAACTGCTCCACGAAATTTCATAAATTCCAAAATTTCCATCGTGAAAGAGCTCATCGTTGAAGATACTTCATTTGTGGCGAATTCCCATCAAAGCCACTTATACAAGTCAAGTTAATTCACCTTTAGCATGAGCATAATGTGTAAGGATTCACCACGCGACATAAATTCTCAAATGGAATTCCAACCGAATAAGGATTCTGGGCGCATGGAGGCCATACATAAAAGTACTGGGGGATGTGTGAATATTTTAAGAATTGTCTTCAAGCTCTAGATATTATTTGAATGTCCATAGACAACTGGGTATGAGGAAAATGTGTTGCCGAAGGAATGAATTACAGGAAAATATATTTATATTGTTAAGTTTATGGGTGGCTAAACCGAGTGAAGTTTCAATGCATAAAAGGAAAAATGAGCTGCTTACAAAGAGTAATTATTATACGTCTACAAAATTTATCATTCTCACATGCTCTGATGAACTCATACTATACCTCACCGCAATCCAAAGACAGACAAAACAATTATTTCGAGTATAAACACTGGATATATCTTTTGCAAGAGTGCTCCGATCTGAATCTGTGTTTTCATTTCTGCTAAACCTGCTGCCGGCGTTATTTATTATACGAGCTAAAAGACTAATTGAAAAGTACTCAACTGCTTTGAATATTATTTTCCTGAATAAAATCAATTTCATTTCATAGCATTGGCTATCTAAACAGGATCAATAGTATGAATTTGTACCAAGGTCCTGTTAAGGATAAAAATCAGCGAATCTACCACCAATTAGGCGATAAATGAAAATAAATGTTGATAGGTTTTCAGGAGCCATGTTTGCAATAGATGTTTGAAGTATACCATGTGTGAAATAATTGTTACGTAATCTATTTAGTTGAGGGAATACAGAAAGAACGTCAGGTTAAGACAATATTTCCAAAACGATGGTCAGGCAAAATTAAAAACTTTTGTAAGTTGGTTCAGGGAAAGGTTTCCTTATTTTCTAATTAGGCTTGGAACTTCATCATCCAATTTTGGCTATTACCTGGGTCATAAGACTACAATTTTTATTGTGAAAATCTTTGAATACTTTTTGTAAAAGTATATATCTATTAATATTTTGAACTAAGTTTGCAGCTGATATACATATATACAATATCATTACCTGATTTCAGGAGAAATCCAGTGCGAGGGTTCATACGATTCACTAATATCTAACGAGAAGTTTCATTCAGACAGTCAAAAAATATGTAAGTCCATAAACTGCATTCGAGCTGGAGTCCTTTTCCATTTTCTCTACGGAATACACTTATAATTTTTAAATGATTATGAATTTTGTCCTCCCAACGAGTTTTTAATGATCACCATAATATGTTTTCAATGAGAGCACAATCAAGAACAGCAAATAATTCATTTTATAATCTCAAAGCCCAGGGATATATATAAAAACTTTTATCAGCGTTTATATTATCGCAATTCATAGAACTTAAAGTGTTTTCTTTTTTCAATTTTAATTATTTATACGTAGATCATATATTTGCAGTTTCATAGCTTAATTGAGCGTCATCGTATTGTATATGGCATAAAACTTTTTATTAAAAATTGAAAAAATGGCATTGAAATATTTTTAATATTGATTTATAATATAAATGGAACAAGAACGTGAAAAAAATTGCCAAAATATAAAAGTTGTTTGCCCTGCTTCTTTAAAATTATGGTTTGAAATTATTATCACATTCTTCCAGAAACGAAAAGCACTCTCACGATAAAAATTCAATCAATACACACGGAATCGCAAATAGCAATTTCTCATGTACTTTTCCTATATCTAAATTTCAATCATTGCCATCTTATCTTATCCCAGCTCTTCCCCATTTATTGTTTCTCTTGCTGTCATCAACCTCCCTTTTCAAACATTATATAAAATAAAAATTTATTTTGTATATTCCCCAAATAGTCTGTCCCAATATCTTTTCCCTTTTCCGCCTCATGCTTCTTTCTGTTCGTCATCAAAGAACCATCATACAATCTATATATTATACAATCCTAAGTTATTCGCTCCCAGAAAACCACTTTTGTATCTAGATCTTACACGTAATAAAATGAAATTCACAAAGATAATCCTACTGCGATGGTAAGTATCTTCTATATCTCATGTAATGTACTTTTGTGTCACCTGGTTAGCTCCTGCTTGGGAAAGCCAAAAGAAGAACCAAGGACTTGTTAGAAATGGCAGGGTTTTATATTTGGCTCAAGCAGATAAGAAAGTTACACACCCTCTCGTCTTTGCCTTGGAGCTGATGAGTTGCTTTTTGGAAAATGAAAACAAAAGATACATATTCAAGACTTGTGCCATGGAGGTCTGACAATGTTCCATTTTTTCAATGTTATTCAATTTGGATTTATCTGACAGCTTTTTGTGGGTTGATTTCGGTATGAATTTGATGAGCTATTTGTTACTGTTTGGGGGAAAATCCTCTTCTTTTGTAATGCATGAATCACTGGGAAGAGTAATTGATAAGATGAATTATTGTTTAGCTTATTCAAAGCTATATCTTTAACATAGAAACCAAGTTGTAATGATGCATATTCAGATGTAATAATTTTAACGCAGAAAGTGTGGTTAGTTTTTAGAAGGAGAAAAATCAGTTGAATCATCACTACTTCAGCTAATTATTAATGGCATTTTATCTCTAATCATATTTTAAAAACAAGAACTTTTCAAAATATTTCAATTTTGAAAAGATTGATAATATGATATTTACAATCAACCAAGAGGTTTTCATAAGCTATGCAGAATGTTTAGCTTGAAGAAAAATACCATGGTGAAGGGTCATTTTTTAAAATAAGTGATCAGTCGTGGACTAGGTTTTTCGACTTCTTCATCTTCCAAATGGCTTTGAAACCTGAAAAATATGCGTCCAACACAAAGAACACGCAAAAAATGATAAAAAGGAAGCAAGAAAGTCAAGCACATTATGCATACGCATCAAATGGTAGTATTTCCCCTTTGGACCCGTTAGTAATCATCCTATAAATATCCTCTCTAGAACATTTCATATCCGGAACAGTCACATCCAAAACAAAATGCTCCTATAACGCAATTGAAATCACAAATAATGTTTTATAGAAAAAGGAATAGACGTATTACGGTGAGAGTCGTCCACTCTAGCTAAAAAGGAAAGGTGTCTATTTGATGATGAGTTTGAAGACAACTCAACAATATTCTGAATTTCTTGAGTATTCTTATTATTTTTGCAGCAAATAATATTTATTTTAAAACAAATTCAGGTAGGACAAATATCAAATAACACTGCCATATTTTTGGCAGCATCCTTTTTCTTTCGAACAAATGGGCACCAAACTTTCAAATAAGATATAAATCTTTTTATCCACAGTCCTCGCATCAACCACCATACAAAAAATCGATTGGTACTTATTGCCACTGAGAAAACGAAATAATCGAAATGAAGTTGTTTTGCAGTTTAAGGTTGACCCTAACATTTTCTGGGTAATATGATGAAATTAGTTGGGTAATGGGTATTGATGAAATGGGATAAAAGTTTTTATAAAGATAATAACACTTAAGTTGGGAAAATTTTCATTTTACTAACTGTATTATTTTAGAACCTTAATCTTCAGTTTTATTTTGTGTCCTTAGAATAGTACACAGGCTGAAAGAAATTAAATGTTTTGATTTAAAAGCCAATTAATGGAGTAGGTTTTATTCTGTAAATTGAAATGGAATCAATGGTAAGTTTCTTAAAGCACTGTTTTCATTTCATTTGTTTGTCATTTTAAACGGAGCCCATGGCAAACACACAAATCAATCAAAGTAGGAATCGATAAACAACATTTTTCGAGATTTCACCCGAAACTCAAATATTTGCTCTTTCCAAACTCAAACACTTATTGCGTAAATTCTGGGAACAATATCAATAAATGCTTTGGGATATTTAATATTATGAATTTCAAGTAGCACTTCAACACAACAATCAAAATTAGGAATCTCAATTTTATTTGCTATCTTTTGTTACAATTGAATGAGACACTAAGGACAATTGTGGACTCTGAAAATATTTTTTCCAAGAATGTGTTCTAGCTTGTTCAGTGTGTATTGATTCTGGGAAGGGAGTTTTGTTGCTATTTGTATTACTAATATGCATATAAATAAGGTGTTGGTTTGGATATGGGATTCTGGAGCAATATTTACTTAAAGAAGCAGAGTGAAATGTAGAAGAGTTCTGCATTGTATTCTTCGTCGACTTGCCAAGGTACAATCGCACATTCGTTCTGATGGGAATACAAGGTAAGAATCACCAAAAGAAAGTTTTGATTTTATTCAGTTTAATATTTTCAAGAATATATTTATAGAAGCTTCCAAAAAATTAATTTTTGGTTTTATTCTAAAAAAACATTCTTTCAATCCGTAATTATGGTAATAAAGTCTGTTTTAAAATCTTATGCCATAGCCCAACAATTAATATTTATAATGAATTAAAGGTTGATCCGCTTAATATTTATTATTTAATTTCACTTACTCTCATGACGTAGTTGTGACGTCAAACAATGTGTTTCTATGATTTAGTACAGTTGTCAAGAAATTCAGCGCAGTTGTTGTGGCACTCAATGCTTTAAACGATCTGATGCCTTAAAGAGTTCTTATCCAACAAAAATTATAATTTTTTTAATAATCGTTCAAAATATTCATATAAAATAAAGGTACAATATTAATATTTATAATACACAATACGATTAATATCTACTCATTCCATTTAATTTAATGAGTTTTTATCATTATTATTTAGACTGTAATTGTTTTCATTATTATTAGTATTATTGTTATGCTTAGTATTCACGTCAATATTACTGCAAAGTTGTTCGTGTGAACCTTAAGAGCTGCACCTCGCGGCATATTTTAAATTAAAAAAACGTATATTATATTTCATATTATATTAAAATATATTACTTTAAAGATACAATTCTATTCGAAACATTGATTCAAAATTCAGACACCAGGTCATCGCCAGTTCTGATTCCAATCTGGATCAGAACTCGACGTACTAAGAAAGGAGTAAAAATCACAAAATTTAAAAATTGAATTCTCGTTTATTAATTTTTATTAGCATTTTTTTAAATAATATGCACCTTGCATGAAACTTTTTCGGTTTGCACAGTCTAGCAAATCAGCAAAATGATATCAAATTCACGAATATCATCAGTCGGTGCACTTAATATCTACTAAAACCGTATTTATTCGATAAAATAATGGGGGTTACATTAAAATTCAAGTATCCTGTTTAAAAACTACGCAAACTAGTATTCATTTCCGTACATATTGCTTCTACTATATGAGCATGAGCCCCCACAGTTCTAGAGAAAATTTCATTTAATTATTGCAAAAGATGAGCGTTGGAAAAAAGTACGAGCGAGTGAATAGACTCATCTCTAAGTGCTCATTATTATCATATCCCTGGAGCAGATATAACTCTGCTACTATTGTATTTCGAGGGACTACGTTACGATCCAAGTAAGGAGAGTACAACGTCCTTTCTTTCTTGACATGCAGTTTGTCTGTTTAATCGAAAGACTCGCCCTCCTCTCCTGTCGAAGAAAATTTCTTAGCGCCTGGAAAATGAGGATAGCATCCATCCACCTCTCGTATTCTGGCACTAAATTAATTGCAAATGCCATTGTGGTTGCCGTCAGGAATAAACGTTTTCCGGTAAAGATGAACATCGTTTTGGTAGCACCAGAATTTTCGTGTTCTGCTGCAGCTCCTAGGATGTTTTAATTCCTGGCGAATAAATGAATATTCATGTAAGTATATATATATATATATATATATATATATATATATATATATATATATATATATATATATATATATATATATATATATATATATAGCCGACTATTAAGCTCACAAATAGTTCATCCAATACATCCTGACTATTATGAGAAGGTGAGCCTGAACCTGGCAACAAGATTGAATTTCATCCTTCCGATAAGTGCTGTGCATTGTAGCGAAGAAATCCAAGTCTTGTTGCAAGCCCAGCAAGTTAAGTTGTTGTTTCCATTTGATTTTAGTACCAGTCGAATGCCCATATTTGTTGTTAGAGTGGGAGAAAAGTAATTAATAGGTAATAAGTTTAACTTGTACACTCTTCTGTAATTATGCTTTAATCTTGAGGTTTGATTAAAGTCATCGCAGTTTTGTAGGGTTATTTAATTGTAAGCTCTGCGACTGGAATTATAGGAGGGGGTGATGGAATTTGAATGTAAATAAGAGAATTATCGCTGATCATGGAATGATGCTTTTCTTTGAGCTTGTTTTGGGTTAAATGGATTCGAATACCAATTTCTATGAAATCAAAGATTCCGCCTGTTTCAATATCATTAAGATAAACAACTTTCGCAAGTGGAAATATTAAAGGTAGGAGTCTTAGACACGAAATGAAAGCTTTTATCAACAGATTACTGGAGGTTTTCAACGAAACAGATTCAACGCCAAAGACGGTTGTGGTAACGACATAATTAGCAAAATTGATGAGGCGTGAAAATCTTTTGAAGTGACGAATGAAGTCCTTTGATTTTTGAGAGCATCAATCCTTGATCTAGACTTTTTTATTTGTGTGGGTGGATAGGGCTTACTTAAGGCTAATAATATCGAAAGATACATGCAAGGTTTATGAGAATCTTATCTGATGGCTGAGGAAAGTTTCAAGCTAGATAAGATTTTCGAAGGAAGTTGAATCTCCGATTAAAGATATGTGACTTTTCAAATTCATAAAATGAAGATAGTAAATATTATAGTTGGCTCAATGCCATCCTTTTCGCAAAGAATATAAAAAGTATAAACCAAACTGTTTGTCTGTAACAAATTTCAACTTTAAGTCATAACAAAAATATATTCATAGGTGGTGCATATTTTCAGAATGGAACTAGGTAAATAACAATGTGGCAATGTTGTTTGTGACACGTATTATCGATAATTCGTAGAAGCTCTTCCAAGCATCGCTGTAGAAGATAATATAAACAAAAGGTACTAATTCCAACTATCTTCTTCTGGGATAGATAGTTCATACAATTTATGATAGCTTACCTAATCAACGCTTACAGAATACTGTGATACTGCCATTCATCGTGAGTCAGCTCACAAAATATAACATATGTCGATAGGCAACTCCTTGCAAAATACTTGCAACTACGGTTGTAATTGAAATGAGTCAATTAGGTGTGCCTACTCTCTGCTGCGGTCGAATTCACTAATCAGGCATCTATACACTAATTAATTTCGATTTCATTCTATCTTGTTATGATATCAATCACCATGCATATACCCACGGTTTCAATTAGCAACCGTAGAAAGCTATTTAGTCGAATTCGTGTTTCACGAAACGATGGTGATAATTTAATTAAACCTATCCCTGCCATTTACCAAGGGATGGGCGTATTGTATAAACTTGTAGTCTAGGAAGTAAATGGTTGAAGTAATTTTCTATTTTTTGCCAGGAATAACCATAGATGATATCGTTTTGATGGAATCACACAGCCAAGGGAGTTGTGGAAATTTATTAAATTCCTACTAACGACATTTTGGAACATATAGAGGAGAAGAAAATATGTGTGCTTTAGAAACAGAAAATTTAAAGAATACTGTTTATGATTTAAAAGTTTGCTCAGCTAAATCATTTTTTCAGGTGTTTTTCTACCTTGTTTTGAGCCAATAAATCATTTTTCCACACGCGTCATTTTACGTTTTAATACTCAACTTGTTTTTCCAAACTTATCATAAACATGGTAGTTCTCTAGAGTACTTATCAATTTAATTTAATCCTTGCAAATACAACTCGGAGAATCTACATAATTTCCATTAGCAAATCTTTTCGAATAGCCTCTTCAAAAAGCTTTACAAAAAAACCGTTGATTTGCCCTCAACCTTCCCTGCTCTCTCAACACTATTTACTCGTTAAGCAAACCAATTATTTTGCATATTTACTTCGCTGAGATCTGTTGATTCTATTCAATGAAGATTTTTATTTACAATTTCACCAATTTTCAGGCCGTTTGATAAAATGATGAAGAAAAGGTGCTCCATTGGATTTAATGGTATTGAAAATTTACAATTTAAATTGAATTGATGGGAATGTTTTCAAAATTCCTGCTTATTTATTGGATATTCATGAGAAACAGGATAAAGTTTTTTTTGGTTAAATGATTGATTTACTGCACTTTCAATGATATCAATGATATTTTCTATTGTTTCCATTTTAGGGACAACATCAAATAGTATATTATCAAATCAATTTATAGTGATACCCCAACTTACGCTACCGCAGCCTAGGCTACCCCGACTCAACCTATTTTGGAGTTAGGTGTTTTGAAAATGACTGATAGTTAAACGAATCGTTTCCATTTTTGTTATTTTTTCGGAACGGAAATGTGTTAGTTATATTTGGATCTATCGGAAGATTGAGTGCAACACCACAATATTATTTTGAGTTTCAAGTTTATCACACTAAATGAAATTCTATCAAGAAACAAAACTTGCCGTTCATGTACACGATTATCCTCATTTATATGAAAAAGTTACTTGTAAAAAATTCTCACAAATTCGCTTACAGCCATGCAACAACTTTTTGATGTTTCACGCCAGTCAGTTCCGTATTTTTACAGTTTTTAAATACGTATTCCAAGAAGTGCATCTAGCAATTTTCCACATCTTACAATGAAATATATCTATGTTAAAAATTAGCTCGACCTCTTTTCTTGGAAAATAATACAACAATGATATCTTTGTATTCAGGATACACTTGCTGAACATTTCAATTCATTCGGGTCACTAAAATGTATCTATATATGTTTTGGATATGATGCTTCCAACAGTTCCGTTGTTAACTGAATGAGAAAGTACATAAAATTCTATGTTGACAATATAAACTTTTATCGCCGATAATGTTTTACTCAGATG
The DNA here is from genome assembly GCA_963942545.1 of Oxycera nigricornis. Lineage (NCBI taxonomy): Eukaryota > Metazoa > Arthropoda > Insecta > Diptera > Stratiomyidae > Oxycera > Oxycera nigricornis. The sequence continues at coordinate 128,102,811 of OZ012659.1, read as the reverse complement.
TTGAAGGTTGAAAGATGTGAAGAGAAATCTTTGAAATGCATTAACCAACACATTGTTGCATGTCATGTTTGATGGATACGTTTTTAATGTTGGTGATGTGTTGTACAATGTTATAGAAATGAGGAACGTGCAACTTTTTTCCATATATTTATCCAAGATATTATATACCGTAAATTTAAAATGTAATTATGAAACTTTGTTAAAATCTAAGCAGCTGAATTCAAACGAAAACCATAATCAAGAAGAAAATTCAAAGTATTACGATAAAAACAATAAAAACACGTGAATAAGTGCTGTCTTGACCCGAAAAACAGATTTAATTGACGACAAAGTATAACTTTAATAATATGTATCTTATTATGCATGCATTTTTATTGAATCTACTACAAAATCATTCATGATTGGCTTTTCAAAGAGTTTCACGTTAAACCATCCATACGTACATGATTTTCAGGCTACTTTAATGTGGACCGCAATGTTAAATAAAAAGATTTTGACTATAAATGCAGCATAACTATGTACTTTGAATGCAACAAAATTTTCAGCTGGTGTTTTGACCGAGTGTAATCTCTGAAGGAGAGTATTAAACTCCTACGTCACGTTTAGCAGCCAAAGAAATATGAGAAACTCGCGTTTACTTACCAAACATCGTTGACCATAACGCCGAGTGATATTCAAAACTGTCTATGCTTGCCTTTTGCATCCTTCGACCAGTAGCATCTCTTATCTAGCTCAAGAGAAATTCTGGATTTATTTTCTCATCTTTGACAACTTTCTCGCCAAAGCCTAATGAACAAACTTTTTCTGTTGGCATTCTTAATTAAATGCTTCAGCCTCCTCCTTGCCGTATGTGTAGGAATCGATTTTCTTCAAATATTCCTTTGGAAAAAGGGGCTATGTAACTGAAGTAACTTCACGCTACCTTTTTCTCTCTCTTCATTGAATACCGCCTTTCACGTACTTGGCTTTTAACTTGAGTACACCCTTAATTATAATACCTTAATCTTTAGCCATAAAGCAATGATAAACTAGAGACAAAGTGCGCCCGTTAATCCAAAAAGGCCATCTAATAAGCATAGACCTTTGGATTGTGGACTTGCAGATGCATGTAGATCTCGCGGAGTAGATGCAATGTTAAGTAGGGATTATATTTTTATTTTATGCAAGAAATAGTGAAAATCATGTTCGTCAAAGTTTATTTGAAAATTATCAAACCTTGTACGTGAGTTTTTTGCCAGTTGAATGAAGTATCTCTTTTGAATGTCATTGGATGAAATGTATAGATAAACATTATTTCGTTCTTATGAGGTAGCTCTCGAAATCACGAAGTGACACAGAAGATTTGGTGAATGGTAAACACTGACCGCGGACCTGAAAGCAATAACTTTCGTTAACTTTCCTTTTGTTTCATAATTCGTCTTTTGACTAAACTTTCTGTTTAGTACAATAAACTAAAACCAAAGACAATTTCAAATAATTTTTTTTAAAAAAATACAATTGAATTCATCCAAATAACATGTTTTCCATATCCATAAAATCCTCTGGCGAACAATCTATTCTTGGTGTCAATCTAATATTCGCCAAACATTTAAAACTCTCATTGGACTTTAAAAAAAATAAAATTCCTTGTAATGAATGAACGGCGGCATTGAACTCAACAAAAAAGGACCAAATTTTACGACAAATTTTCGCCTTCCCTAGCTGTGGATAGAAAAAAAATTCCTGAAAGCAAGAAAATACCATAGAAGGGAATAAAGTTTGTTTTATCCAGTCTCGAAGACGTGACAATTGCCATTGAGAACGTTCAAAGGTAATCGAGAAAGGTCAAAGCTTATTCTTTGGAGTATTTGCGAACGACGAATAGTAGAAAAGTGTATACTCGTATGTTGGGGGGTGGTTCCCAATGGGAATGGTTATATTTGTCTGTTTTAGTTAAAAGAACGATCATGTATATGGGACCCACAAATACTGTATGTAGAGACTTTTTTGGGAAATCTTAAAGCCGTGACTAACAAGCTGTGAGATGCCCGTTTAGTTCTGTATTCTAGACAATTTTTTTTCTAAAATTTGATTTACTCCTGCAGATGGCCTGACTATAGCGACTGATGGAAATGTAAAAATTCCGTTTTTGCTTTCAAATTCACCACAAAGTCAAAAAAAAAAACAAATTGACCAAACTTAGCTAGTGCATTACCAATGGGGTATCAATTCGCTTCCATACAAAAGGACAAAGTGAACTCAAGTGCCATTTGCCTCGCTTGATACTCTCCTATTACGAAGCCAATGCGCAAGGAAAATCTCAAAGGAATCTTTCGAGGTGGACCCGAACATTCACTGACTGCAGAAAGTCTTGAAAATGTTGATAAAGTCAGAAGGAATTTCATTGTTGAACTTTACTCCTTGTTTTTCAAATGAGGGACGTGATTTGGTTTTCACAATTTTGACTGGATTGCAAACAAAATAAGCAAAACGGCACAACGCAAAGGAATGACAAGTTTGTTCGCAAGGTTTTCAATTAGACTTAAATGTTTTCCCGGAAATCGTGCTGAATGAGGCGAAAACTTTCATACAACTCTTGAAAATTTATAAATGTCTTAAAAAGATGGAAAACTGTAAGAATTTCTATTGGATTTTGATGGCTAACGAAGGCTAATTGCTATGAAGTGTTGCATCCACCAAGTGGACATTTAAAATAAATTGATAAACACAGTGCAGCACAAAGTTATACACAAGGTAAAAAATAAGCGAGCATATTTGAAATGCACGTACTTCCTTCCTTATGAGTAGGAATACTGGATGCATTTTTCTCTTGTGGCATCATATTTTGATCAAAAAAATACATTCCTATGACTTCAAATTCAGTTTTGATATTGCCGACAGCATCGGTAATGCGAAATAGAGTTAGTACGGATCCTGCCAATGACATCACCATGTTAAAGTAATCGATGCGGTATTGCGAAAACGATCCGTATTAGCTTCCGAAGAATGATTACGGAATCGATGCCGTAAGCATTACTGGTCCCACTGGGATATATCACACACACACACACCTTTGAAAACACCATCTTCGCTAGTTTCCAATTCAAACGTACAAACGGTGCAACATGCCCACCGTATTATCTATGTGACGTCTCCCAATATTTGTGCAATATGTGTATATCGTATATTCACAGCTGCAAAATCATGACGAAAATGTTTGTTTTATTTGCTTTTCATTGGAGCGTGCCGCTTTGGACCGTGATTCGGCCAATTGGTTTGCGCCTCGGGTATGTGCAGCGAAGCACGTGACCTTGACTTTGTCACGATGTCTATTCCAATTGAAACCGACACATTCCAATTGAAACCCAATTGAAATAGACTAATTAAACTTCAATTAAATTTTGTTGTGTGAAAGCTTTGTAATAATGCAATTTTTACATCCGAAAAACATATTTATTTTGCGTTTAAAGCAATGAATATTACATAATAATCAAATATATATTATATGGTAAATAGTTAAGCTAGTTAAATAATATTAAGATCTAATTTCAGCATGTTGAATGTTTGCAAAAGATTACATTACATTTATAAACGGGTTCCTTGAAAGCTTGGAGGGGCAAGGCTCAATGATCTCACTGTATTCAAAATGACTCCTCTCCCTAAATTGTGTCTCGGTAATTATTATTGGCAAAGAAATGTGAAAGATGGAAATGTAGTTTCGTTAAGCGTTAAGCTGATTTTGGTATGTACACGCTCGGTTAACTTATATAAAATGACCGGCTCTATATATGCACAACCTGGCCTGGGAGAAATTTGAATACGAATTTCAACCTTTCAATAAATAATACATTCTACATATATTCTTTATGCTATGGTCTGTTTTGACAGCTCGAAGTGTCCGTGCTATATATTCTTTATGCTATGGCCGTGTCAGATTGACAATCTATCTAAACTTACGACGTGAAGTTGAAGCAATCATGAAGATGGCCGACGGCTCCACTATTTTGCGAAGGAATAGACCTGGAACGAAAGCAAAGGTAACTTGAACTTAAAATCATTCATGCAGCCCGGTAATTATTCGAACGGCTCGAAATAAATTTAAAAATCAGTGTCGGTGCGTTGTCCGCCCACTAGCTCACCTTTGTTGTAAAAGTGTTGGCTTGCATGGCCAATGACAGCTGCTGTCAAATATCGAGTATTCACTGTTTCCACAAAAAAATTGCATTATTCTGAAAACAATGCAAAAGGTGAAGTTGAGTGACAAATGTTCGATTTGATTGCAGGACTTTAGCCGTTGGCCTGATGAACCGCTCGAAGAAATGGACAGTACGCTGGCCGTTCAACAGTACATTCAGCAGCTGATCCGCCGCGATCCATCTAGCGTGGAGTTGATCCTGACGATGCCCGACGCCCAGGACGAGGGTGTCTGGAAATATGAACATTTAAGGTGAGCCGACACAGAAGCGGGTTGGGTGCTGAAAATTTTCCAGCGAATGATTTATGAACTGCATGTGTAACATTGTCCGAACGGCAATCGCAAGTCGGCTGATTAAACCAAAACGATGCCAATTACACCTTCTCTGGGGAGGGAGTATAATTATGCGTAGTCGATTCTTTGTATTACTATCTATAAAATGCAGAAAACAGGTTGGCCACAGGTGCCCGAAATGAAGTAGGGCCTAAAACACCATCGTGTGGTTGTTACTGGGTCAAATTTAATTTTGATTCTGCCTCAGATATGACACAGGCTGCGCAACAACTTGTATACCGAAGCAAAGACCATTGCCTCCTGTTTCAATACGCCTTTCTCACAATCCAATGTTGATTGACCTGATATTGTGTGTTTCCTTTCCTAATACTTTTGCTTAAACATTGCGAAGCTTCATTTCGGACACTTCTTGGAAATGTGTTTCAAGCGTCAACCAAATTTGAATGGAGGACGTATGAATATCTCTTCTCTAAATATAGGAAAAAACTTTTGGATTTTTATAGGTTTCAAAAAACATTTTAATCATTCGGTAGTGTCCATCGAATGGGCACAACTGTACACGAATTTTACTGTTGTGCGTACAGTTGCTAATTTTCGTGAAAACAATTGAACGGCGAACACAGAAAATATGATTGGTTGTTACCGAACTCTGGTAGCTCAAACAACAACAATGCGTATATATGCGCATGTATGATTCGAATTGTGTAAATCTTTTTTATTATATATACACTAATGATTAATTTCAAGCTAGTTCGCAAATGCATGTTAATCTCCGCATCTTCTAGACAATTCTGTATGGAGTTGAATGGACTTGCCGTCCGATTGCAATCGCAATGTTTCCCAGCAACATGTACACAAATGACAGCAACCGAACAATGGATTTTCCTCTGTGCAGCCCACAAAACACCGAAAGAATGTCCAGCAATCGACTACACGCGACACACACTCGATGGTGCTGCATGTTTATTAAATAGCAATAAATATTTTCCAAGCAGGTATGAATTTTAAATTTTCGCATAATTTCATTTCTTATAAAATACCACCACATTAATGATGATTTAGTTCATTGGTTTCTCTTATTCAATTAATTAATTAATTTCTCTTGTTTTGGTTTCGTATGTTTATTAGGGTATCAATAAAAGAGTCATCTGTCGCAAAATTAGGCTCAGTTTGTCGACGTGTCTATAGAATATTTTCGCATGCATATTTTCATCATAGACGAATATTTGACGAGTTCGAGGCGGAAACATATTTATGTCATCGTTTCACACATTTCGTAACAAAATACGACCTCATGTCGAAGGAGAATCTAATTGTTCCAATCACTGAGGAGGAGAATGCAACGCCCGGCGAGAGCGAAGCTTAAAATAACATGCGCTGTCGTGTCAGCAACACCATATGAAATATATTAAATGGAACGGAAATGACTATACAGACTAACTATAAAAACACAAAAGCAAATATGATTCGATACATAAAACAATAATGAAAAGTCTCAAAAATTATACAGAGACACTGTTCAATCAACTAGAAAGCATCTCTTATGGTTAATTTCCAAAACTCTAGCTCTTTTTTGAAATGATTATTTAATGTATTGTTAAACCATATTAAACTATATCAGCAACGTAAAATTAAGAAATAAGAATATGATAAATAAACCAACAAGACGAAGAAAAACAACTCTGTAGTGGAAGAAAGTCTTAAGAATTAGTAAATCGTATAAATTGCAATGGAAACGCAAATATCTTGTGTACGCAAAGCTTTCATATTTTAAATTTAATAGAAACTTAAAAATGTAGAGGCGTTTGCTCGTTGCTTTGTCTTATTTAAAAAAGTTATTGCTTTAGAAATCTTTTAATTGTTCACCGCTCATTTGATTCCGGATTTAGGCTGCTAGGTGATTTGAAAAAAGCATTGAAATTGCTTTTCCTCTGAAGCTTTAAATTCTCTTTTAAAACCGTACTGTCTTCAGCATATATTCGTACTTTTAACGCAAGCTACATTATATTGTTCCTCCAAAGCAATTCTCCCAGAGTAGCAGCGATTGTCGAATGAACCCATTATATTGCTCATTGCTGCTTGCTCTATTTGCAAGTGTTAATTTGCTGTTTCATCTTTTGACCCGACATTCTGCTTAGTCACACAAAAACCGACAAACAACACCTGGAGGAAATATGAATGTAAAAAATAAACAATAAAAATTTGAAAATAAAGCTTACAGTCAGTACCAAACGAAAACACATCATGTTCACGTGTCTTTTAAGTTCACATGAATCCCTTTTGTTTTTTGTAGTCATCATATTTTTGCTTGAAAGCCCCAAATTTCTTCCTTGCTCCTATTGTCCGGTTCGTTCGTTCTTCGATTCGTTAGTGTGATTGTGTTTGCTTAGGAAGCGTCCGAAAGAATGTTTGAAATGAATTTGAGATAATGATAAACAGTAGCAAAGAGTATGGAAGCAGCCATAGAACAAGTAAGGAGAAATAATAATGCAGATAACTAAACAAAAATATGACAAACCTTTAAACATGTTTTGTGAACAATAAAAACTTGTGTATGTACTCGAAGTTCAAGTGTGTTTCAGTTATTTATGGCGTCTTTTCAAGCTACGCCTATCACAAATATTTTCAAAGCGTTCGGCACGTATAAACATTTGTATTTTTCGACGTTGGAAATAAGGCACGCTGCAAATTTTTGAAAATTACCAAATAACTTGAATTTATTTTTAATAACCGTCCAAGTTTGACTAAAGACCACCACTATGAACTCGCCAATAAAATGAGATGCCTTCTGTAACCTCGGTAATTGTTGTTTTCACCAATTCTTTCATTATATGGAAGTAACTTTCTTCCGGGGTATATACGCGGGCAAATCAAACATTAGAAACTTACGAAAACACACCTTCAGTATTCTCATGCAGTCTTCGCGGGCTATCACGGTGTTGCTCTCTGCAGTTTGAACTAAATAGAAACAGTGATCTTATTTCTCTGGACAAAGGATTTAATTGGCGCCGAGATTCATCGTATGGTATATTTCGTTTGCCATTTTTTCTCAATAGCACCTTAGAGGTGTGCTTCATCAAATTTCCCAATTAGCCCATGTAACTTTTGGAGACGTTCACCGTAAACTTTATTTTAACAGACGAAGGCTATTACTAGGATACTCCATAAAATAGCGTTCATTAAAAATCAAAATTTAAAAAAAATGTATTTATTTTGTTCCTACATTTGTCCACATTGCGATATCATGACTGGAAGCTTTGGCTTATTATTCGGTCCAGTCGGTACATTTTCAATCTTTCGCATAATCAACAACCCATCTAGCACGCGGCCAAACACCACGTGTTTATTGTCCAAGAAATTGCATTTCGCACATGTGATAAAGAACTGACAACCATTTGTATCCTTGCCGCTGTTTGCCATCGACAAAAGTCCCGGTGAGTCATGTTTCAAAATGAAATTCTCGTCAGGGAATGTTCCACCGTAGATGCTCATCACGCCAGTTCCATCGCCCTGGTGTAGGTAAATATACTAGGTTAGATGACTAGATTCACCGCACACGCAATCATACATTCACAAAATCACCTCCTTGAATCATAAAATCTTTAATCACACGATGGAAATTCGCTCCTTTGAAGCCCAGAGGAACACCATCTTTCCTATACTCTCCCGTGCAGAATTGGCGAAAGTTTTCGCTTGTCTTGGGAACAGCGTCAGCGAACAACTCAAAAATCATGCGACCAATGTCCTGAAATCGGAAATATATTTATGAATGTTCCTGAGCGGTGCAATCAACAACTGACTGTCGTTCCGACAGAGACATCCAAGAACACCACCGGATTGTTGGGGCTCCTCAGCTGCGCTTGAATTTGATTCCAGGTAGGCATTTTCAAATGTTGTTTTTAAGTTTTAGTTAGTTTAGTTATCATAGAACGGATTTGTAATTTCCCGTGTTTCCAGTGAGGTTAGTTTGTTTTGTCTGTTTATGCCGTTTGACAGTTTGACCATTTCATTTCAAGTTGTCATCAAAATTGAAGGATAGAACCAATGAGGAAGGAACTAATGGAGAGGAAAATAAGCACATTACCAAATATGAGTTTTACGAAGCAATGACAATTCGAAAAGCGCACATCGTAAATAGTTGGGGAATCTAAAAGGCATTAGATTTGAAAACTAATTATGAATTCGGAGAGATTTAGATGAATAGGTCTCATGAAAGCTGAAAATATTTAACAGCAAGGCAACCTTTTAACATTCATATAGTTATTTATTTACACACACACAGCTTTATACATATATGTGTGTGTGTAAATATATATATATATATATATATACATATATGCGTGTGTGTCTCTAAATATAAATATATATATATACATATATATATATATACATATATATATATATAGTGAAACCTCCACTCGCGGACATGGCCGATAAGCAGACAACCCCCATAACCGGACAAATGTTTTCTACACACGCTTTTGGACTCAATATGTTCGATACCTCCTACAAGCGGACATCTCTCATAATCGGAAAAAAAGACTGGCACCATGCGTGTCCGTTTGTGAGAGGTTTCACTGTATATATTTATATAAATAGATATATATATATATATATGTATGTGTGTGTGTCTAAATAATATTCTATTATTCTATTCTAAATAATATTCCCTCATCCTTTTTGCAACCGGCTTGGGACCGGCTAAGGCGGATTTATGGTGCTGCTTGTCAGAATGTTTTTAATAATTAAGTTGTTTCTCATGATTGCAGTTGTTTAGGATAAATACATCAAGCTCAATAGCACGTTCAATGATCATTTATGAATAAAGAAAATTTCATGAATTGGACCCACTCAAATTTATCCTCTTAACCGCTACTGAATGACACAATGTCTAAGAGGTGCAAAATGACATTTATAAACAAAACAGTGAACATCATTTTTCTGCGGGTTTTTACATTGAACCAGGGCTCCTCATTGGATTTTTACATAAGACATATAATTGTAATGAGAGCTATTAAGAAGACAATTTTCAGGAGAAATGTTTAATTACCGGTGAAATGAAATGCTGACAGAGCGTTCATACGGCCGATTTCAACAAAAACTTACGATGCACTTCATTTCAGTGTTTTTCGCTGTTTTTACTAATAGTCCAAACTAACAACACGTCTATTCACTCAAAAATAGCACTATACAAGTTTGTAGCCACTTTTCAAACTTATCACAAGTGTTAATCACTATAAATTCTCAATCGCGCATGCACTTTCAAATTATTTCGGCCCTTGGCGTATAAGAATTTGACAATCATAAACATAACATGTTTCCGCAAAAAATAGAAGCGTAAAATAGTCATCCCTCTCGTACCTTAGGTGACACAGCTTTGTCACCGTTCCTATTAGTTCCCTGTTCAATGAGTTTCCTGTTTAATGGATAGAACAGTATCAACACCCATAAAAAGTGACGGATAGATGCAAAGTCAAGAAACGTCACAACGAACACCGGCATACATTCGTGTTAAGTGTTTTCGGAGATAAATTGCACATTATTCGGTAAGTGCTAATATACTTTTAAAAGAGCCTATACACTATGGACACAAACAGTAAATATATTGAAAAAATACGCTGCAAACCATACACGAGGCGATGAGAAGAAATTAATTCTAACGTGGCATGTTGGAATGAATTTTTGTAATTTCATTTTGTGCAAGCCACATCATAATAATTCTATTTGAACGAGATTGTAAAGCATGAAAGTAGAATCGGAAACGAGACATTGATCACTTGAAAATATTCCCACTTAAACAATTGTTAGACTAGCTACAAAATATAAAAAAGGCGTGCACCTGCGGCTTTTTAAATTGAAATGCTCTAGATTTGCATGTAATAATCTAATTCATAGTCATCATACATTTGTACGTTTGTAGCTAAAAATTCAAAGCAAGATTCTGGAAACTAAAGTCGTTTCTAAGTTCGGTCTATTAGAAAAAGGACATCACCATCCTACTATTGTCGATAATGTGTAGCGTAACGATAACGAAAACAATTTCCAAGCCACTATGGAATGCATGGCAAGAAGCTTGCCAACCTGTAAGGAATAAGCCACCCCGACCGATATAGAAAATAAACAGCTGCTGAAATTCTTGATTTAGATGCTGGGGAACCGAGCAACAAATTAGCAAACTGTTTTGCAGCTTCTGCAAGCAATATATCATAAACTCAAATCGGCAATGATGAACACATTTTAAAGACTTGCCGATATTAAGCTGAGATGAACAGAATTATTATGCAAAGAATACTAAAGCGCAATGCGAACTTTATCGTAATATAAACTGTTAAATCTCCTGCAATTTTTGTAATGGCGATTTAACGTTAGTAGTTATTTTATGAAGCTATAAGTTGAAAAAAATCTGCCGTGTATTGATTCTTGTTTATTATTGACGACCGAACTTGACAAGAAACTCATAAATAATGCAGAGAATTATAATAAATACAATAGGATAATTTCTTAACAATACTATCTTCTATGCGGTCATGAGGCGATAAAACAGGGGCTTATACACTAGAACATATTACATTAATATCAATAAATAAATATTAGGTGCTTTTCAACAGCAATACTGATCAATGCAACCAACAAATACCGTTCAACAATACAAATTTGGTTGCATGCATATAATAAATTCTTGCAGAAAATATCAAACTATATACTAATGAGAACTCTGTCCAGACTTCTCGACTCAATTGCTCGCCTCGTCCGTGCTGTCGTGATCGATGCATGATGACCTTTTCAGTTGATTCAGGCGACAGGCTTTGTTCAGACTTGCTAGTATCTCGTCCGTGTTCAGAACAATAATGGGCGTGCAACCATCGGTTAGATTTGACCTGCTGACCTGCCTTTCGTAAATTTCGCGAGACACGCTGCGGGTGAATGAGAAGCGAGCGGATTCGGTACGGGTGAGCTTCTTCTTTGGCGATTTGGGTTTGGCTGGTTGAATTGGCTCCACTGGCGATTCGGCATCCTTGAGAACTTCGTCGGCCCGGGTTTTGATTTCTCGCCATGCTTCCTCTGCAACACACAAGAATTGAAAACCATAAAATGTAAATACGAGCAATAGAAATACATGGTAAAACTATGTTTCTTTTATAAAATTGGCTAAGAACTCACCTATATGATCTTCCGTGGCATGTTCATAGGTAACACAAAATCGTATCACATATTTTCCCCTAAACATGGCTGGGATCATGTGCATTTTACCGGAATGATTGATGAGGGCGAGCAGCTCACGATTTATGTTGTCTGATGTTCTGAATGAAAACTTCATGTTGAGTGGTTCATCGTCATGGCAAAAACAATCAACTACCTACCTTAATCTGAAGCAGACAAGACCCAAGTGTACATCGTTGCGCACCTCAAAGCGTTCATCATCCCGCGCCAACCCCTCAAACTTTTTGGCTAATTTAATATGGTTTCGAATGTAGGCTTGGAGCCCTGTGATACCATATGCTCGGAAAACAAACCACAATTTCAACGCACGAAATCTCCGGCTAAGCGGAATCCCGTAGTGACGGTAGTCAATGGCACTCGAGTGCTCGTGCTGCAAATAGAGTGGATTCACCGCCAACGCTGTCTTTAACGCCATCACATCCTTGACCCACATTGCTGAGGCATCAAAGTTTGTCAACAAAAACTTGTTGGGATTCGTGTTGAATGAATCAGCGTATTCCATTCCTTTGGCAAAGCGACGCATTTCAGGCAAAATGAATGAGTTGCCGGCATAGGCACCATCCACATGAAACCATATGCTGGGGTAATCTTTGCATACCTTGCCAATTTCGGTGAGGTTGTCGAAAGCACATGCTGCCGTCGTTCCAACAGTCGCAACAACAAAGAAAGGCGTCAAGTTATCGGCTACATCGCGTTCGATTGCTGCCCGCAGAGCCTCACCGCGGAAGCATCCGTGACTGTCGGTGTCGATAATGCGAAGCTTGACGATAGCCATCTTAGCTGCTTTCTCCACTGATGAATGAGCCTCCTTGCTGGCATAGGCTACCAACTGTGGCAGATAGACACTGTCATGGATGTCTTCTTTTCCCTTTAAATTTTTGATGGCACGAGCACGGGCTGTGATGAGGCAAACCAGCGCACAATCGGATGCAGAACCTTGAAGTGCACCACCCCCACAACAATTTGGTGTATCGCTTATAAAGAAATCAGGAAGACCCATTGCTTTTGCATACCAATCCAAAACTATTGTTTCTAGCTCTGTTGCTGCAGGGTTGGAAGCCTGAAACGAAAAATCACAATTGGAACGATAAAGTGAAACAATCATTTAAATTACAGCAAAAAACGTTTCAGTCCATTTGTAAAAACATCATCTTTTTCAATTACCCATGAAAATCCAATCGATCCGAAAGCATCACTCAACATATCACCCAAAATTGATGGATAGGAATTTCCGGCTGGAAAATATGCAAAGAATTTTGGATGGTTCCAATGCACTACGCCGGGCATAATTTTATCTTCAACATCTTTCAGAATATCGTCGAAATTTTCACCTTTGAGTGGAGCCTCATCTGTGAACCAAAAAAAATATTGGATAAAAATTGAATTATCATAAACAAATCGTTGATTTAGTCAACAACAATCATTGAACATTGATTCATGGTAATTATCAATTAGTCAAAGTCGAAAAGCCTTGGAATCTTTCTAGAGAATTTTCACAAGTTTGCTGTTTATTAGCACCTTACATTTCAGTAGAACATAAAATATTTATGATCGGTGTAGTAGTTTAAGCAGCTTGGGATCTTGTTGGAAAACTGTAGGCGAGGATGATGAATTAATGAAGCAGACAAGAAAATAAACACAAAATGTAAGAAAGGCAGATTTGCTTATAACAAAAAACGCTTCAAACATTAAAAACATTTTGGTTTTTTTTTATACTCAACGAAAAATCTTGCTTCTCATTGCACTATAATTTCAACTCGAACTCGGAATGTATTGAGATTAAGCATTCGAGCTTTGATCATGGTGTTCCCCGTCATCACAGCCTCAAGTGTTGTGAAAACAATGTTTCCCATGTGCTTGGAGCAAAATTAATATTGACGTACTTTTCAAATTAGTGCTTGTCCGAGTCCGGATTCGATTGGTAGCAGCTATTTTAAATTATGAATAAAAAAATAAACATAGAACTTTATAGTCCCGATATTTGAATCAGACGAGCGGCTGTTGCTTCACAATTTCACAATTAACCCTAGAGTTAGCTCAACTGATGAAAACTTTCTTTCAATTCTTAATTTCTATTTAACCATAGGTGGGTTGAAAAAATGGCTAAATAAATGATTGGTTTTTTTTGATTGACAGGAATTGAGTTTGTTTCTGTCGCTATACAAATGGTGCAAAGATTGTATTTGAAATTTATTTCTAGCAACAAATATTATCATTTGACTCCCACATGAATAGTTCAAGCAAGTAACACCAAAACCCACCATTTGATTTGTTCCAATGATTTTATGATTGCTTTGTGTACGAGTTTGGCCTGAAAATCTTTTACACACAAAACAAAGGTGAACGAATGCGAATGGACTGTTATTCCATTCACTTTCGATTTAAGATTAAAGATTAAAGACGACTTTTTGAATTGTGCTGGCATTGTTGTGACATTGTAATTAGACGACATGCCAATCGAATGTTGGTAGCTTTGTTTAGTTGCATTTGAGAAGACGATGTGACTGACTAAAATTTTTGCTCGCCCTTATACGCTTTATAAATATTTTTAGAGTTTAATGGTAATCATTGTGGGTGGTTAATGAAAGTGCCAAGAAAACATATGTATATGTTACCTGCAATTTGAATATAAATTCACTGAATGGATTTCTTATTTATGGTAAGGGTTTGTAACTAAAAATTTATGAAATTACAATTAGAAGGAACATAAACCATCGCCCTAAAATTATTATTTTCCTAAGAAACAAAAAAGCAACCGTAACCTAAAAATAATAAAATCCAAAATATTTCTTGGAGAGAATATGAATCCATGATAATTTGGTAGATATTACTTATTAAAAATCTTTGTTGTCACAAGCGTATGTATTGTATAAAATATGAAATATGGCGAAAATGTGCACATACAGAATATCAACAGTGCCAACATTTAGTTTTTTTACAAGCACATTCCTTAATTTAAAGCTATTGAAAAAACAAAAAAAAAATTTGCTTCTCTACGTTATATTAATTTTGTGTGTTTGCTTTGATTGATGTTTTTCTTTTCATTTCGATTTATTTTATACGTCTGCTATCCACCCATCTGTTTGTATATTTTTAAACTATAAACATACTTTTATTTATTCCAATTGAAGCACAGTGATATCTACTGATCTAATATCTATGTTTTTTTTTGCGTTTTTCTTTGTGGAAAATCTCTATTTAAAAATTTCAAAATCTGAAAAATACATCTTCAACTACAGATTTGCTAGATATGTTTTGATGTCCAAATTATACTCGATATACAAAATAAACTATCAACGATTTTGTGTGTTATAGATTGAAATTAGGATAGGAGTGACATATGAATAAAATTATCCAGAAATACAGAGACAAATGTCTCAGATACCACATTGAATGAAAAGGAATTTCAACTTTTTTGCTAGAACCAGAAAGATACATTTTAAGGAATCTTATTAAAATGATAGCTGAATTGAAATGATCCAATGGGCTCTAAATCAGTACATCATCATAAATTGATGTCACAAAAATGCTTTCGTTGAAAAAGTCTCTTCAAGATAGAGAATCAAAGGAACGTTCAAATGTTTGCACTGCAATATTTATTCCTATGGATGTTTATTCATCTGAAATTTCTTGAACTATTCAAGTTTTTAAGTACTTTCTAAGACCTAATACCTTAATTTAGCACCACACATGTGAACAGTTGACAAGATAAGATGGCGAAAAAAAAACATTATAACAATCAAATACTAACTCGGCAAAAGTTTCTTAAGAAATCCTGGATCCAGTGTCGGTGCAACATCCCTTTTTTGTATGCCATCCCGGTAATCACAAATATAGTCCACCATTTGTTTGCCGTATTTACGAAAACTTTCGGTATCCATTATTTTATTGTGCTGCTAATGGTTCAGGTGTCCTTTTTCACGAATAATTTGCACTTTTTAAATCACTTAAACGTCTCAAACACAATCTTGAAAAAAATCACAAACTCAAATTTCTTTGCACTAATATCTGGAACCTTTCAATCCAACTGAACTCCGTATCTGAACTGAAACTGATCTCGTGCTGTTTTGTTAAAAAGCTTTCGCGTTCCACAATCAAGACTAACTTAATTAACATTGGCCGGCTCCGGCTCACACCTCCTTTATATATGAAATTTCAGAGAGATTTAACGTTAATGCCGTTGCGATCGGCCGAGTCTTTGCAGAAGCTCCCTCGAGCAGGCTCACCTTTCCGAATATTCGGGTTTTTCCGCGAACGCGGATGAAGAAAAATCAATCAGTAAAACGCTGGAAAACATGGAACAGCAAAGTGTGATCTGCGGAGTGCAAGTGTGATTTGAACCCGCATACCTAAGCATTTGCATATGGGTCAGGCTAATAAAGTTCATTCGATATCTTTAGATGCTTGTATTTTTTCGAGCTCTATCCGCTAGTTTTATGTAGTGTGGACCATGCTAGATCAGCTCTCTTCTCCTTAGATTTCCATTCAGTTACCATCGGATAAAAAAAATTCTAACTACAGAATCGGTGCCCATGAAATAATTTTGAAAGTTGCCAATTAGATGGTGTCTGCTGAGTAGATCTGCGAAATATGTACAAAAAGTTGTTCTTAGGAGACAACACGCACGGATATACGTTGGAGACATATTTTCGTGTGATTAATATTTTTTTGTTGAAATATGACGACAGAGGCTCGCGAACTTTGAGCATGGTTCACTTTAAAAACTGTGATCGCAGACCTAAGAAGCGACTGCGATCGGTGTCCACTTTTTTTAAACAAACATTTGCGCTTAGCAAATACTGGCTAATCATGAAAATGCCATCCGAAAGCAGTTGACGTGTTGACGCATTGTTTGAACAAATACATTTGCAATTATATTGCATTCATTAGGGGTGGTGGGTAAAATCTATCGAAAAATACTATAGCCAATTTTAATAAACATATACCAAGAAAGTTTTAGTATAAAAGTGGCAAGTTGAGATGATTAGAATACTGTACCTGTTGATGCCTTTGTAATTTTTCTGGAGCATCCCAGCTTGTCTTCAAAACGTATTTAGAACGATAGAGGATTTAAAAAAAAATACTAGCTTGATACTACAACGTCTAGGACGATAAAACTTGCATATAGCTTTTAAAACATCCACTTTTCCATGAAGTCAGACTATGCTCTGTAAATAAAATTTTGGAAAATACCATCAACAGCAATTATTTTGATTTTTTTATATAGAGCAGCCGCGAAAAGCTTATTTTTGAATATTTTAGAGGAAGAAATTATAGTCATATTTATAAGTTCATTCAGCAACCAAAACCCACGTGGACTATCAAATATTCAGCAGCATTCCAAGACGACTGACAGAGTTTCTTAGGTAGAAGAGGAAATCATAGATAACTTTTAAAACGCTTTCAATATATTTATTTTTGGGTAAGATAATACAAACTTAATAAAACGAAAAAAGAACAAAATCGAAAGTCTGGCGATAGTCCTATCTGCCCTTCTTCGGATAAACTGCAAAATAGTCCAGTAAATCCAGCAAATATGTACAGATTGCGACAATTCATTCTTGTTTCGTTAATCTATTCATTTAATGTCACTGTTAAATTTTTTTTAAACAATCAGTTGTAGGAAGTTCTGCTAGGAAAATATTATTTAAACTACGTAAAAGCACATCAATTACATTGTCTTATTAAGGATACCCACATCTTTCGCAAGGATAGAACACTCAAAAATGAAGTAGAAGAAAATCGAAAGCGTGAAACACTCTCGAAAAGTATCTATTTGAAGAAAATGTTATGGCTGTTCTTTAACGTTTATAATTAAAACCCAAAACTCAATTTGAGTTTTTTTTTGTTATGTGATTCTTTTTATGATTTACTGTTGATCATTTACGCTTTTCATTTTGAATTGAATATCTTAAGAGGGTTTCTAATATGATATTTTTAAAACTAAATTGCGTTTGTATGCACCAAATATATTTGAACTAGTACTCGTCAAGCCCTTGTTCGTCACTCATTCAATTTCTCTTTTTATCAGGTTAAACATTCTTCAAATCAGATACATAGCAAATAGATATTTGCACCTACGCACATTTCATTTCTAACACATATCAATCGGCTTTTATTTTCAAAATAACGTTTTTCACCATGCGCTTGGCACTTTTAAAAAGATGAATTACTAAACTCGAATACAACGCAAAAAGTTGGGAAATGACTTCAATGAATTCAATAAATGCTTTCGTATGAACAACAAATAAGGTATTCACTAAATTTTCCTTGCATGTTTCCATCGAAAAAATAGATATATAAGGATTGTGTCAATTCAAAATGTAAACCGAGCCTCATCAACAGCTTAGTTATCTTACTTATGACTAGCCAACAAATATTGACCAGTAAACCGTATTACACTTTTTTACGTCATCTTTTACAATTGTGTGATCCACATGGTAAATTCTTTTTTTACTTCTACCATCCATCGCTAAAAAATTCCAAACAAACGTCAATTAAATCCTCACTTTCCATTAAATTATTTATAGGATTTGATATGTTCTAGCGTATCGGCAATGTGTACAATTTTGGGTAGAAAACAGTACTTAGCGAAAAAATAAACGCAAGTAGCCTGCCTCGAAGGGGGAGAATATTTTAGTAAAGTGAAGGAAAACTTCCTTGCGCTAAATGTGTTATTTTTATTCTGGTGAAAGTATACCCTATTCGGTTGTTCATATGTGTGAATATAACTTCGTATGAAAGCTTATTCGAATGGATTGATCATATTCTAATTTACGAATTGAACAACTT
The DNA here is from genome assembly GCA_963942545.1 of Oxycera nigricornis. Taxonomy (NCBI): domain Eukaryota; kingdom Metazoa; phylum Arthropoda; class Insecta; order Diptera; family Stratiomyidae; genus Oxycera; species Oxycera nigricornis. Next base: position 128,084,330 of record OZ012659.1, on the reverse strand, counting down.
TCTTGTGAAGTGAATTTAGATATTGGTTGATTTTATTGTTTCGCGAGTGTGGTGATGTGATTATTTGTAAATTTTGCGAGCGTGCTTAGATGAGATAAATTTAGGTCATGATAAGGATGCGAGTTGTCTATAAGAGGATTAAATTTTGCACACAAGATATTCGCACAAACATATAAACACAAAAATAAATGTAGTAATACATTGGGTTAGTGACATTTATAGTTATAACCCATTTTTGTTTGTTCTAAATTAAAAAAAGTTCAATTTTTGACGCGACAAATGTACCGTATGCTAATATTGTTTATTGACTCTAATAAAACTTTTGAAATCACTATACAGAAAGTGGAAATATTAAATTACATACATACCTACATATAAAAAAAATTCGATTCGTAGAAAGTAAGTGCTGTACATTTTGTTAACATTAACAAATGAATCGTGAACCGCAAGTATTTTTTTAGTTAGGTAAGCATATAACACCATAAAATTAAGAAACGAAAATATGCATATCGTTTTTAATTGAAATTTTTGTTCTATGAAAACATTTCCACACGTGCGTGAATCTTAAAGTTACAAATCATGCTATTTCATAATAGCTTACTCCATATCGAAATATGTTTCTGTGATAAGAATTATTTTATAGCATTTTTATTGAATTATAGTTGACTATTTTAAGATTGATCTTCAACGTATGACCAATTTAAGTTCAGACTATAACAAAAGTAGTCAAACTCTAAACGTTTTTTTTGCGAAACGTGAGTTGTATCCGTATTTATTCAATACACGAATGTTTTTTAATGTAAACTCCATTCTCATATATTCTCTGCACTTCTCTGAAGATTTCAAAAGTAGCCTGATAATATACTAGCTTAAATATCCATAAAAAATCTTCTTTTCAGCGTGAAATAAAAAAATCCAAGGAGAAATAAAAATGTAATGAAATAACAAATTGGGTATTCGTTGTACTACTTGACAATTTTCCTTGACCGTAAGTGGAATGAGTTAAAATCAATCGTATCATCTTTGAGCGTCCATTGATAACGTAAGGCTTTTGATGGGACTGAAATTCTCTTATTAAACCCTTACGCAGAGCGCTCGTAAGGGGAGGCATAATCCCAAATTTCCATTAATAACGTAAGTGAATATGTTCACATCGATGCTTGAAGTACGGAAGTGCGTAAGCATAACTGTAATCTTACGAACCCTTATCATGAATGAACTCAAACATTTCACAAACGATTTTACGTAATTAACGGACACTCCATTATTCATTGTTTATCTTTTTCATATGAACATTTTTTTTAAATATAAAAACTTTTTTTTATTTGATAACAATTCCTTAAGTAATTTTGTAAAGTATTGTATTTTTTTTGATAAAGACTTACATGTTTTTGCAGTTTTTCCATTAAATTGGAAAACATCTGCGCTGAATTTATTGAAAATAATACCGAATAATACAAATTGATCGATACCATAACCACGACATTAGAGTAAGTGCAACTAGGTAATATTATTCGTATCAACCACTTATTCATTATAAATATTTATAGTTTATTGTTTTTATATATTTGTATAAAGAACTATGATTCGTTGTTTAATAGGAAATGTTTTAAACGTTTGCCTTTGTAAAGTGTTGGTTGCGACAAATGCAAATATGATGAAAAAGAACGTTTAGATTTTTTTTAATTTCAAGCAGTTTTTGTATATTGAAAAACGGCTGCGTTAAAATTATTGGAAATTTACTCACATCATACAAATTCTAAAATGCTTAACTGAAATTGGATAATATTTTTCGTATCATTCCCATATTCGTAGTGACTATTGATGGTTTATTATTTTCATATTAAATTCTTTTGTAATCATGTTTTTTTTTATAAAAACGGGTCTGATTTTTATGAGCATTACCTCCTTAAAGTGGAAATCGGATAGATTTTTTTTGTGAAATAACCAAATTTTTCACTTTTTTATGGAATTAAAAAACGTCCTTAATAAATTTATTCAAAATTATATAAAATCACGTTTTGTTCGCGAGATATAGTGCATGACAATGGCTTTGGATGTGTGAAAACAAAACAAAAACTACTACTACTTACTAAAATTTAATCAGCCGTAGCATTGCAAATATGCTACGGTTGGCGCCTCAACGAAGTCGATACACTTTTTCTTTTGAAAATTTCATCATAAACTAATACAAGAATTTCCCATTTAATGGGAAATATAAAGAGACAGAAGAATTTTTTTGCAAAAAAAATTGGCACGCAATCAATCCTAGAAGGAAAACATCCTCATCATAGGACATATTGATGATTTTCTCCCGCACGTATTCACACGAAAGCGTAGCTTACGTCGCCCTTACTATGCTTTCCTACAGTTTATAAAAATAATACAGTAGAATCCGCTTAATACGATCACGCTTAATACGATTTCTCGCATAATACGCCATTTTACGCCAGTCCCTGTAACTTGGCACATGTTTTCATACATTTCTTAACGCTTAATACGATCGTCATCCCGTTTAATACGCGCGTAAAATTGCTGAAAGCTTACAAACCACTGATTTTATTGCTTCAAATGGCTGGATAGATCGTTTTAAAAATCGCCACGGCATTGTGTACCGTCAAATCAGTGGGGAATCGGAGACAGTGGCACAACAAAATGTTGATACATGGATGACAACTTTTCCCGAATTGTTGCAAAATTACAAACCGCGAGACATTTTTAACGCAGATGAATTCGGTATATTTTTTAAATTGATGCCAGATAAATCCTATGTTTTCAAGGGAGAAACTTGTCATGGTGGTAAAGCAAATAAAGAGAGACTGACTGTCCTGGCCTGTGCCAATTCTGATGGATCAGAAAAGTTGCGTTTGCTAGTGATTGTTGAGGCGAAAAATCCACGTTGTTTCAAAAACGTAAGATCGACCCCTGTAAAATATGATGCACAATCTCGAGCTTGGATGACCGGCATTCGTTTCTTCGACTGGTTGAAAGCTGTAGATGATCACTTCCAGATTAAATGTAGACGCATAATTCTATCCATTGACAACTACCCCGCTCACCCTAAACGTTTTAAACTAAAGAATATCAAGCTTGTTTACTTACATCCAAATGCGACAAGCAAATTACAACCGATGGATCAAGGCATCAAAAAGGTCCTTAAAGAAGGTTACTGGACAAGACTAATACATCGCTATCTTCAAGAAATGGAAGACCCTGATAGCAAATGACCCTTGACTGTGCATGATGCGATTCTAAACATTGCAGCGGCATGGGAAGCAATTAAGCCTGAAACCATTCGAAATTGTTTCAAGAAAGCAGGTTTCAAAAATAACGGGGTTGACGTCGTGTTGGAAGAAAAAGAAGAACCCGTGGTACTTCAGGGTTTTTCTGGATATTCTTCCATTGATGAAAATGTGGCACCGTACGAAATTCAATCAATTGAAGATTTTATTGAGAATGTGAATAACACACGAAAAGAAGCCCTAAGTGATAATGATGAAGACGAAGATGAGTCAACTCCGATTTTGTCAAACGCCCAGACATTATCAGCTGTTAATGATTTAGGTCGCTATGTAGCTTCTTTGAATCAAGCGAAGACGCATTGCAAAAGTTAAATTATGTTGAAAATTTTGTAATTGCTAATGCATCAAAATCGCTCTCTGAAGCCAAAATAAGTGATTACTTTAAATAACGTAACTATAATTACACTATGTATTTAACGTAATTGATAAATGTATAACTTAATACCTACATATACGAAATAAGAACATCAAACATATTACAGTACGTTTTATTTTCGCTCTCCCGCATAATACGCTTTCTCGCTTAAGACGCGTTTTTGGTTAGGTCCCTGTGAAATCGTCTAAAACGGGTTTTACTGTAGTTGTTAATACAACCTGACCGTATACACCTCCTCAATCATCGTTACACAAACTGGTGTTAATAATTGCTAACAAAACAAAACAAAAGTGTGTAGACCTTCTAATCCCTCCAGAATTATCAATAAAACTTCCCTTGAATAAGTGCCATTACTGACGTCAAAGTTTGGTCCAACCAAAATTGACAATGTTTGCTGAGTTTGACTGATTCTAGATGAAATTGGGCCTCACTCAGCAACACAGTGGTGATGAGAAAAAAACTGTCGAGTCACGCTGGATACATTGTATGTAACAAACATACATACGGAGTAGATATTCACATTGAGGTATGTTCATAGACCTGAGGAGTATTTGCCGGTGGCACCTAACTGTACGACACTCAACGGGGGTTTTCCAAGAAAAAATTTAATGATGTGAGTGTAATTCAAGAAAATTTGACGTCATATTGCAAAATTAATCAGCAATATTCATGAATAGTTCAATGTTAAATGCTAATACATGTCTTTTTAAGTACAGAAACGAGTTAAAAATAGAACGATTCGAATTGGAGTGCGGTGGTGAGAAGATTAAGATAAAATCTCGGTAAACATACTGATGTTGATGGTTTTGAAGACAATAGACTATTTCAGGATATGTAGTTCAAAAAAAATTCCGCAATGCTTTTATGATGTCATGGTTCGATAAAATTAGAACATATTGTTCCTTATTTAAAAAATGATTCATAACCACATTGTGCATTACATGGTGCTTCAAATGCCAACTGAAATGAAATAAACTGATTAGTCGTTTGGGCGGACAGGTTAACGTGCGATTCAAAAATTCAAGAACAATAATTGCTTTGATTCATGTATTCTAAAGTTTTCCCCATCTAACATAATACAAAACTAGTTGCTGGGTGAAAGAAATGATCATATATTTAAGAACACAAGAAGAAATGACGTTATCACGATTAGTATATAATTTAATTTTGTTGCAAAAACACAAAAAAGCCTAATATACCTAAAAAAAATATAGTTAGATTTTGAAATAACAGTACGGGATCCTTAAATTCTTCATGACTCTTTCAAACATAGTTTGTGGTATGCAAACTACTTTCGGGTGAATTGTATATTTGAAGCATTGTAATGTCCTAGGTCTACGTTTATAGACTTGATACACACACAAGATAAAGATCTGGCGAACGCATGGGCCAGAAAATGTTGACTATCATCGTTAAAACAACTGTGAAATTTCGAACTGTGTGGGCATTGCGCTATTCTGTTGGAAACAATGAAGTCTTACATTAAATTCCCGGAAAGTCGGGGAAAAAGTCTTTAATCCTTGTGACAGAACGCGGGAATGATTTTCTCTGCTTAAGTTATTCTGAACCTATTGCTGAAGTGCTTTAACAATGATCATCTTTTAGGGCCGGAATCGGAAATCATTTAACTGACTCAATTAATTGATCGATTATGCGCTCGGTGTAGTTAATCTATTTTTTTAAAAAGTTAGACGACATGCAAGACGTTTCGCCCCCTTTAAGAGCTATGACAGTTTGAATCATTTGAACTAGTACATAATGATGTTATCCACCAGCACATATACCTCAAAACAGTTAGCTTCTCATTTATTAACATTGCCTGCAAACATTAAATTCGAATGTTATTTTCAGAATCTTCTAGTATTTGTTATATTTACAATAAACACAAGGAGCGGTAAAAACTTGTATACATTATCGTACTATTTTTAAATCGATACAAAGTTCAAATTTCTCCGAATTAATTCAATTTCTCTACTCGCAAAGTGAATGCTTCTCATCAATTGATGATTCAGACTTTTAAATAAACTTAATTGCTTACTTTACAAAATAAAAATAGATTCGCATTGTTCTTGGTATTTAAGTCCCCTCTGATCCCTTCAATGTAAACGTTGCGTTACAAATAAATCAAGAAAATACTCGTAATACAATAAAAATGTTCGGCTCATCGTAGGTTTGTAGATAGTCTCAAATGAGATCAAAGAGTTGAACTTTTCTTTCTTTATTTTTCCTTGGTTAAAAATTTAATATTCCATGGTTTGCTTTTAAATTTTTGAACACTTTAAAGCTAATGGGAAACTCTCTTTCGATATTCTGATTTTAATTCTTTCAAAAGATTAAATGAAATAAAAGAAAACTATTTTGTTTTCGTAGTATTTATCCTAAGTAAAGTTTTGACATTTATATACATTTTCCATTACAAGTAGAGATTTTATACAGAATTGCTTTAAATTGAAAAACCTTACTTATGTGTTTAATATTGAATTAAAAAGCTAGAACCGAATCCAAAAGGCATTACTTTACAAGGATATTTTGTTCCTGATCGTTATTGCAGTAACAAAGTCCTCCTTCAGGTGTCGCTTTCAGGAAGGAACGACTCTCCAAACCATAAGTAGATATTGGAAAAGTTTCCTTATTTGAAGTTTGTGATTCATGGGTCCACATTCTGTGCTTGGATATTTACCAAAAATATGGAATTAACTTGATCTTAGATTTAATTTTCGGTGTCTCACTTAACTTACAAAGCCATGATTTTTCTATAATTATTTACTTCGAAAGCATCTTCGTTGGTTGTGGGAAAATATACCTGCACTTAAATCTTTTCTTATATTCCACCATAGTATTCATAACATTTTCCGAACAACCATCGAATCGTAGCTTGTTCCCTGTTTAAATGATCCATTTAAAATGTCAAAGAAATTAATTTAAAATTTTTTGTCTCTTGAAAGGGACCAAATATTATGGAACAAAATTGTATTCATGAATAAAATTGTATAGCAATGTTATCGAGACAATCGCTGATTAAAAAAATTTGGATTCATCTCTCTTCAAAACAACTATCTTAAATATTTGATAGAAAAATCATCAAATTCTCATGCAAAACTCAAATTCAAATTTTTTCCACTGAAAATTTCTTCCAAGTGTTAAAAAAACTTACTGGCCTTGCCTTAAATCGCCTTAATCATTGAAAATGACTTTGGACATATTCCATATTTTGCTATAAATAGCATTCTATTTTCAAGTTAAACAATGTAAATATATTTTCAATGTAACGTATCCGTTCCATTTGAATTAATTTTTATCCGATTCGTTCCGTTAAATCTAAAAGAATTTTATGATCAGCACGAAATTTGAGGCTTGACTGTCGCAAACTGTAGGCAGATGCTCTATGTAAAGCTTTTTAGTAATATGGACCAAAGGTTAGTTAGTTAAGCTAGTATTTCCATGATCCTCAAATCCTTTTCAATTGAAAAATATTCAACAACAACAAAATAACAATTAAATTTCCAAAATCCAATATTGTGCACGAGAATCTCAGCTACAAAATATGTTCTATGGTAATATCAAAAGCGTGGATAGGACAAGGGTTCAATTATTTTATTTTCGCGGAGATGACCAAAAATCGAATCATTTTAAAACATGTCTCGTCAAGCTTACTGTACATTCAGTTACATAAGATCAACTGGTGCGTTAAGTGTTGCCAATATAACTTCTCTAGCATAATAATAGTCTGCTTACCAAACAGTTACCTCTATTTCGAATCAAAGTCGGCATAACGTGATGATTATGATTTTTTTTAAATATTATAAGTACTTCTCAAAATCCATTTTAAAATAAAAACTCTGCGTCAGCATCGTTCAGATTACCGAATCAGCTGCTCCTATAAAAAGTGTCCATCAAATTAATAGTAACCAATTGAAATCAAATCAACAATAATTCCAATTGTAAATACATAATCCGTTTTTCGTCAATATTATCTGTATCCAAGGTGGGCATTTTCATCAAGTGTGGGAATTTCACCTGTGTATGGGGAATCCCAATTAAAAATCAATTGCAAAAAACCACTCACTTTCGTATATCGTAGGCAGAAACCAAAAAAAATATTCCTCTTAGCTTTTTTGCAATCAAAATTGTAAGACGCAATGGTACTATGTGTTCTGGTTGGACATGCCTTATGGCGGCAGTCGATTAAACCAATATTGAAAAAATACACATGTTTCTGTTTGTCGACACGATGTGGTACACGGAAATCGTGTTGAAATTATTTTTAAATTGCATTGTGGATTTTGGAATTACCATTTTTCAGATAGTATGAGGTAAGCTTGTGTGGTTTTTAACTATGTAATTCTGTCATGGATTCTCCACACAACTGCTTTAGGGTCGTGCGATTTTTTGTTCTTTTCTTTGTTCAAACCGGCTGTTTTTGGTTTGGGTCAACTATTTAAATCAATTAATGTCATTAGTATCAAAAAAATTCCTCAAGATGAAATCGAAAGTTGTTTGAAGTAGTTAACCCATTGTATTTGTATTTTACCAAGTGTACTGAGTAGTCAAAAATCCATAAATATATCATTAGGTTATTTCATACTTCTTTCAAAGTTTCCAACATTATTTTCTGTAAATTTAAGCCATTAACGCCAAATTTCTGGAGAATGTTTATTGAATATGATAGACATGAAGAGAATAATTTTAATGACATAAATATTTCTATCTACTCTAAAATAGTTTAACCTACACAAGTCTGCGATTTATTTTAATTGGTTTAGTACACGAATTTGGATATTGCTCACACAGTAAAAATTGTGAATTAATGAGGGAATATTATAGTAAGTTATAGTTAATATATATTTGCATAGAATTTGGAACATGTGCTGTATGGATTTAAATTTTACTAAATTTTGTAATAACGATTTAAAGATGTACTTCATAAAAAAATTGAATCTTTTAACAACTTTACAGGTGAAAAGCAAAAAAGATATTCTAAATGAAAGTTTAAACGAATCGAGTTAAAAAAATATCTTAGTAAAATTTGTGGTGTTATTTTTTCTTTCACCTTTTTAGCCCTTTCGAAGCTTTTAGTAAATGCTTCAAGTCATAGTCGAAACAATCTCATGTTATTGACAAAAACATTAAAAATTAAAAAGAGAATATCTTTTCTTTTCAACGGCTATTATATTTTCCTTATCATCTCTTCAACTTCTTCAAAACTCGTTTATAGTAATTTAGAGCGATCCAAGGCAAAAAATCGGATTTGTATGGTTTGATATTAATTTTATTCTTGAATCTATAGATTCAGTAGATGATTTCACTGATCTAGCCAATTAGTATTTATTGTGGGGCGATGATCCGCGTTTCCGTAACAAAATCGGTGACCGCTTTGGTGATTTATTATTCGCAGTTCCACTCAAGCTAAGTTCATTCTCAGGAGAGGGTGACGATCCACCACCACTTCCGGAATTACGTCTTGACGCTGATAGTCGCACGTTCGTATCCAAATGACGGAATCTGTTCAAAATACATATGTATGTTTAGTGTGTTGTATTTTCCAGAACAATGTTTAGTGATTATGATAGTGACCTTAACGAAACATTACTTTTCGCTCCATCATTATCACTGTTAAACAAAAACGCCAACGGCCAACTGATCCACGTCGATCCCTGGTTTCGTGTTGGTGTTTGAATTGTTGGCGCGCCATCCACCACCGGCGACACAATGTCTGCCGAGATTCTTGGTGTTCCAGCCTTATTGATGGCAGGATTATAGATTTTCGGATCGCTGACCATTCGAACGAAAAAGGAGCGTTTTTGAGCTAGCGTTTCCTTGCGCTTGCGATCCATAATTTCCGTAAGCTCGTCCGCTTGTTCTTTCTCCAATAGTTCGGCGGCAAAGTCTTGAATAACATCCCATGCATAGTCGATATCCTCTTCGGTAGCATTTTGAGCTACAGCACAAAATCTTATGATGTATTTATCATTCACCGAAGCTGGTACCATATGAAGCTTTCCCGATGCATTAATACCACTAAGAAGTTTCTCGTTCAGTTTATCCGTGCCGACCAAGCGAAAGCAGACAAGTCCTAGCTGAAATTTAGGAAAAGCTGTGTTTAAGAATTCCTCAAAAAATATTTTCAAGCTCAGAAATAGTTCTATCAATGTTAATTAGGCCCGATTTGCGGTAGGTCAACTTATATTTTAGAGGCTTTTGATAAACTCCTTTAGTTACAGGATGGATAAATTTTTTGTAAGGTAGCTCAAAGGCAACCTTTCTCAAACTCATTTTTGTAAGGTAGCTCGAAGGCAACCTTCCTCAAACTCATATTTTAACGAACCAACAATTGGTTTAGCAAAATTTTTATAGGTTCAACCTGTTTATAGAGATGTTTAAACCACCTCAAATAAGATGTATATTTGGTTAAACCTGTCTTAGGTAGAATAGATGTGTGGATTGGTGGTGCTAATTTCACATTGAACGTGTTTAGGGTGATCTTTAGGTTTGTAGACCATTTCATTTCCTAAATTTGACTGGAAAGACTATAATGAAACCAACTTTTAGAAATATTAGGGTGTAAAAATATGTGACGAAGCAAATTACTCGAAATATAGATCAATCGCATCTTAAGAGCCTTTAAAATTTAAAATTTTAAATACTTCTTAATCCATATCTTTATAAAATCTTAGCAATGTATCTCAGCAATATATTAATATAAACTTCGAACATATAAAACATAAGAGATACAACCCGAACAAATTTCCTTGTTATTTAAAGATGGAACACGAATTCATAAAAAACTAACAAGCCTATCTCGTATCAGCCTATAGTTTTCAACACAACTTTGCAAAGCGAAATTGATTTGCAATTGGATGCTTCGGCCTCTGCATGAAAGAGCTGATGACGAGAGAACTAAAAAAATTATTGACATTATAACTAAGAAGTGCCCACGTTATTAGTTATACCAAAACCGCACAACCAAAGTCTTTAGCAACTGCTAACTATTTTCCGAGAGATTGTCATTTATAATTAACTTTGTATTTTTAACACAACTCATACATATGGGAAACCTGAAAACAGTGTAACTCCTGTTGTTTGAATAATGGGACTTTAACGGATTCTGAGAGCTTATATCCATATTTAGATTATTGCAACTGTTAAATATATTCCTTAAATCAACGGCTTAAAAATCTATCTCTTGTTTCAATACACTCCTGTAAAATATGCTAAAACGACGGTATGCAAGATTGGTATTGACATTGAAAAGTTGTGTGCGGTAAATTACATTGAACATCATGACATTGATGCCATAATTCCTAACCATTTAATACTGTTTTGTGCTGTTCACAAAAAGGTACAAAATTCCACGATTTCTCCCACCCAAACTCGATGAGATAAGCCTCATACCGTCTCATCAAGTTAAGTATTTGGGTCTAATTCTGGACTCCAAGCTCGCGTGGAAAGCGAACATAGAAGAAAGAACGCGAAAAGCGGCATGCGCAATCTATTGCTGCAAAAGAGCCATTGGGAAAAAGTGGGGATTAAAACCCAAAACCGTATCATGGCTCTATACGGCGATAGTGGAACCAATTCTTCTGTATGGCGCAGTTGTTTGGTGGCCAGCTATTGCAAAAACATCCAATGCAAACTTGCTAAACAGGGTCAGAAGGATTGCAGCTATTGCAATCACCGGGGCCTTACGCACTACCCCGACAAAGGCTCTGTTTATGCTATTGAATTGGCTCCCGCCGGAGCTCCTTACGAGACAGCAGGCCAAGTGCTCTGCGATTCGATTAAAAGCACTACATCTCTGGCAAGAGGGAAATGTTGGCCACTCCACCATACTTCGGAGGGATGGACCAACGCCAGGGGAAGTAGACCTTGCGCCCCCGATTCCTTGCTTTAATCATAGTTTCAGGTCAGTCATCCTAAGCAGGGATGACTGGGCAATAGAAAGAGGTGGGATGCAGGAATCAGTCGACATCTACACTGATGGCTCCAAAATGGACGGAAAAGTTGGCTGTGGTGTTTTCTCAGAACAGCTAGGCCTGAAACTATCCTTCCGGCTTCCAGACCACTGCAGTGTTTTCCAGGCAGAGGTCATTGCAATATAAAGGGCAGTAGACTGGCTGAGAAATCAGAAAATTTCCATAAGAACCCTGAATATTTGCTCTGACAGTCAAGCTGCTATCCAAGCACTATCCAACGTGTCCATGATGGTGATGGAATGCCGTACACAGCTGAACGTGATGTCACTTCACTGTGAAGTGACTCTACACTGGGTACCGGGACATAGTGATATACCGGGAAATTGCGAAGCGGATGCCTTAGCGAGAGCTGGCACTGTGCTCCAGAAGTATACACTCACACCCCAAGTTGGTCAACCTCTAGCTTCTATAAAGCTAGGATTTAAGCAGCATTACATCAAGGCTGCAAATAGAGACTGGTTGTTGGAGGAAACCTGCAGGACAACCAGGCAAACTTGGCGTGCACTGAGTTCCAGACGCACCAAGCAGCTCCTGAACACGAGTCGTGAAACCTTGAGTTCTATCGTGTCCATACTGACGGGGCACTGTCTAATTGGCAGACACGCAGAAAGGTTGGGCGTTCCCTTCAACGATTTCTGCTGGAGTTGTAGATCGGAAGAAGAGGAAGAGACAGTCCAACACTTTCTGTGTGAATGCCCGGCACTGTCCAGGAAACGCATGAAAACCTTAGGCTCACCATTCCTGGACAGCCTCACGGAAGTAGCTGATTTAAATATCGGCTGCATAGCCGGCTTCATGCGAGAATCGGGATGGTTCTCGTCATCTCACAGGTTCTAGTGCCGCCCTCGTCTTTTTGTGGTATCACAATGGGCCTATCTTGGCCTAAGTGAGCCATCTTTTCGACAAAGAGGGCTGCCACTACAACCAACCAACCAATACTGTTTTAATGCCATTAGCTAAATAAGAGCAGCTAGAACTGCACGAGGGTGTCTAGTTTCTGAGTGAAATTACATTTTTCGATGTTTATATTTAACATGATTTCGCACAAAAAAATATATCCATAGAAGACTTTATACCCTTCAATCAGTTATTCATATTTTGTGTTACTCATGCAGCTCTTTCTTCTTTCTTTTGAGATTTTTTTTTTATTATGCATTTCTTTTATTTTAACATCCATATTCCGCTTTGCACAGTCTAATAATGATATTTCGATTATGAAATCACTAAATTTCCATCGAAAATCCATCGCCCGCAAGAGTCCCAGCAATATGCACAACATTGTGTGTAGAAAAAAAACCTTCATTTGTAATAGCCACAATGGTAAAGATTGGCGAAAGGAAACCCACCAAATTCTTTTCAGTGAGCTACCTAAAATGACTACTAATATTTGAGTCATTTACATAAAGAGGCCTTTTGTTCCCACACCAAATATATAAATGGTAGGTAAACAAGTGTTGAAAATTTGAAGATAATCATGCTATCATCAGCGAATTTCATGCATGGCGTCTTGTACTTAGATTCCTCATATGAGGACTTGGTCGTTTAACGAGGTTTAAGTTGGGAATAAAATAATACAAATAGCATCACCGCACACTCTCAAACTGCATACAAAAGAATTGATCTTGGTTCCGATATTAGGAGTCATCACTTAGGGTACGCCTATCAAATAATGTCAGGATCATTTTCAAAATCCTTGACCCACTCGCCCTCCTGATAATTGTTCATAAGATGTCAGTTGTAAAAACAAAAATAATAATAAATAATTCAATCACCTTTGAATCTCACTTGCGGCAAAAATGTCGCTTACGCTCTTTTGCCTTTGAAGCGCCTTCCAACGGAAAATAATCTACGTATAAAAGCTGTGTGAAAAATTGCTTCGCGTAAGAATTCGATCATCCAAAAGACTTATGTACGTAACTTATGAACGCCCCCTTATCGATTCAGTAAATACATATTCGGAAGAATAAATTTTTCAACTGAAATTATTCGCTGATCAATTCGCACATGACTCGATCCAACTTTCGGGATTCCCCATAACATCCCGTAATGAAGTTACTGATGTCAGTGCCCATTTTCTATCACCTTGCGGAATCTGTTTTGTCCACCTGTTGCTAGTCAAGTCGACCATCTATTCTTGGCATCATGCCCCGCACTATTTACTCAATCAAGTATCATTTTCATGTCAAAATCTATTTGCATATCGCTGTGAATCGAAGTCATTCAATAGAAAAACGAGTACCAACGACTAGTTACTAGAAGCATAAGATTTACTCACTAGCCAGAAACGGAAACAAAAATGTGCAAACATAAATCAATGCCGCAAAACCTTAAAAACTTATATCAACATTACCTTGACTTCGTTGCAGATTTCGAATCGCTTATCTTTGAGCACATGCTGCTCGAACCTTTTGGCCAAACTGATATGGTGACGAATGTAGTTTTGTAATCCACTTATGCCGTAGTTTCTCAAGACAAACCTAATTTGGATGAAATATTGAAAGCCATTAGTGTTGCGATAAGGCGGAAAGGAAGCAAGAATGAGATCATCATAATACGCGTGAGGCTTAATACAGGAGAAAATGTTTCGCTGGAAAAAATCATTACATGAGCCGGAACCTTATATCATCTGTTGTTTCTGCAAACATCGCAACATCCTCATTCTCCATCAGAACTGTTAACAATCTGTCGATGCAACAATTAGCACGTGGTTCATATGCATAAATTCTTCGAACTGTGCTGGAAAGCAACATAATGCTGTATCAGAGGCTGAAACGAGAGCCTTCATCCTAATGTGACGACGGTTCACATAAACAAATGTCCACACATCTCGCTTTCGACGACACGAGTCACGTATCATACCGCCTGAAGTAAGATGTTGCTGGACAAAATGAACCGATCGCCATAGGGTGGATTATTTACCCATTACGCACTGAATCAACTCTCTATGCGTGATATTAATTGATTCACTTGGTCCCTGTGTTTGCAGTTAGAAATTAGGTGATAAATAAGAATAGAATTGAAAGAAAGTAGAGTAGTATTGTATAAGCCTCCGAACGGAGATCATTGTGTAATAATAAAAGTCTTACTTACCACAACTTCAAAGATCGAAATCGCCGGCTGAGTGGAACTCCCCAGTGACGATAGTCAATGGCTGCATCCGAGTAACCTTTTTAATTCAATAGATATTCTTGATATTATATAAACCATTGATAATTTGTATGTAACAAACGATTACCGTGTTTAAGATAAAGAGGGTCAACGACCAGGGCTGACGTGAGACGGATTCGATCCCTGACCCACAGCGTGGAGCAGTCGAAATTCGTCAGCAGCCATTTGTTGGGGTTCGTGTTGAATGAATCAGCATATTCGATGCCCTGCGTAAGACATCGAAACATTTACATACATAGTGAAGTTGCGAAAAAATTGTCGATTCGCGACACATCCCCACGGAACATACCATCGTACCTACGTCATCATACTGGATGAATCTCACCTTGAGTAGTGGCTTCAGTTCCGGGCAAATGAAGGCGTTCCCCGCATATGCTGCATCCACATGGAGCCAAACGCCGGGGAACCGCTGTTGGATTCCTGCGCCAATTTCGTCCAAGGCGTCGAATGAACATGACCCAGTTGTTCCCAGTGTGGTGGAAGCGAAAAATGGCACCAGGCCTTGGAGCTCGTCTTCCTCCATAGCCTGCGGAATGTTGGGATTTCTTATTAGACGGTCAATAAACAGGGAAAGTTCATTAGTGTATGCTGATGTGGCCATAACCAACGGAGAATATGGTCATTCCAGCCATGTTTATTCTGGGATGATCAATATTTACAAAGTCATTTAAATAGCCATCGCGTTGTTCACACTCGCAGTTGAATAGAACTGCTGAGAATATTTTCAAGCAGATTCATGAATGTACATTGTTTTACATAATAATTGTTTTGTGTAAACAGTTAAGAGTTCCGCCCCAATCAAATTTATTAATTCGCCGTCTATATTGTTTGGGTGATTATTGTTTTCAAAGGAGAGTCCATCTGAATTATTCAAAGTGCTGCACCATGCAGGTAAATCAGAGAGTCCCGATTATTGACGAAGTTGACTACTAGAACTGATCCTCGGAATGACTATTATCGTCAGAAAATTTGTCTAAATTTGTTTTCATATTTTACCCAGAAACTTTCCCTACTTTCAGAAAGGCATAAAGCAATGCGGCCAGTCTCATTGTTGAATGTACGTACCTACCATACATAGGAATACGTCTGTTATACCAAGAATCAAAATCAATAACTTATTGGGCAAATAAAATATCAAATTTAATTTCATATATGTATGCATGAAAAAAATGTTGAAACCAACGTTTGTTCCGATAGACCGTTGGAAGTCTCTTCCGAGATTTAAACTTATAAATTAATAAATTCTAAATAAAAAAAGTTTGTGAACTTGTGTTTGTAGAGAATCGGATTGATGCAAAGTATGATTATGTCAAACGGAATGGCTTCGAAATCTGATTTGGAATAATTTCACTCTGATATAGTACCAATAAGCAGGTGAAGAAAATAAAGAGGCTAATCGCCTTGCAAGAATTTGAGCAGGGAGTGTAGAGAGAGTATTTAAAAGTCCCGAGCCGTTCTGTCGATCATTGCCCACCTAAGTATCTTATCAAAATATAAAAAGTATCGACCATGAGGTCCACACATTCTGTTAGAACAAAGTGTAGACACCAGAACATATTCTATTCAAATGCCAAGCAGTATTTTACAGACGACTGAAATCTCTGGGCAAAAATCACCTACCTAGACTCAAATTGGTAAAGCCGGCGAAATATTTTGAGTTTTTTCAAGTCGTTGAGAGACATGTAACACCAAGAAACGGAACAAAATAGATCGACTTAGGTCGCATTGTCCATATTGATTGCTGTTACTTCAGCAGTCATCGAAATCGATCTTTCTGTTAGATCACTTGTAAAATTATTTGATGTATGTATTTAGGCTAACTGAAAATGATTAAAACAATTTAAACATGTAAAACTTACATTCAAGAGCGTATCACCCCTCAAACTGCATTTCTCATCCGGCTCTAAGATCCTCAATTTTACGAAACAAATCATGGCAGCCTTTTCCACACAACTGTGTGCTTCTTTCGAACAATACGCCATCAGTTTGGAAAGCAAGTGTCCTTCTTCCACAAAAGGATGTTGCTGTTTCAAATGCTTGATTGCTTGAGCCCGGGCTGCTAGCATTGTCACAAGGATACATTCGGATGCTGACGTCTGAAAAGTTGAGGCCAGAATTTGAAAAAAAATCGTAATTCAAACTAAATATTGATGCGTTTGAAGCAAGTTCGATTGTACAAAACCGCAAAAGTAGTGCGTATTATTTTTGCTAAGTACGAAAAAACTAAAACGCAGCTGTGGTAATTTTCCAAGCACCGCATCCATCACCTACCAACCTACCTGTATGACGCCTCCACCTTTGCTACCTTCTTTAAGCGCCAAAAAATCGCTCGGTAATCCAATTGCTTTACCTTTATCAAAAGTAAAACAAAAAAAAAATGTTTCAGAGGAAAATCAAATGAAAACACAATTCAAATCCGTGTGGGAAAATTTATTGAAGAAATGGTGCGGGAAAAAAGTAAATAAATTTATTTTATTTTTCTTGATTTTAAATTCTAATAGTGCATTTGGTATTGGTTTGCATTTCAATAATAATATCTACGCATAGTACTCTAATTGATTGTTCCAAGCTCTCATTAAAAGTCAATAACATTTTATCAACATCGGTTGAACTTAGCAACAGAAAAAAAACAAGTAGAAAACTATCATTTCTGTTAAAAATGCAGCCATACTGAATTCACTCGAAAATGTACATGAAATACAAATTCTGTTTCATGCAAATTTTGGTCTACTCACCTAACCAATCAAGGACAATTGTTTCTAATTCCGTACACGCAGGACTGGCGGCCTAAAATCATAAATAACCGATCAAAATTCACGCTTTGCTAAATTTAAACTATTTATTCTTGGTAATTGATCTTTTCACAAAAGATTTGCATTATAACAAAGATTTTTTTATGAAATGATCGCTGAATTTATCGAAAATGAAATTAGATTGAAACAATAAGATACAAATACAATCATTCTGCATACCCATGAAAATCCAATGCATCCGATTCCATCGGCAAGCATGTCTCCGAGAATCGATGGAAAGGAATTTCCCGCGGGAAAGTAGGCGTGAAAACGCGGATGCTGCCAATGCGTGACGCCAGGCATGATTTTTGTTTCCACATCCTCCATGACTTGATCCCACGGCTCCGGCTCTACGGGGGCTTCATCTGAATTTTGTTGTGTGCACATGATCATGGTGTTCTGATTAATTTCAAATCAAATTTATTTAAAAATTTTGTTTTTGAAATCATTACCTGGTAGTAAATGTCGTAGGTAGCCGGGCTCCACGCTCGGTGTCACGCGACGCTTGTTCAGTGTTTCCAAATAGCTGCAGATGTACTCCACCATTTCTGCACCGCGTTTTCGAAATTCCTCGCAATCCATTTTTTCTTAATGTTTCTGGGCACATGCGAATTTAGATACAATGGAACCATTAAATAAGTTTTATTGGAAGCTTCTAAGAATCAGAAAAGCACACGGTTCAAGTAGTTGTGCTGGCCGGGCAGATTAATATGAAATTGATATTTATAGGTACGATGAAAATATGTGTTTCCTAAACCTTCCTAGCTATGACGAAAATATGTGTTTCCTCACTACCTGCCTGATGAATACATCTTTTTCTTCGAGAAACTCTTGAATGTTAAATAATTCAAATAAAATTAATAAATACTATTCCGAATACTTCGTCGTCTTCGGGAAAGCCAAAGAATCGTAGGAAGCTTATTGTACAGAACATTTTTTTCTTCATAAACACAAATGTTACCCTTAGCCTCAATATCTAGTCTCTCCCTCTATATTCTTTAAAAAAGCCTTATCACGCAAAGACATTATGACTCATCGATCACAACGTTTGAAACGCTACGCGGGTGTGAATGCCATTGAAGCTAGAAGGAAGCGGCGTCAAAACAAATTTAACTCTAAACTCACGAGCCAAAGTATTTGAAGCGAACAAGAGGGGATTGACGAGCGAAGCGAGTAGAGGGCCAAGCCCAATTATACTTTCACAGAAATTCGTAAATTATTTTTGCATTGCTCTTCTTTCCCTTCGTAGTGCAACGGCCCTTAAAGCGGTTTTTTGGCAATCACAATTTTTTTCGCGTACAATCAAGTAGAAAACTATTTATAGCGCATATATAGCCTGGGTACACATTGAATAAGAATATATAACTTCATCTGATTTCACAACAAAATGGGATATTTGAAAATAACTTGATAACAATTTTAGGTCTAAAATTTTTGGTAAATGTTTTGATATAATGTTAGAAATGTAACTTCTCAGAGTTACAATTAACCCTATAAAGCGAACTTTTGTCATTTCTATTGGATTGCATTCAATTTTGTTAAAAACTAACAAAATTAAATTCTGACGAGTTTTCTGCTGGTGCTGGTGATTACGACTATAACAAATGTTGCTCTAGAGCGGCCATGGTAAACCTCAAATACTTACTCACGTAACTATTTGAGCTGACCCGCGTATTATTTTGTAAACTAAAATATAGTAGAATTAGTTATAAGATGAAAACTAAATCAATAAAATCACTCAGTAATTGAATGCACTGAAAGAAGATATAAAACGAAACTCCCGCTAGAGTTGTAAATTTAAGATACATTGCCACCGTCGACTTGTATCATCTTTTAAAAATATGTTTGTTGGAGACTCTGATTTCTTTCTATGCTCTTTTTTTCCCATGACTGTGCTTAAATTGTTATCTGCTAATTTAATTTTTGTTTAACTGGGTTGTTCGCAATAATTGTAAAGTAATAAAGAATTTCTAACTAATTAGATTTCCATAAAACCTTAAATTTACGAATCATTTCTTTAAAAAAAATATCGATTATCTGCAACAGAAATATCATTTAAATGTAATAATAGACATGCAGGAATTGGTAATTTAATATATGTATTATGAAAATTTACATTGACACTTTTAGGAAGGAAACAATTTTAATTAAAAATAAAATTAATTATAATTTGCACGAATATTTCATGGATTTTTTTCATGAATTTTGAATAATTGATTGCACATCTGATGTTGTAGTTGCAAATCCAATAATAGGAGATACACTGTCACTAAATTAGAAAATTTTCTTTTTAATTTAATCTTTTCCGATATTCGATATTGCAGATAAAATTCACAAATAGCTTCAATTTTTTTAACTAGTTCACAAGAATATACCAAACAGTTTGAATGTCCTTCAAAGCTATATTTCTTACAGCTATTCATTTGAATATATTTTTACTTCACTTTTATATTTTCAGAAATTTTACCCACCTAGTCACCAAAATATATTTTTTCCACTTTCAAACAGTTTCAAGTTTTACAGGCTGTGTTCAAGGAATAAATATTTCAACTTAAGATACCGACCGCTATTTCCAGAACTTGTCGACCTTACCGTATGGAATATAAACCGGAACTGATCTCATAACCGTATCATCCTTAAACTCCTAACCTCGGATGCCGATATGGAATCCTAACATCTATATCTATATAGTATATTCCCTTCACCGTTTCTTCTTTCCTTCTAACCAAAAACGTGAGAAGAAAGCGAAGAAAATGGAATTTCTTTGAATGGAATGAGTGGAAGCTTGCGATTGAGCTACCATTCTGATAAAGTGGTGACTTCTTTGCGGAGATGAGAGTGGAATCGTCATCTGAGCATACAAATGTTAATGAATTCAAGACCTCAAAATGATGAAGGATGGAACGTGTCATTGTTGTATATAACGTTGTTGATGGTGTGTTAAGAATAAATACCAGACCAGACACTCTTTAGCCTATATTGATTCAGAATAAGAAGTGTCATGATATTGATGAAATTACACTAACAACGTATTATGAATGGACGATTTTGAGTTGCCTACGTTGGCCAAATTTTCAGTCGAAAAAAGCAGTAAATATGCACACTTGGAGCTCGTTAGCTCACTACATGAAGATTGGGCAGTAATAGCATTGTCTAGAATACATAAATCCATACCAAGTCTAATGTGTATTATGACGACAAAATATGGCCTACAGCAAAACAATTTACTCTTCAAACTTTCCATCATCATTTCAAATCTTTTCCTCTAATTCAATTGTATCGCGTCAAGAAAATTAAATTAGCAGAGTAATTAATTTCACAACCATACCATGGCTAACTCAGCCGCAAGTAAATCGAGATAGAAAAAATATGCATAGAATATCTCCACGGCATTAGGAAATCAACTTCTATGAACTTGTGCCCTATATTAAAAGGATGATTCTTCAACATCAGCCCAAGATATTTGTTGAGTTTTTAATTAATTTGTCGTTAACAAATTCGACAATGCGATAAACACAAACCATCGACTCATCAAAAACATCGCCTTTACCAATACTCATATCCACCACCTACGTTCTACCATTATCAGTGCCATCAAAACCAGCAGGAGTAGCGTTATTGCCGACATCATTATAGATCCTTTTACAACCACAAGTAGACCGTTGAAATCAATTGATTCTGCTTTCATGGTTGGGAAAAGGAGGCGCGTCAACTGTTCCTTGAGTGCAATTTGAACGAAATATAATTTTCTATTAAAGTCAATCCTATTTTTGATATGAATGTGTTGTTTGCAATCGCTAAACGGTTGTTATTTGATAAAATACGCATCGAAACGTTAAGCAAAAATATTCAGAAACTACCTACGCATGATTCAGATTGACATTTTGCTGCTATAGAAGCTGAAGCTTTCAATTTAGTGATGTACCATAGAAATAATTGGAAGCGTTTGCATCGAGGCTATCTTGAAAATAAAGGCAGTGAGCGTGAGGTAGTGTTGTATCTTGCTAATATTTTTTTGTTGTTTTCCTCCGTCAATGATCATTTTAATCCTTAGAGACCATGTTGTTAGAGGGTCACTTTTGTTCAATTAAAAAAAAGCATTAAATGTAATCATGTCCATCAGCTAATTAATTGATGGGCACAACAGTAAATACTCTATTGGCAATATTTGAGCTCTACATTGCAACAATACACTTAGTTTATTGCCAGTAGTGAGTATGATTCAAGGCTTACAGCCTTTTACATCAATACAAATGTACTATACAAAAACTGATCCTTTCTCTCATATTTTTATGAATGAATCAAATTATTATTCCCCCCCCCCCCCACCATACATCATAAGTAGTAGCATTGCAACCATCATCTTATTCATCATCATGCCTATTCATGCTGACAGAAACAACCGGTCGTTTTGCCCCCTTCGTATTTAACCAATTACTGAGCTGCTCTGTTCGTAAAACGGGCGATTTCGAATACAGCCAACGATTCCAGAATGAGTTCTTCATTTATGCCGTCTTCTCGTTCTCGTCAAACCACGCCACAATTCACTTCGTTCCTACTTGAGAACTTTATGAAATTAGATGTCTGCGAGGCTGTTGAGGAATTCAGGCCATAAATGCCATTCCGAATTCCTTGCGACTATTTCCCTGAACCGCCACCCGGATATTTCCAACCACAATTGAGGGTGAACTAAGAATGCATATGACAATGGGTGGATGGACTATTTTGTTGGAGGATTCCAAGTTTTCTCTACGAACTATTGTTGCTATGAACCTGTTGCCGCTACTGGCTATATGTTCGTATTGATGAATATTAACTGCAAATGTGTGTTCATTTCACATTTGTAGAAAAATATATGACGCTTTAAATGTCTGATTCGCAAAGCTTTCATTCATTTATCAATGTACGTTTTTTGTCTTTACAGATCAACTCTGAATTATGATGCACTATAAAAAAGGAAAAAATGTGGAGGAGGAGCTGACACGTGAAAATATTCCTATTAAATGTGTGCCTGCTGATTTTCTTTGGATGCATGTAAGTTTTATGGTTTAGTGAGTTAGTAAAGTCATTCGATATTTATTGAATTTCTGTCTTTAATTTATCCTTGCGAGACTTGAGTTTATTTGCAAAGAAAATTGAAATAAATTAAATCGACTATTACGGTTTTACATAATTTTTGAAACTTTATTTCCTCAACAATCGTACACCATTTTCATCTGATCGGGAAGAAATATATTTTATTTAATTTTTTTTAAATATTGTACCCTGACTTTCTACCGACTTTCTTCGTCTGCTATCTCATACGTCCTTTTGGCTTATATGATGGTGGCAAACTTAGGGGAAGGCATTAGTTTGTTAACATTAATACCAGGCCACCATGCATTCAAAATTGGTTTTACCATAGCATCTCAACACGCATTGGGAGGTGCCATGAGTGAGCTACAATTCATTATGTGCTATAGGTTGCCAGCCAAAAGGAAATCTACTTGGAACTTTACTAATTAGTGATTGAGATTATTAGGGTGTCTCTTAGCAGAGGCTGTTATGTAATGAATATCACCTGTGATTGTCATTGCAGATAACATGTTCAATTGAAAAGGCTTGCAAATATTAGAAAACGTAGATTCTAACAAAGAGTACGTTTCCGCAACAGTACGGAATAAAAATTTCGCATGACAAGAAGAAATCATTGTTGTCAGAAGAGTTTGCTGAATTTCGTCAAAACAAATGTGGTTCATACAACTTATTGCGAGTAATATGGTCCTGTAATGAATAGAAATATTGAAAGAAATCTTTGAATGCCTCATATAGTCGGGTTTTAGTCATCGTGTGGTCCCAATTGAACAATTTTTGTGTGGATTTGTATGGGAAATTTCATCCCGGCATACGCCAATTTTATTTACCGCATAACTTCGAGGTTTTACTTTATACAACACGGTATAATGCAACATAAATATATTGTGGCCTCAATTTTCCTAAACATAATTTCTGCTTATTCCATTTTGAAAAAATATTAGGTTAAAGGCGGTACCAAAGTTTCAAACGTTCTTGACTATGCCAAAAAAGCCCTCGACAATGGTGAACATCGTGCTGTAGTTTGGAGCGGGTCGGGTGGTGGTGTGGTAAAAACGATTTCGTGCGTGGAAATTCTTAAGAGAAGTCATCCCATTCATCAAGTGACACGTTTATGCTATCGAAAGTAATTGTATTTAAGAACAAGAACAATTGAAAGAGTGTTAAATTAATTGGATTTTCATTTATTTTTGGGATGCGCTCCAGAGTCGAAGAATATTGGGATCCACTAAAGAAGGGGCTGGAAACAATTGTCGCTACACGGCAGATACCCTGCGTGCATATATTGACTTCGCTAGATGAAGTAAACATACATACACTAGGGTGAGTACGCTGATAATAGGTGATATTGTTAAGATAAAATGTTCGACGGTCTTATTATTGTTGTTTATAGGAAGGTTTCTTATTTCGATATTAACTAAGCGGATTTTCAGTGAATGAGTCTTCATTATATTTTCAGTGAATTCATTAGATTTTTGTTGATTCGATTTCTTGAGTTTCTGGATTAGATTTTAAATAATTTCACTATCATGTGTTGATCTATGATTGATTTTTCAAAAACTTTTGGACTTATTCTGAAACAGTTTTCCTTATCCGAAAGAATCCATTTGAATGTGAAGCTTTCTGCGTTGACATTAACATTTTGGTTTCAAAATGTTCTAATTTTTGTTGGTAATCGACATGGAATTTGTTTGGTTCAATTGCTTTCATGTTAGTACCCTAAAAATACATCATTCGAAAACGAAAGCAGACAACTTTTATGCCGTGAGGACAACGCTTCGCATGGTTATCTATTTCTTATTAACTTAGATTCTGTTATTTTGAAAGCGCTAATAATTAATCAGCACCCGCTTAATGTGACGCTGTTTAGTCAAGTCGTTGTTCTTTATTTTTATGAATTGACTACTTTATTGTTATCCTATTTGACTGAGAAACGTTGAAACTTTTTAGTTTTTTAAAAACTGGTAAATTACTTCGCCGCTTTCTCGATTTTAGATATCAAGATTCAACAACAAAAACAAGTTTTTGGATAGAACGTGAAAAACCTTCTCAAAAAAAACCCCAGCCAGGTGGAAGTGGAGAAAACAGAAGGAAATTTCAACAACGGCAAGGAACAGGACCATATCAAAAGCAAAATCGCACAACAAACACGAAAAAGGACAAATCGTGTAATGAGCAGTCCGATATTTTTACTGACAAAGTAACATCATGATATTAAATAAATTATTTTAGCTATTGCTAATTTGTAATTTCTGTAACAGTTGCATAACTCTTTTCTTTAGACTGCCTGTTTATTTTATTAATATTCGACGATTGATTAACGTTCCAAAAAATCATGAATTGTTTCACACTTCACTTTCAAGCGATAAAAACTGTAATCCGGCTAGTCCGAGTTGGCTGAATTTATATTGCTTTATAAAAGTTTGTCATCGTACTCCAGGTTTGATTTCTCCCTTTTCAGTTGTTTGCAATCGTCTATGGCAAAGCTGCAATTTATAATGAGAAAATCTAATTAAATTACTCATTTATTAGTCTCATTCTCAGTTCAAACCTGTAGATGAAAAATGCTAATGGTACACTTGATAAATGCCATAAGGAATGCGCATCAAAAATCCATAACAATGGTGGAAAATCCAGATATTCTAATATAAATGCTGGACCCAGATAAAGATAGAAATATACCATTTTCATAGCGTACGGTCGACGTCTCTTCACTATCAACGACCATATTATCCAACCTACTGCTGACAGCACGGCTGC
The DNA here is from genome assembly GCA_963942545.1 of Oxycera nigricornis. Lineage (NCBI taxonomy): Eukaryota > Metazoa > Arthropoda > Insecta > Diptera > Stratiomyidae > Oxycera > Oxycera nigricornis. The sequence continues at coordinate 128,058,886 of OZ012659.1, read as the reverse complement.
AATGTTTCTCATAAAAACGTGTTGATGGCATTATCTATTGAATACTAACCCGTAACAATGTTCGCTTTCATATTAAATGCATAGTCAAACTGTCCGACATACAGGTACATGAAATAATTGAAATAGTACGAAATAAAAATCACTGTTACAAGTGCTCTTAAAAGAAGTGATTTGTTAAGCAGAAACCTGAAAGTAAACCATGTTTGTACATTTTCAAAGCTCCAAGATTGTGCTCGACTCTACCTCATGACCATGCAATAAAGTGTAGTTAAAACTATGGAATACGCAAAGACGTAGTCAAAAAATTCGGTAATATCAGTGTCGCGTGCATGAAATATTGTCGACCAAAACCATCCGTTGAGGCATACCTGCGAAAACAGAGCAAGAGAAAATATTCTTTTTTCTTTTGTAAACATGACAAAAAAACTTGACTTACAAATGAAAAAATGTGCCATAATCGGTAGCAAGGACTGTCTTTTCTAACTGACTTTCGAAATCTCCGTAGCTGATGAAAATGTGCTAGAAAATTCATTATTGAAAACAAGACAGATGCCGGCTCCTGCAGGCCAAGCATCCGTTTAAACGGCCACTGAAACGAGTGGTGTATTGCTTTATCATTTAATTGGTCTTATGCTTAGTGAGGTATCATTTCTTCACTAGTTTACAATGAACAACGTATCAGAATCAAGAGTGTCTGCAATACCTTTCCATAAAATTGTGGCACACTCCATTCGCGCTCCAAGAAAGCTCGAACTGTTCTCCACATGCAATCGTCCTTACATTCTTCGGCGCAGGTCCATCGAAATAGTTTATCGAAAATGCTTTGCTTTTGCGATAGCTTTATATTTCCTGAAAATTGTACGCCCCCTGGAATAAAATTTCAAATATTCATTCGAGATTCATCTTGAAGAACCTTCCTTTCCATGAAAAGAATCTGTTTGTTTAAAAATGAATTCACAAATTCTGAATGGCGGCTTTTCACTCTATTTTTGACAACAATATTTCATTATATGTTGACATGGATGTTTGAGTTTCTATTTTGGGTAATCATCGTTTGTTCAGTATGGAATGAACAAAAACCAACCCCACACTCATTCTGTTATTCATACGTTTAAGGAGACTGACCCGTTGATGCTTTTTACTAGGATGTATGTAGCTCATCGGCGCATCGAATTACCTTAACCGCTTTGTCTTAAAATGTTCGAGATATTGCGACTAGCTTTCGGGATGTATGTCTCTGGTGAAATTACATTAGATAAACACCTGTAAGACACATCGTTGGATCATTATAATTCGAGATACTGTACATGCGCTCTGATCAATTAACTCGTTAAAATCGATGTGCAATAATTGCATTCGAGAAGATTCTTTTAAAATGATGCATGGCATGTTTTGAATAGTGATAACAGCAATCGGAAACGCGGAGAATCCATGAGAATTTTCCCTGCATTCCTGGATTAAATGTTTTGAAATTGTAGAAACGCCGCCGCATATAGTTACTTGAAAGGATGCTGAAGTGAGCCTGCATGTGTTCAAATTCGGGCAGATATATTGAAAAACTACTATGCCAATTCATATATATTTATTCATCAACAGTTTCAGATAATTAGGATTCTTTCTAAATAAATGCTAAAAATGGGAATCTGCGCCTACGTTCAGTTAGAACTATTGAATATACAAAACAGACGTCTAAAGCAATAAAGTGTACCAGGTGTTTTGACAACTTGCTTGCTTGCATTACTAACTAAACATTTTTCACAACGCGCTGGTAGGAGAGAATCAACATAGTACATACACAATTTGCTCAGGGCGTGGACGAGCAAATATTATAAGAGGGATTAAAAAGTCTTTGCCAAACAACTGTAACTGAGTCTTACAACGCAATGCGCATTATAATGTTGGAGTTGATGTTTCGTTACCTTTGCTGCAATTGGTGTGCTGACATTTGAACCGGCATTCTCTAAAAAAATCGTTGTTATCCCCGTGAGATGAGTATACCAAACCTCCGAATGAAATAAAAGAAAATACCAGCACCACAAGGCGGCAGTTTCTCATGTTTTCTACATGGATTTCACACAATTGGTGATAACATTGTTTACTTTCATACCCTCACTAAAATGACGGGACGGTCGACTGTTGACAGAATACTATCAGCTGATCGTCCGACAATTTTTATAACTGGACTGGGTAGCGTTCGGAAATCGAACAACTTTCAAAGCGGCGTGGAAAGCATATCGCGCCACACTTCACTGAAGTTATCAGACCTGTCAAAATCACCTGGCAACGCAAGTGAAAAAAGGTGTTCCTTGACGTTGAAGAAGGTGTTCGATGACGTTTCTTCATAGGCATCAACACAGCGGCAGCTGCGATGCTTTTTAATTTATAATTGATCGTGCATTGCTCTCCTGAATGCAGCTCGGTGTGATTTGAGGATTGAGTGCCGCGAACGCAGTTTACGGAGCGGCGAAATGAGTGCTTTGCCGTTATTGATAGTTAATCGCCACCGACACGAATAAAAAAAAACAAATAATCTGTTGTGGTTCGTTCAGGGACCAAATGCCCGGATGTTTGGTGTTTCCTGTTAAACAAAATTCGTCGGTGTGGGCTCCACCATCTCTCCTTGGCACTACGGTTCAAAACACTCGACACAGGCAATTAGGAGCGACTGCAGCCGCCGAATTACGTGGAATCAATTCGACAGGGCTGCCGTGATTCGATGCGCAGGGCTGCCATTTCCAGCGAAGAAGCTTCGACTCGATTTTCGACCGCATACGTATTTGAACATCTGAGTGATTCTTGTTGGAAAGTTAAACATGCCTGGCCCTAGGCGACGTGCGATCAAAGTGTATCAGAAATTAGTCGCTCAATCTAGTGCTGCACAGTGAATTTGTTAGTGCAATTTAATCCCAAGTTACTAAAATTACAATCAGTCCGGTTGCATGTTCCGTAAGTACCAAAACAAACTTATTATTCCGTCCACTGCTCTGGAATTCACCGCCGTTAGTGTAGGTGGAGGTTATTAGGCATTATTTGGTGAATGGGATTTGTTATTCATTTGGTCAATAGTCACGAATCGCATACGTAAGGAAACTTTTTACTTGCCCCGTCACATGTACTTGGTGCACGCACCGCATGTACCTTATGTTTTAAGAAAAGAAGATGAATGACTCGAATCATAGTTCCCAAGGTTCCAAAGCTTTTCCGGGATATCTTTCGAATTCATTTTTAAAACGCATTGTATTGTGAGTCCAACAGTTGGAAGTCCGAAAATAGCCACTCCAAATTTTAACAACCGCTTCAAACGAAAGATACACCACAAATCACTATAATTACGATATGTTTTCTCTCAGAAACATTTCAAAACATCCATCAAACCTAGGAAGAGTATGGAAATACTTCCGTAAATAAAGAACGAAATTGACGCTGAAAGAAATTGGTTGTAAACCCCATAGAGGAAACATTTGTTTATAGAATCTATCAAAACATGAGGCTCGCTAGCGTCGCACGCACTGTGATAGTGATTAATTGAAATCGTGCTGCAAAGTTGAGAATTGTGAAATTTATGTGGCACATATTTATAGGTTGGCCTCGTGAGATGGCCCCATCCAACATCGTTTGTCGATCGTGGTCGACGCTTGCCTGCAATTTAATCAGATAAGTCATCCGTTTTATTTAGAATACCTAGCGCAACAGCAGCCGCATCTGGAGAGTATGGAAATCTTTGAAATTTCTTTCTTATGCGTGGCCCCATCTCTGCTCTTGCGATAGGTAAACACAACGGGCAATGGCCAATAATTCGAATGGGTACCTTTCCCAGGACGAGAAAACGACTCGTAGGCGAGCAAGTTGTTTACATTCCGCACAATGGCGATTCAATGATTTGATTGCTTTTTTGAAAAGCAATTTTACACAATAGTTGGGAACGACAAATCATAGACTGTTTTTCGACATAAGTGCGTGTCAGCTGTTACTGGAAATTGAAGTAATTTGAGCCGAGATTTTTCATCTGTGTACTGTTGATTTCATTTTATGCATGCATGCTAAAAAATGATTCCTGATTAATGTTCAAATAATATTTATCATTGTAATGCGGTGCTAAAGTCTTTATACTAACACACTCTGTTTGTATCATTCCAGATCCTTTTCTGTTGGGCATGATGCGCCTAAATTTAAAAATAGTGCTACTATGTCTCTGCACAGCTGTGCTATTGCTTGTGTCGGTGTATATGAGGTGCTCTGATTTTGGTTTGCCACGGGGTCTGGTGCCACGCTGGGAGCAACACTTATACAACGGTCGACAAGGTGCTTATGAAGAACTGGTCTGTCTGATCAATCAAGAAGCCTCGATACGTTGTCGTCGAGAACTAGACGAGGTTTACATTCCTTTTTCATTTCTGCGAAGCTACTTTGAAATCTATGGAACGCTGTACACTGATAACAGTGGTGTGTCAAAGTTTAATTGGTCACACAGTAATTCAAAAGTGAATTATCCAAAAGGGAAATATGATCCGCGGGGACTCTTTATGTATTTTGAGAATTACAATGTCGAGGTGATCAATTATTGACAATCAATTGCATTAAGATTGATTTTATGTTTTTCCAAAGGTCAGAGATCGTGTGAAATGCATCAGTGCGGCAGAGGGCGTTCCGGTATCAACCCAATGGGAGAAACATGGATATTTCTATCCAACACAAATAGCACAGTTTGGACTATCACACTATAGTAAGAATCTGACTGAACCTGAGCCTCGGAAAAAGGTAAATATGTAATTGTTTTATGGTGTCTTTCGAATCGTCTCCATTGAAAACCAATATTAAAAGTTCTATTCGAAACACACATCACTTACAATGACAAGCCAAAAATACCAAATCCAAAATTACTGATTAAAAATAGTACGAGTCATACAAGAATATATATATGTATATACATATCTACAATATCTCTAATGTTATTTGTTATTCAAACTTATTTGATTTTCCTAAATAAATTATTTAAAAATATTACCATAGACACATTTTAATGATAGAAGCTTAGGTCTTAGAAATTCGTGCTACTTCACAATAATCAAAATTATAATGAAAACTACAAAAGATAGTAGGGGAGACTAAGAAGTAAGGTATCCAAAAAGTCTATTTAAATACGGGTCATTTTGCTAGTATAATAAATAACTAAAACTTTTCTCTCCCAAAACAGGTAATTGATGATGGCGATTCGGTTCAAGCGGACTGGCTTGTGCCGAGAAAGAGCAGTTTATCGCGGGTTTGGCATACAAAACTTAATACAACGGTGACGTACTTCTCAACAACTAGTCATTATGATAGTGCAATACAAGTACAATTGGATCAAGTGCTAGATTTAGTTCTAAGCCTGGATTTATTGCTAAAATCGAATAGTAGCAGTCTCATGGTTACAATACAAAATCGTGAAACGAAACGAATTTTCAACATATACTACATTCTCGCGGATCTTCATCTCAGTGTGCAAGGCGAAAATATCTACTATGGCATCGGAAGTAGTTCACTAAACACGTGGAAACACCTAACCAGAGATTTGCTGGTCGACGTTCAAAAAGGTTTGACTGGCTTCGAACGGAAGTCCACGAGAATGCGACGAAGTGAGTTGAAAGTGACGTCGATATCGTTACTAGGCGTTGGCGCATTTGATAATTTAACGCTATCCACGTACGAGCACCTAGCACACTTTTATGATGCTGCAGATTGGTTTGTGCGGCATCAGGACCAAAACAGTGGTGGCTGGCCTAATCCGGTGAAGCGGAATCTGTCAGGATTTATAGAATTACCGGCTGGATGGTATTCGGCGATGGGCCAAGGACACGCCATCTCACTGTTGTCGCGAGCATATTATCATTCGGGTGGTGAAAAGCGATATCTGAAAGCAGCTATGAATGGTATGAAACCATTTCGAGTGCTATCGAAAGATGGGGGTGTATTGGCGAAGTTCATTGGACAATATGATTGGTAAGACAAAGACCACGAGCTCTTCGTGCGTTGCTAGATGCAAGTATGATTAACTATATGTTTGTTGCAGGTATGAAGAGTATCCTACGACGCCGCCATCGTTTGTGCTCAACGGTTTCATCTATTCGTTGCTTGGATTATACGATTTAAACAGTACAGCTCCACTTCCTATAGCGCGAGAAGCAGGAAAACTGCTGCAACACGGTCTGCGATCATTGAAAAAAATGTTATTACTGTATGATACGGGATCGGGGACAACTTATGACTTACGACATTTTACATTAGGTAAATTTATTTCGTATATTAATGAATCGTATAAGATCTAAGCAAATATTATAATATGATTGACCCATAGCTATCGCATACAAAATCGCCTTAGTATTTTTGCATAATCGATAGTATGCTCAAATTTTATTTCTATTTCTGAACCTTACCAACTGCAATCCTTGCCTGATTTTGTTTTGCGACTATTTGGTGTATTCTACATATATAAACGGAAAAAGTTGCATGTCCAAAATAAATTTGAATATAAAATGTTCGATGTAAGTAGTTCTTGATTCGACGCTTAACGGCACAGGTAAAACTTCAATATATGTAAATTAATCTGAGCAAATATTAAGTGCTTGGATACGACAAATAAAAAAAATCGCCGGGCGTGGAGAAGCTGGTGTTAGTCGATAAATATCTGACACGATATTAAGCAAGACCTGAACGATATCTTTTGGGAAACTCCAACAATCAACTCGATAAAGTGTTGCTCAGAAATCCTTTCTGCTAGCTTTTTCAGCTCAAGTAATGCTGCTATGGATATTCTACAAAGAGTTAAGCCAGTGTCCAACAAAAAGATTTTTTGGAGTAACAAAAACGATTCAAAATACATTGAAAGCATCATGATTAGAATTTCTCGCAGTCCGTTTAAAGAATAGTCATTATTTTCTCTCTATTCTACACAGGTGTTGTGCCAAACTTAGCGCGTTGGGACTATCATGCTACTCACGTGAATCAATTGCTACTGCTTGCAACAATTGAAAACGATCCATTAATATCACAAACGGCCGAGCGTTGGAAAGGATACATGTTCGGTAAGCGAGCAAAACACAATTGAATCTTCTTTGATAGTTAATATAAGTAACTTAAGTGTAAGAAAAGAAAACAAACAGTAAAGTAAATCTACTTTTGTTATAATTGTAAAAGATAAGAATAATATGGTGATATATCTTGTTGACGCTTTCATTTTTTAACGTATGCATGAATACAATTTGTTCTGTTGATGCCTGCTTAAGCGTAGTACACAACTCAAAGATAGCGAAATCGCCAATGCATTTAGCATGGAAAGCTTAAGCTCAGCTTAAATTTAACTCAGCGAACCGCCAGACCACGATACGCAAGCTCGAGTAAAATGCCCTGGTGAAAAATGGAAAATAAAGCATTTCCATATTCTTTTTGAAATGTCAAAATTTCGCTGTGGTTTAAACTGTGCGTGAAACGAAAGGCATATTTGGCTGTGAAAAGGTGGTAACTGATTTTTTTTAAATTTTAACGGAAAAATCAATTTTGTTTTACACAAGGAAAGCGCACCAGTATTCGAATGGCTGCAGATAACATTCTTGTACACAAAACCTAAAATTTTACAAAGAAATTTTTCACTGCCTTTTGAATGCGCGTGAAATCACCCCTGGGAGATATTTCGCTACGCTCGAGCTGCATACTAGGCTTTAGGCGCTATTGGAACAGATTGACTTGCATTTTTGTTGCAAACTAAGTTTTTATTATGTTATTCAAGTAGAAATATGTAAGGTCTAGTGTATGTATCGGATAGGTTGTAAAAAATCTATTTTCAAATTATTGTGTAGACTTGATGAGAGACTAGTTCCAAACTAGAAAAATTATTGGAGGAATTTTTAGTATCGTTGAAAACAAACTCAATCCGATGTTTATCTTTTGGTAACGTAATGTGCTCATTGAAAATTTGTATATAATTTTTTTCATATAAAATTCGCGATGATAAGTTTTTCAGCTAGCAAAATTATTGTCCTCTTAATATTAAATTAGAAAATTCGTGAAGGGTATCTGAGAAATATAGTTTTGTATTTATAATTTAATCGCCCACTGAAACTCTTACGAATATTTCAAATCAAAATGGGAGTTCTGGTTCAAATTATCAGCTAAAATAAACAAACGATTGACCAAATTATCAAAATTGAAGGCACACGATAGCCAAGATAATAATGAAATCCAGCGCAATAAAATAAGAACAACACTCATCTAAGCTATCCGATCATATCTGTCCTCGTTTATATTGAGAACACTCTTCTGTACATGTAAGGATATTATTATTTCATAGATCGTTCTGTTGGTGCTTCGAATTTAGATTCATTGAACGTGATATATAATTTAAATTAATCCATGAAAACAGATTTATTTTGCAATAACGATGGTGTAGATTAACACGTTCGATTAATGAAGATAATAAAAAAAGAATAAAAAGAAAATTGAATATGACATATGTAAATTGCCATCCATAATAATCTAACAAATTGCACTCAATGACTATAGAAAGAAAATCGTACCTTGCGTAAGCACAGACAACCTTAGCGTTAAAGTTTTTTAATCGCATTATCCAAAACATTGACTATCGAGGAAAATATTAAACTAATAGACTGCCTTCTCTTTTTTGGACCTTGCACGAAAAATATTGAGATTGAGTGATATAAAAATAATTGCTAGCGAAACCTTTATAAAGTACAAATTTAACAAAATTAAATAGAAATTATATTTTGAAATTCCCAGCATTTATTTTCCGTTTTGAATATTTACCACGATGAAATACAAATTGGTTTTCTAAATTGTTGTCAATTTGCAATTAAAACCAGACCATTTTCAATTTGTTTGTTATTTTCGTATTTTAAACTAATATTTGACCATTCCTTAAAACGATATTTGTCTCCTGTATTTTATTTAGAAAAAATGCATCCATGTTGTATTATTGTGACACAATTTTTCGTATGTTCTTGCCAAGAAAAAATCAAATGTTAATGAAAATTTGTGCGTTAGAACTATTGCTGGACGAATCTATTTATTCTATAAATTATCCTCTTCATTAGTATCAATTTATTATTCTTTGATCATAAACTTGATCAAACGAATTGTGCTAAAAACTCTTTTAGAATCGTCAGTACCGGATGCTGATTATTTTCTAAAAGTCTTAGTCTTAGCAAGCAAGTATCACTGCTATTCGATTCTGATGATGAACGGAGAAGATTTGATTAAACATTTAAATCGCGTTTTTACATACACATACAATATGGATAAATGTAATTCCCAATAAAAAGAATGGCCATAAACTTTCCAGCCTAAAAATAACTTTTACCTTGTTTTGTGTACTTTCACCGAGTACCGTCCATTTTGTTGGCTGCCGAGTTAACTTGAATGTTTTGCAATAAATTAATGCTTCATCCAGTCATAAATTGACGCTTAAAATCTCATAGATCCAGTTTGAACATTGATAACTAACAGTGTGGGATCTACAGCGGGGAGATATGGGTGCCGCATAAATAAGTAATTGACTATCAGATCTACTACTTGGGCAAAAACATATCAATGATGAGCCAAGCCCACTAAGGTGCGTTTCAGTATAAGGACAACACAAATAAAATATTCAAGCATAAAACACATGTTTTAAAGATTAACAGTGTTCAAAATTGCCGATTTTGTTTTATAATCGAGGTTTGCATTTTCGCTAAAAGTTCCATATCGAGAAATAAAACAAACGAAAATCGTAGATGTAATAGTTTTGCCGTACTTTTATACTGTTCTATAAAAAATGGCGCTATCTGAATTTCAAAACTCATTTTTTTCAATCGCATAATCTGGTTTTATTTTGCAAATTGAAAAAAATATGCCAATTAGTTTTTAGGTTGAATTTTTGTAATAAAACATCGAGAACAAAGATCTAACTTATGTCACAAAATCGCTTCTTTGTAAAATATTTTGCATTCGTTTAGACCTAATTCCATTTTCCGTTCATAAATGCGTGGAAATGGTTATGCGTTTCTGCCGCGGCTAAAAAGGGAAACTAATTCGAAAACAAAATGGTCGACTCCATCAGCAACTCAGATGTGATGACATTAAGTGGACTTCCTAAGCATGTTTCATCTTTTGTCCATGTCCGCAGTGATAACATCAATGATATTCGCCATATTTTCACCACTTTCATGTTTCTCAAAGTGAAGTTGAATTGCATCTAATATGACAATTTTCCCAGCATACAAAATCCTGGTGTTTCAAAACCTAATTCAACATGCATCCATTCAAAAAATGTTGATATCCATTGAACTTCTTTCCTCGCGGAAAAATATGTTCTTTGAAATAAAAATTGTAAATATTTAAAAAAACAAAAATGCGAAATACATAAATGTAGGATCTAGTGAGCTTATTAGACTGTAGAGTAGAATAACTATGCACTATGTAGGACATAGTAAACAAAAAAATATGTTTAACATAATAATCAAGAATAACCTTTATACATATATTACGAATATAAATATACATTCCGTTTAAAATATAAATACTTAAAAATACTGATTTCGTTTTTCATGTTTTGTGTTATATATTTTTTGTTTCTAATTATTCATCGCCTACTCAATTCCATTTACGGTAACATGGAGAACCAGAAAATGTTTAGATTCATATTGATTGAATCAATTTTGTTGTCAATATCGTATCAAGAACATTGAATAGAACTTGAAAAATAAGTTTAATTTTGTAATGAAGTTTTCAATGTAACGAAACTGTGTAAACATATCATTGAAATTATTAATCGGAGTAGAAAATCTAATGAAGAAAGAAGAATTGTTTTAGGATTATGGCCTAAAGTAAAGCATTCCAAATATTCAACTTAAATTGGGCCAAACAGAGAAAGTCTAAGAAAAAAGTTATGAACAGAACAATGTACAATAGACACAACTTATTGAATAATGTTGAAATTCCTGCATAATTCATAGATTGTATTTCTCAAAGCGTATTCATGTCGTACTTTGAACCAAAACTTTGCAGCTCAATTATTTATCTAAATCGAATGGAAAACGCCTTTATCTTGTATTGCTCATTATTGCCCGATTTCAGCCGACTATTTCTTTGATATATAACTTTCAATGGTTTTCAAATGGACGACAATTTTAGTTCAACAATTTTAAACATATATTTTGAATTTACAACGATGCATTTACAAGTAAAAATTGTTTATTTCAGAACTAGGCCTATTTCGTAAAATAGTCAATTAAAAATGAATGATATTAAACAATACCATCATATGTTTCGCTAAAAGCTAGACAATATATGAAAATTGCATTTGATAAGACAATCAAGGAATTATTCCTTGATTGTAGGGGCATTAATGCGTGGAATTTCAACTGAGCCGTTATTATTGCTGTTTAATTTGAGTTGGTTTGAATAGGTTAGAGATTGGTTGAATAGGTTATAGGTTCTTTCAATTGCCGCGAAATATTGAATTGATTATCTACCATACCAAGTTTGAGGACGAGGTTTGTCGCCTCGTAAACTGAGTGGAACAAACATAATTGCAGTAATTTGGAAGCCATTCAACGCATTATTAAGGTTCTAACTCTGCTTCCAAGTAAGTTTCTCTAAGTTCCTATTTACAGCAACTATATTTGATTAATATTACAATTATGAAAATAATGAAGCATAATTTTCCCTGCGTTCCATTAAACACAATAGATGTGAAAATGTTTTGAGTAGATTGGAAATAATCAAGGGCAATATGTTTGATGTAATCCAATGTGATTAATTTACCACTGATTCATCTATTTCGTAAACCCCCAATCAAACGTTAGATTAAGTTAAACAGCAGAGTAGCTGTGCAAGTGATGCAACCAAGTGCTTATTAATAATCAAACATTGTGTATCTAGTATTAGTTAAAAAGGAAAATCATTTATACGAATATCGATAACTAATCACTGAAGCTGTTGTAAAATTATTTTCTAAAAAGGTTATTGTACATTTAAAGTATCGTATATGTTCGGCATTTACAACCCCTTTCTTCATTTTTGCATTGTTACCATCACCAATGTAAAAACCTGCTGCATTTATTTACTTGAAGAATGTAACTTTTATACGAAACGACCACAAAATAATGGTTTAATATCTATTTTCAAGAAATTGTGGAAGACAATAAAACTAAAAGAGAGAGAAATCATAAATGACTATCGGAAATATTTTCTCGACTCTTATATGAAATGATAACTGCTGTCTCAAATAGTTGAATAGAATATCAATATATTTTTAGAAATAAAATATATGCGAAAGCATTTTTTCCAGCTATCTATGAAATGTTTTCTGCATCACGATCATCAGAATTATCTCTTAACTGAATGAAATGAAAACAAACTCTTTATCGATAGGAAGTTGCAGACTAGGCAAAAAAAACTATACATACATTATATACATATTGACGAAACATTTTGATAGCTGACCATCTCTATAGATTTTATAAAAAAATTAAATTAAATTCCCAATTGAAATTTGTATCGAAAGCAACGGCTTTTTTAATGAATGCAAATAAAAGGAAAACAAGTTCTTCAATATACTGTAAACCTACAAAAACATGATTTTTACGAGAAAACTGTTATGTATTGTTTTTCCCCTGAACTTACTAATTAATTAGGCTTTGTAAGCTATATATTTAAAGTAAACTTTAATTAAATGATTGAAAATAGAGCAATTGTATCAATATATTTATTATGTTATCGTATGTAAATATTATTCTTTAGAATAAAAAATGAAATAAATACACAAACGTTTGTTTAAGTTGGTATTTTTCGTAGCTTGTATATTTGGATAATACAATTTTAATTTTCAGGATAAATTTGAACAGCGTAGAAAAGATTTTAGTGCTTTATTTTCGGTTTATAAAAAAATACTGCAACGTCTACTTCACGGAAATTGGACTATCTTGGTGTGAGAAGAACTAAGTACAAATGCATAAAGATTCCTTGTATCCTTGCGCGCAGATGACTTTCGGGATAACAGCGTCCTGCGTTGTTTTCGCGATTATTTTAAGGGGAAATGCCTAGAACAGCGTTAACCAATTTGGTTATGTTGTAGGGCATAATAATTTTATGAGTCTCCGAGCAGTTGTGAAATGCAAGTAAATCATTTAAAATTTAATAAAAATCATGCTTGTTTTCATATTCATACATTTTATTGACGAAAAATAAGAAAACGATCATTTGCGTAGTGAATTATGAACGATGAAAATAAATAAGTTATTTAAAATTTGTCCAGTTCAAACAATTTCCGAATTATAAATACATATAATTTAATACCATTTTAAATCTTGCAATCTAAAACAACATCACAGTAACAATAACAAAAAATTCTGTCATCTTCGTCAAGATCGCGACGACGACAAAATATGCGAGCGAATAGATGGACCACCAAAACGTCTTTCCGCCTCCCTGATGAAAGCATGTTCCATTTGATCGCAAAGCAAATCAAAGAATAAATTGGCAATTTGGCTGTATAGCAGCGATTTGAATGAAAATGAGACGTGAAAGTCCAAAACACAAGATCTGGGGATGTCCTTTAGGCCAGGACTGAAACGCCAATCGTTGTAGAGATGATCGAACAGCTGTGCTTCTTTGCTTACGGATTGCACTCGAAATGGCTCGTTCAGCGTTACTAGCGATGTGTACCTCTGTTTGAATGGTGGGAACCCAACAATTAGGTCGGCTTTAAATTCGCGCCCTTTCGAGCTGTGAACATGTGATTTTGTCACGTACGGGACGAATTTATGGTAGTTGCCGACGTCGGCAACCACTTCGTACATTTGTATCATGGAATATCTAAAATGGAAAATTCGTTGAGTGTGAGTTCTGGAGAAAGGTGTGAAGGTATTGCACACTAACCCAAGAAGTTCCTTTTTGGTGTATTCTCTCTGTTTGGTCGCGACCCCGGACACAGTCAAGACATGACGTTTTGGTGGTATTTGGCTGAAGCGAAAATTAAAGTAAGTTTGTGACGAGTAGTATTTTGTTTGGCCTATTTGGAGCTCGATCTTAATTATCTATCGTTCAAATTTGGGTAGCATTTAAACTCGTTGCCGTCGTCATTTTACGATTATTCAACATATTTTACAAACCTGCTGCTCGCTGTAGAATTCCAAATATGCGCAAATTACAAGTTCTATCCAAAAAAGCTAAGCTATGTTAGATTCTGTCAATTTTCGGACAACGTAATGCGAAATTTCACACTATTTTCGAACTGCTACTATTTCAATGTCGATGACCTTGACCTTCAGTTTGGCAAGCATGCCCTGTTCATCTGTGGCAATTACGCAGAAGAAAGTCTCGCAACTTATCAGTTAGAAATTACAACATGTCACTCATTTTCACCACGTAATTAATTATTGCATGGTAAAATTGAATTCGTCGAACCGTCAAGGTTTTGTAATGCAAACGTAAACAATAACTAACGTCGGTTTATCATCTTCCTACCTTGATTTAAGGATTGAATCAAAAAGTAGACAAAGTGGAACCTCCCCACATTAAATGCACGCCATGTACATTTTGCTACAAAGTGTGGATCGTCCCCACAGAGTAAAGGCACAAAGTGGAACCTCCCCACAGATTAAATAGAGAAGCGAATGATTGATTGCCGATAATTGCGGGGGTCAAAAATAACAAGAATGGATTTTTTGTATAAGTGAATCATGTTCTCTTTTTCCTGATGGACTTTTTACTACTACTACTATCATTAAATTTTACCACCAGCCGCCTCTGCAAGACCGCGCAAGCATCCCACGCGAAAATCACTAGTTTTCAGCCCGAAATTCACATCACCTTGCAAGAATTTTGTGGGTTATGTTTAAATGTTTTGACATCTGCCACTACTTTGACATGTGTCAAGCGTCGTCCAGCACAACGGACTTGAACGCACGCCGATCCTGGAAAGCGTCTCGGGTTGAACCGCATGCCGTTTCTGGAAAACGTCTCGGGTGGAAGGAGTGAAATTCCGAAAATGATTGCATTTCCGAAAATTGCTGCAGCCCGAATTGAGAAAAATTGCATAGCTCAAGTTTTGGAGTCGAGATGGGACATTAAAACCTGCAAAAAAAGTTCAACGACCAGGTTCAAACCAATTTCAACAGATACTTGCCACCGATCCTTTCCCCAGTGCGGGCTATATTCGAACGTCCAACCACTTGTACTTTTTCTCGGCTAGGTTTAATGAATGTGAAATCTGTTCATCCTCAAACAAGGGTTACTGTCTCTACTGCAATAAGACCATCCGCATAAGCTTCTGAAATCTACGATTGTTAAACTTATTCGATGACTTGAGATGATTTAGACACGGCGAATTGATACAGTAGAGTTTTTGCATAAGCAAACGTCCTGTGATTAAATTTGCCTATCGCAAAACTGACAATGAAAAAAAGTTTGAATGAGATTATACTCCTTTAAACTCAATGGTTATTTGCCTTTGAAACTATGTTTGTATTTTTATGCCATTTTAACTTGCGAGATTATTCAAAATAGAGTTTATTTTACTTTAATTAAATTGCATACAATGCTTATGGAAAGTGTTTTTGAAGATTGTCCTATTTTATATAGCATACCTTCTGCTCGCCTCACGATCTTTTTGCTTAAATTTATTAAACTTGCCAAAGAAAAATGATTATCAAGAAAAACCGGGTAGTTTGATAAACACTTCGATAGGATGATTTGTTAGTAATTTAAAAAAAGATGAAAACGATGATTTCCACGAAAGTCATTTAGGATGAGATAATTTTGGCAGAATCAAAAATAATTTTAATGTTTGGAAATGTTTGCAACGATGGGACAACAAATAAAAGGTGATTAAAATACAGTTGACTTGTTCAAATGCAGATTTTGGCGGCAGCTTTATTTTTTTCATTTGAGCTGAAAATAAAACACCTCATATGAAAAACTCTTCCAAAATATCAATCATAGCATATTTAACGTCTTGGAAATACATTCGAACGCTGTAAACATTGTTTCGCATTCAAAGAATCCTCCCCGAAAGTTCTTCCGAATCTAGAAGAATAGCGTCACATATTTAGGTAACATCGCGATATTTTCCCTTCTCTTTTATTTATAAAGCACACATAACACATATCTACCAACCTGAATGCCGATCCAGGAACATGGCCTGCATACTTCGGAACAAGACGTGAGTTTGTTTGGTGAATTATGAAGAATTCTTGCTTATTTTTCCTGAATTTTTCGTATTCAGGTTGCGAACGACAGGTTGCGATTCCTGAAAAATAATTGTTCCTATCAGCGTGCAATTAACGTACCAGGTAGTATTTATTGCGCAACAAAGAGGCATACAACTTAATATCCATTGAGAACACAGTGGAAAAGTGGCCTTCAAATCAAATGGATTTACTGACCCATGTTTTTATCTTGATTTCCATGATTTTTGTGAAACTCAAACTTGTCCCTGGTCTTGACAACTTTTCTAGTGCATCCTTGATCTTTATTCGCATTCGTCTGTGAGACAAACAGTGATATAGAGACTCCAAGTGGATAAATTATTTTCATTTGTTACTTTAGAGGGTCGGCTCTCTCGAGGCTTCCGTAAACCCTTCGGCATTTTCTTTTCAAGCAATTCATTTTTGACTTCTTGTTGGTAGTTAACAATAGACGCTGCCAAATCACATGACGGCTTTTGCCTTGTTTCGTAGTTCAAATGAATTAAAAACTGCTCCGGGATGGGAGGTGTTGGAAGAGCATATCCAAAGTCTCGTTCACAGGCCATCACGTAGTCGATTTCAGTGAAATTAAGCTTATTCTCTTGCGATTCTTCATCGTTAGCTGCTACTAGGACATACGTGGGATCCACACAAAACTGGTGTGCTTGTCCTTGTTGATCCTGCATGCTTCGGTATTTGGGGCAATGACCAGTATAGCTAAAAGGTGTTCGATTGTTAATGTCTCTGATTAATACTTCCGAAGATTATACCCTGGTGTGAAATGCGGCTTTTGTGGAAAAACCATACTTTTCATTGTTTAATAAAGAACTAAAATATAAACAATAAAACAATTTCATGCAAATTTATGGACTCTACGATTCGAGGTTTTTGAAAAGCCTACGTGTTTGTTTCTTCACTCACTTGAAATATTAAGGTGAGAACTAAAAACTAGTTCATCGTTTGATAATAAAACTGGAAGAAACGATCATCTAATCCAAAATTATGATAGCTTTTGTCCAGGAAGTCAAGATCGAAAGTAGCTCACGAGCTCTCATTCTCATTCAATTCAGTTTGAAATGTATGTATGAAATCTGTTCAAATAAAACATAATATTACGGGCACACGATTACAAAAACTAAAGCGTTATGCATCAAATTGCGAACACTTTTACATGTTTAACAGTCACCTTATAAGAATTGAACGTTTTTAAACGGCTACAGGGATTCGCACCAATAATCTCTCCAACACATTCAATAAATTAACAATAGATTTTATTCACTTTACTATTACAGAGCATTAGTAATTTGCTAATATCGAGAAACTATTAATCTTTCAGCCATTTTTTCGCATTCACTGTACTATTGCCAAACGTTTTTCCAGACCTGTTTGTCCATCAAAAAATGTGCAAGGATCAACATATAGTAATTCATTCCTCACAGGGTAATTCTAAATGTCTTTACCTGAATATCACTCCTGGAACATGTCCAGCATAATTGGGTATCAAACCACTTGTCTTCGGGTAGATCTCTGTCACATGCCTTTGCGGTTTCCTTGATCCCACATTGAGATCCTTAATGGGCGCCCATTCCGTAGCACGCGCCCGACTATACTGGTTCATAAATTCACAAAGTGCATCAGTTGTAAGCGGTTTATGCGACATTCCAATTCGGAAGTTCGCTTGCGGGATATGGCCAGCATATCCTGGAAACAATAGCAAAACATTTCAGTACACACAGCACTCACGAAAATTGCATATAAAATTACTAGTTGCATACGACATGACTACACGGTGAAAACGCAAAGAAGCTTTTTCAACAATGAGCTAAGCATGTGATAATAAATGCTGTATTTAACTCGGTATTTTGAAGATGTTTGATCGATTATCTACAAACTCGTTAGTACTTTTCAAAGAAATTGGATCCCATTGCCGAAAGGCTACACGCGACATTCTGACTTGCCTTCATTTTGGGTATAATGGGAACTGGGTGTAAATAAAATAACTCAACAAGTGTAGCATAATTTGTATCGTCATGAACATGTGTTGCTCGCAGGGAAGAACAAGTAGAAAGGATAACTACCTAATTTCACGAACTTATCCGGATCATCACTATGCATGAAATGCGGTGGTGTGTGACGAGAGTACAATATCGGAGGTGCACGTGAAGGTTCTCCTCTTAACCCTTGGCATTCAGGTCGTACAGCACTCAATGGGAGTTTATAATCAGTTGTTTGAAGCTGGAGGGATGAAATATAGTAAATTAACATTAGATGCTATAAAAGCAGTAATAATTTTTAGATCACTTGTAGGCATGATGACTTTTTTTCTTATTTCAGGAGTTTTCAATAATTGTATATTTTACGTTGATTTTGTAAATGGGGACTACTACTCAAGATTATATATGGAAAAATATGTATCCACTGAAATCATCGCCGATTTTTCACTCACACTTTTAGTAGACGCTTTGGGATCTTGAATTGCACTTGGCTGTCTTAACAAATACGCATCGTATCTTTTCTTTTGCATGTGCTTTTCGAATTCCGCAATCGAAATATTAGCTGCTATAGAATACCGATAGCCAATTTTGTCATTCAATTGTGGAATGACACCATCATAACCAGGTATAGTTAAATGCTTGTAGACTGGATCACCTTCTGCTTCGTGCTGCCTCACCAAATCAATTTCGCGGCATGCTTTCTGTTCGGCAATTCGATTCGATAGAATAATTCGATCGGAACGTGAAACACAAGGATCAATTAGAAGTTTGTGCGTTTGTTTACCGTACGTCTTTCCCACACTATAGATATATTGGGGGCAGTAGCCAGTGTATCTTCAAGATGAAACCAAAATATATACACGTTAAAAGCAGCAAGTACATAAGACAGTAGCTTATTTACCCCGGTATATAGTGCGGATGCGGTGTTGTAATTGTATCCATACCAACTACACCAGTTTTTCACTATTTAAAATTTTTAACGCGATACGGGTCCCATCTAAATATCGCTTCAATTTTAATTTCGCGTCGAGATTGAAATGTGAAGAAATGCTATCATGAAATTGTCGGAAAATTTCAGCATACTGCGCTTTATAGCGCCAACGTATGACTTTTAATATTCATCGTTCTATGTTTTGATTGCAGTTCAATAACAATAAACACGCCATGCGTCCTTTTACTACGCCAATATTGTTACACCCAACGAATTTGTAATTGGCAGTAATTAGAATAAGTTGGCATGTTAGCTTCTTTGTATCTTGCTTGGTTGGTACTACCTTTCATTTTTCAATTATGCGCTTCATATGATGGTGGGAGAATGACTAAACAAGGTGAATCTTATTACTGCAGTATATCAAGGGAGGTAAATTGAGCTTATTTTTGGCTGGTGCTCACGATCTAAGGATAGGTTGAGTTTATGATGGATGTTAGTTCACTTAAAGTACTCCTGTTTTGAAGGTGGATTGATAGTTTCAAGAGAACTTGAGAATACAACCACGTTCTAACTATTATATGGGTTGGCTTGTAGTATGATTAAATTGCTTGTTTAAAAAACTCCAAGTATTTTACTAACTAGTTTCTTTGATGTAATTTTATCCTCATTGCCAGCATAAAATATAAAGTTTCAGCAATCGTTCTAGATATCGGTCAAGAAATGTACTCTTCTTTGGTTACAGCTGTCATGCTTACTAAAAACCGTTCATATCTTACAGTTATGCGGTATACATATGTAAAATTGCCATGATATGTTCTTATCATTTTTATTCATGTACAATAACATTCCTCTTGATTAATAAACATAAGTTTTCTTCCGAATGTGCATGCTTATAATTCAAACAATTGTCATAGTTTACGCTATCCTTCACCAAAAAATAATGACACTGGATTTTGTTTATCATAATAGTCCTACGATTTTCAGCATATCTTCTATTTTCACAATTTTCTCACGAGGTTTCCCGCGCTTCGCTCCAGCCGCTATTTCAGCCTTGTCGATTCGTTGCCACCCTTCCCATGTTACCACTGACTTCCCATTGATATCCAAACCAGGTTTTTCTTCGTCGCACGCAACAATTTTCGCTTGAATGTCATCACATATTGTTTTCGCTACAGTAAACGCACCATTCATCGTGGTTAATATAACTCCTGTTGGACCCGTTCCTAGCCAACCAGCTACATATATGCCAGGTTCGTGGTCACTTAAGCCGTTAGTTTTATTTTGGGATAGTACACGACCTGTTGAAGAAACAAATGCGGTTTCATTTGAGTGTAGGTTAGTTTGGAATGTGATGTTTTTCAACTAGATTTGACTTAGATTTGTCTTTTGCGCACACTTTGGACGATGGATCACAATACGCCTTTCTGGGGTTCGACGCGGTAATCGAGACTAAATTCAGATGGACGAGTGAAGAAGGCAAACCTGTCACTCCTTTTTCCATCATCCAATAATAATAGAAAAATTTCAAGAGGCAGTCGTCCTTTTCAACATTTGTTTGAATTTCGAAGTCTTAGCTCACCTGCTTTATTAAACACCAATCCCTTATTTTCATCAAAATAAATATCTTGATCGCAGCATACAGATTGGTAGCCAATACTTCGTAAGATCAAATCACATTCCAATAGTTCGGTAGCGGAAGTAGGAACGGCAGTGTCATTTTTAAGTTCATTTATAATGAGTTCGATCTCTTTATTAAGAATTTTCTTTGGTGATCTCAGAAATATTGGCAAAAACTGCTTTTCTGACGCTACCGTAGAGTTTCCAATTTGAAAACTATTCAGCATTAGCTCAGTTAATCGTTTTCTTGGTCGGGCAAGTTGACCTAACATCTTCGGTACACCTGTAACATAAAACGGTGTCTGTTTAAAAGAATTTAGCGGCGAATGTACACCTATTTCCAGCACCTTTGAAATCTTCTTTTCTCCATAAAGTGCTCACGCCAGGAAGTTTGAGCAACTCGCGCAACTCTTTTATTGTAAAAGCTGCTTGTAAAGGACCCCGCCGACCGACAAGATATACTTTTTTCACATTACTTTTGGCAAGGCTTTCTAAAGCATACTCTGTAATATCTGTGTTCTGCAAAATGGAAATCACATATATAGTTGGTAGACCTTATATTAGTAAAAATATATTAACTAATAAAGTGTATTTTCTTTTTTGGCGATAATTTCAATTCAAAGCATTTAAAAAGTCTTAATGTTCCTTACGAAATATGGACGTATTTACATGATTAAATTAACGACAACAAAGAAAACAAGCAGTATTTTTTAACAAGTGCAATGCAAATGTCTTTAAACAAGTCTGAGTTACGATTCCTACCGTTAATTTGTCTAGCGGCGACAAGAGAATCCTTGCAACATCAATTGCCACATTACCTTGCCCAATCAATGCTACGCTCGTGCCAGTTAAATCAGGAGTCAACTTTTCTGCACCGGGTAGTCCATTATACCAAGCAACGAACTGTCGTGCTGAAAATACTCTTTGCGATTCCAGTTCGTTGGGAATGTTAATTGTTTTATCCTTTTCAGCACCGTAGGCGAGTAGGACAGCATGGTATCGATCGCGAAGTTCTTTGAGGCTGACATCAATGCCTAATGATATGTTGCCTAGGAATCGGAATTTGGGATGGTCAGCCGTTTTGCTGAATGTGTTAATGACATTTTTCACTTCAGGATGATCAGGAGCAACGCCAAATCTGTAATTTTATGATTAAAATGCATTTAAGCGACCGTGGTAATGAAACAATTGAATGTAGTTAAACATATTTCATTGTTATTGGCGCCGTTACTGATATTTTATTTCAAATCATAAATGCTAGGAAGAGCTCGATAATTTAAATGAAATTATTCTAGGTCGAACAATAAGAAAGGTTAAACAATAAAGCTAAAAGGATTTGTTACACTATCGATGATGTGCCCAAAACTAACATGTGAAAGAACAATGCTTCTTTACAAGTTGTACCTATATATCAGTGTATAACTCAAGCATAGTATCATTCTTAGCCACTTTAACGCCACACAATTCTCTTCGCGATACAATCGCCATTTATAATCTGAAAGCATTTACGGGAATTTTTAGTATTTTTTATTGTAAGGTTATTTTCAAAATTCGTACTGCTGAGCACTCTCAATATTCGGATAACTAAAAACAAATATTTATTAACAACTGACTTTGCAAATTCTATCAAGCTTTCATCTTACGTACTTTTGGGCGATATCAAAATTAGAGTAAATTGAATAGATTATTATCTAATATCCGAACCGTTTTACTACTATCTTTGTTATCAACTTTATTATCAATTATCAAATCATCATCATAATGTTGTATTGTCATCGAGGCAAAATACGTGTGCAAAGTTTCATGTGAATCGGTTACGAAGTATGTAGTTCAAAATTTGATCGCAAGATTACAAGCGTATCTACGAAGTGAAGTTAAATGAAACGTTTCAAAAAGAATACAAAAATATATTGATTAATTCCCGCAAAATGAAACAACTATAAGTTAATGCCAATATGTATTTTATTTGGTCCCACAAATTTTTCAATGCAAGACTATTGTCTTAGACGACCAGCTGTTTAACACGAACGAATTTGGAGCAAATGCAATAATTATCCTTTAAACTGTGGCAACGTCCTTGGATGAATCCCACACCAGAACAGAACCTTTCACAACCATCTGGATTCTCTCCAAATTGGCATACAGAATCGTAGAAAGATATCTCGGCTAGCATGAATAAAATCATTTAGGATACTTGTCAGCAGTTAGTCCTGCGATTGCGCAATATACTACCTGGATTGTGTTCAGCTCCTCCTCCTGTGGATTTAACGACCAGTTTTCTGGCAAAATGATGGAGGCCTGAGAATAGATCTGGTTGTGGGTTTTCAGTTGTAAAATTGTCTGGGAACGAAGGTGGAAATTGATTTAGTGGTGCGAAGGAGGTGGGACGTCGTGCATCATTTGCCACAGAAAATGAGGAAACTAACGGTGAGGCATTTGCATAAGTAACAATGTAGACCAACAATAAAGGAGCCACTTGCATTGTTGAACTTTTTTTCGGTTCTAGTAGTCTAGTTAAGAAGTAAATCTTCCAAACAACTGATTTAAACCTTCCCCTTGGCACTATATATACTTACTCAATTTGTACTTATTTGCCATTGGCATTAAGCGTCTTCAGAAAGCTATTAATTATGGTAATAAGTTTAAATTATTATTAAGATGTAACATTTAAAGAGAAGTTGAAAACTATTTATTCCTTTTCATAATCCGAGGTTTTGTTTAAAAAAATCAAAATATTGAAGTAGAAAAATTTTATTTTATTTTTTCGTTGGAAGCATTTTGCCGATCTTTTACGCCTCCACGAGCCTTTTACTATAACATTTTTTGCATGACTAAGTACAATAAAACATATCTAGATGACATAACTATGTCCTAATTTTTCAATCTTGGGATATAGAATTGGAATAGAATCTTTTTCATAAATTCTTTTTAAATTTCAACAGACTATCTTTGCAAATACCGTCGACGCAGGCTGATGTGTTCATTTTGAATATATTTAAGGTCATTTGGGCATTCACACCTGCTTTGAATCACTTAACGAGGCATGTGAAGTATTCTACTTCCATAAACAACCTCACCCTAATGAGTTTTTGATTTCAAAAACAAAGTATATAAGCAACACGTCTAGAGACACCCATTCACTTCACAACTGACATTGCAAACTCTACAAAGTAATTCAATTTTAAAAATGGATTTCGTTGTCGGTCTTTTAATCCTGTCCGGAATCGGAGTCGTTTATAATGAGCCAGTGCCTTTGGACAATTTACAACACAGTGTTGGTTATGATGGTTCTTTTGCAGGGCTTTTAGGTAAATTAATCGTACATGTAATAGATTGTTTAAAAAATGAAAACACATATGAATTTTTCAGGGGCATTTACAGGCGAGGCGAATGCTGAAACCGATAAATCTGGACGATTCCTGCTTAGTTTGTTAGGCAAGTTCATCATTACTTATTGTTTCATAAAAATGCGGTTCACGCTCACTATTTCTTAATAGGAAGCCAAAATAAAAGCTGTTCGTTCACCAACAGTTTTGGATTTGGGAATGCTAGTTGCACATTATTTTGTTTGGTATCTGGACATCAACAGGGTGGTGTATGCGCTTCCGATGGCTACTGCACTTGCTACGTTTGAACTTCAGGACAGTTAGGACAGTTATGAGTCTAATATAAAAGTGTTAATAAACTAAAATGTTTACGTTCTGGATTTAGTAGAATAAAGAGAAGCTTGAAAACGACTGTGTGCTATAATCTTTCAATGTAATCTAAGTCTGAAAATGCGTCCTTCCCAATTTAATTGAAAGGCGACTAATTTTCAATACGTTATTTTCATTACAATGCTAGCCAATTTCATCTACATACTTAAAGTGAAATGTGGTCCATTTCGCAACATTTAGTATAATTAATTCGCCTGATAGCTTCATAGATTTGCGAGGTGATTGTCCCTGGGTTTTAAAATAATTTGATTCAGAGAAAACAAGGGGGTGCCAGTTCCTACAAAACGATATATGACTTTCTCTGAAATGTGCCCTTTTCACCAAAAAAATTAATAGAAAACAAATACATCAAAAATTATTTAGGAATGACGATAATTTCCAATTCCGCTTTATGAGAGTTGGAAGCTGCACCTAACTCTGATGGTGAATTATATTATAAGGAAAGATTTGCCTTCATTTTTATTTCTAATGCAAGTTTTACAAATCACTCGCACGTAATCATCAAATCTTATCAAACTGAAGCATATATATGCAAAAACGTTATCTACTAATGACCAAAAGCACCCATGACTGGCGCAAAATGTACCTGACGAGCCCGAAAGGAACCGGAAGCCGCTCAATAACGTCCACTGAACAGTCGGGCAAATGTTTAAGCAGATACTGGGCCGCGTAAAAGCCGGCAGGACCTGCACCCACAACGCATATTTTCTTCTCAATGCCACTGTGAACTGGAGCACTTACGCTGAAACTACTTTGACTCACAAGAGCACGACGTGTTTTCACTAAACTCCGAAGAAACCGCATTTTCAATCACTGCAAGCAAATTATTTTTACTTCACGGAATTTCTAGACGTCAGAGATCGATGACAGTACTGACAAGCTAACAACGGACTTGAACGCACGCCGGTCCTGGTAAGCGTCTCGGGTTGAGCCGCATGCCGTTACCGGAGAGCGTCTCGAGTTGAAGAATGAAATTTCGAAAATTATTGCATCTCCGAAGATTGTTGCAGCCAGAATCGAGAAAATTGCTGAAAAAGATCTAAATTTTTAGTCTCCAAAACAAAGCAAAGAATCGAAGAAAAAGTTTCTAAATAGTTTTTTTCTTTCAATTGAATTGCCCCATACCAATTACTTTTTAGAGCGAGTATGTTGAATGGGAAATGATCTTTGGGCCAATTAATGGTCACAAAGACACGATTTTTATCATTATCAGAAAAATTCAAGGAAAGGGATGATAGTTGTGCTGATATATGAACTTTGAATTATCGAGCAAAATGCAATCGAAAAATATGAATTTTATGTTGTATGCATAGAAATATGTGTATTCATTAATTATATACATCCATAAATATATGACCATCATTAGTTATTTATTGATATAAACATTTTGTACTGTTCATAACAGTGTCTGAAATTTACGTTTGTTGAACTTGAGATGAATTGAGACACGGCGAATTGATACAGTAGAGGTAAGGATTAAGTGTTTTTACGTAGGCAAACGTCATGTGACTAAATTTGTCTATAACTTTTAAATAACTTTGTGCCATTTTAACTTGCAAGATTATTCAAAATACTTTAATTAAATTGCATATAATTCGTATGGAAAATGTTTGTTGTTGTTGTTGTTTTTGTTTCGCTTGTTCAAATTTATTAAATTTACCAAGGAACAATCATTACTATCAATGAAAACTGGTTAGTTCGATAAACTTTCCGGAATGACCGGATTAATTACTAATTATCAATACTAACTGGATTTATTGAGTTTATCGTGGCATGTACAAAATACTATACAATCCAAGAAACCGATTGTATTTTCTCGACTCGAAAATCAAGCTGCAATTTTATTGCCATACCTGGATTACTACAACGCATGTTTACTGTATAAAATACTATACATTTAATAACAGAAACGTTGCAATAAACATTTTCAAATACTTTTTAAATACATGAATGCAGTTGAAGAAACGTGAAATTGATTTGAATAAAATTTGCCACTGCAAAAAAAGTCATGTTCTAAATTAATTACAATAAATTACGTATTTTGAAATTGTTTGCCTCGTCACGATGATAAGAAAGATACTCTGAATTCTATGCTTTTATTCCATATTTCAATACAACACGTATAATGTACCTAGTTCTACAAATACTTCAATGTTGCTTAATTTCTAATCTCACTTTTGTGCGCAGTCCACTGCTATCTACAAGTTTGTACATAATTCTCAATTGACAAGTAAATTGATTTTATTTATTTTTCGAAACTCTATAAGTTAATTTGTTAACTCCACTTTCAAATACTTTTTTTCCAAAATAAAGTGAAGTAAATTTTATGAGCTAATTTTCTTCTTCTTATGTATCCATCAATATCTATAAAAAAAATTACGAAAGATATCCTCGAGTTCCACATACACTTTCTTCTGGCAAATTATTCAATAGAAATTATCGAATATCTTCTTTTGCTAGGTGTTTTGATTTTACAAATTAGATATACATACTGTATGTACTATATATATGCTGAAGATTTGGGTACATTTTTTCGATATTTCTAACGTCCATTTTCTGCTTAAACTTGTGATCATAGATTTCGATAAAGTTTAGGAATTGTGTGGGTTGAACGTTTTAGTGTTGAGTTTTTTGATGATTTTGAACTTCCCAGTACATGGGAAGTTTTTGCAACCGGTCCGAAAAACAAAATTCAAATTCGCAACATATCTGTACATTTCAAGGTCTTAAGCGTAATTTGAAAGTGTTTTAAAAAAGCAGCCTGTGTAAATGTATACACACATACGTACGTACCCAACTACCATTTTAAATCAGCGTAATAATCACGTTCGATCGAAATATTCTGTGTGATATTCAGTTATACATAACATAACATAACATAATAAATGAATAAGCCAATAGTACAAAAATGTTAGCAACCTTTCTTATAATGAGGCGATCACATACACAAATGTATTTAAGTGAACTTTGGGGGGTCTCAATAACATTTAACATTTAACAAAAAAACAATAATGGGTGTACAGTGACTACAGAATTTGTGTCTTACGTAAAAGTGCTAATAAATAATTTCGGGGGGGTTGTTTGTCAGTCGTGTCTATTTTTAATGATGGAACTTCGTCTCATTGGCTACGTCGTTAAAGTGAACTCAATGCAGATTAAATTCTGCTGGAAAAATTGTTCAATAAAAATGTATCTGGCGCCAACCATGGAATTTTACTTGAATGATTTTTTTTGATAGCAAGGTGGTTCGTAGTCTGACAATAATTTAAGGTCTTAAAATCAGATCCGTGCATTTTTCTTATTGATATCAGACATCACAGCCCATTCAAAAAATTTCAATGAACGAAAGAAAAATAATAATCCTTGAACGATGTGAGTGTGTAAAATCACTTATGAAATGATATTGCTCTTCGTTAAGCATTGTATAGCCGCAAACAGTGTGGTTAGAAGAATCTTTTTTATAACTACATTTTGTGTTTGAAGTGCTCCACCAACCGTTGACTATTTACTTCTATGCCGACCAGTGGAGTGGTTTAGTAGATAAGGTAGTCCACAATCATTACAGTGTCTCCTCATTCGATAGGAACTCGTAGTAGTTTTCATAAAAAGTGGAAGCCAACAGGGACTGTAATCTTTTGTTCCCATGCCAAAAGTAACTTAGCGCAGTCATTAGACTGATAAGACTACTTTCGCAAAAAATACGAATTCTACTGGTGCTCATGTATCAACATTTGAATGTTCCACAAGATACCATCAATGCATCATAATATCTTCAGACGCAGATGCAAATCGCTTTGATCTAACGATAGATTGAACACACAGTAATAGACTGCTTTGATTGATAAGGATTCGTTAAGAACTTTCGCAGCACGTGTAAGTATTTTTTTTAGAAAGCAACAATGCCAGTGTTCGTTACACAATAATTGATAAACGAACACAAAGTGTTAACGCTGTTTATTAACTTGCACTATTTCCGTATAAGCAAATAGCATAAAAGTGACCGATGCAATGTAGCAAGAATGGGCCAAGAGATGGTGCACACGCTTTGAAGAATATACGGAAATAATGACTGTTGCTAGTTATGCAGAGTTGAATTACTCAAACAAGATGTGTCGATGATAGATTCTGGGATCTAGTATTTTTGAACAACACCTCTGCAGTTTAGCTGGGATAACTTGTTTGCTATTGAAAATTAAGTACCTGGAACAGTTTTATACAAGTTTAGTGAAACCATTCAAATTTTTCAGCAAAAATCCAACAGCGTCCTAAATACACCAAACTTCAACCAAATTTTAAAAATCTTTTCTCAGCAACGGCGAATTAACTCAACAAATATTTTTATTTGATGCGTAGTCACGTAATTCATTAGATTATTTATTTCAAAAGTAGTACTAGCTTGAACTGGTCAAAAAATACATTATGTTGGATTCATTCAAGTTATGATTAATAAAAATGTTGAACACATATTTCTGATTGTCATTGCTGTAACGTATGTTTGAGAAGCAATTGAAAGTCAATTAATTTAGTAGTATGAATCTTTGAATTCTGGTACGCATAGTATTTGTGATTCTTGATTTATGGTTTTCGTTCGATATTTGATGTTTTTTGCTACATTCTCATTTAAATATTAATATTGTTCCACTGCTGGCTATGCTCATGCAAATGCAATACCTAATTTACATGAATTTACTACACATACAAAATGCAAGCTTAATATCACTTTAATACTCAGTATTTACTATATACTATTTACTACACATACAAAATGCAAGCTTAACTTCACTAGAATGCTACCTGTTTTTGATGAGTTCAAGGATAGAGTCGGCAAAGGTAGGAGAAATTTCCGATTTTCAATTGTCACTATAAGCATTAAATTTTTTAGGTATATTCATTTTTAAGACTTTAATACTCCTCACGAGAGGATCACGTATGCACAATGCATCAAATTAAGAAGGCGTTAACTCCTCTTTTTGGATGATTGCTCGAGAAAAAAGCTCTTGCAACATAATTGTTCTGTTTCAAAGCATACCTCGAAACGGTATTCACTACGACCGTGTTTTGAAATATCCGATGATCAGACTGAAGTATTTTCCCATTAGGAAGTCTTTTCAAGAAAAACGCCGATGTTAATTTGCTGAGCACCTACATTTGTACAATGATGGCTTATTTCTGACCGGGAATAAGCTGTTACATAGTAGAGTTCCCACTCACATACGTACGAATGCAAATGCACGGCCTTGACGAATTGCGATCAATTCAATGTTGAGAATCAATGACTGATAACACTTCAGCCATTAGTGGCGCATACGCTGATTTCGAATAGTATCAATAGTATGAATCTAAAAAATCAACACCAGTTACCAACACGGGTCCTTCTACGACACTCCTATAAAATAGTAGTGTGCACGGACAATTTGTTCATGCTGGCAGCGCATACAAATACGAATTGAGTCGCCGCCGTTATCATTTACGCGGTAAATTTCAAATTTCAACCACAAACGACGGCCACGGTGATAACAAGGAATGATAGAAACCTATAAAAGACTTGTGTGATTCCTAGTTCGGATCATTTAAACGTGTTGCACTGAATCGGACGATTGGATCAGCGTGATTAGGTGTGTTGAGAGAACTGTTACTTGAAGCTGTTGGTGAAGTGATTTTCAGTTCAACTGATTTGTTAAAAAACAGATTAATATTTGTCAAGTGTGTTGTTGAGTGGGTGAAATGAATATGGAAATCCCTCCACCAGATTCACTCAAAAAACCCCTGCTGATACCCAGCAGAACGTTAATGGGCCCAGGTCCAACCAACTGTTCCCAACGTGTGTTGGATGCGCTGTCGAATCCACTGTTGGGCTACATGTCCGCCGAATGTGACGATGTAAGTATTCGCATAGAAATTGAGCCCGAAAATAAATAAATGTTAAATGTTTGGATAAACAAATGTTGAAAACTTTTTTCCCCAGCTTGGTCAGTTGGAGAATAGATAAGTTGGTCCAAACTTTATTTCTTGAAGCTGACACGTAAATCAGCATTCCTGTATATTAGCCTCAGTTAGGTTCCTGTTTGGGCAAGAAATGATCGTACCATTCTAATTACTGCTAACTTACAAAGCTATGCGTTAATCGCTATCTGAATTAATTTCCCAAAATAATCTTTAACCTTCTCAAGCATAACAAACAAAACAACATAATCAACACTGATATGCTACATAATCTAAATCATAATGTTTGGGCAACAGATTAAGTGTAAAAACCTAATAACAATGTGATCAAAAAGGTTATCAATTTAGCATTTTGAATATGTTTTTTAAACTTCTCTGGAAGAGAAGCTGCTGAGGTATAAAAATAGAAGCCAAAATATGAATGGCCAACAGAATGTAAAAAATAAATATTTTATTATAATTATCTGTTTTATTATGGCCAAAAATTCTAACAAGAATCATCTCAATTTGATAAAGCTTAATGTAAATGTGAACTTGGCAATTAAATAATTTTCATAGATGATTGATTTATAATTTCAATATAAGTGATGGCTAATCTTCTGTTTTGAGATAATCTCAAAATAGTCGTGACTTTTATTGTACCATTAATTGATAACTGAAAACTTAATTGGTTTTATTCGGTCAACTAATGTGTTATGCCACGTATGGCTTGACGATTTTGTTCAAATACTTCTGATTTGTCAAGCATTTAAATGTAGCCCTAGATGTGGCAATTTTAAAATCAACTTGGACCTTTTAGTTAATACCTGTGGCAATCTTCCCTAGCACCTATTAATAAAATTAGGTTATAATGAGAAGGAGGACGAGTCGGACCAAATTAGGCTTTGAAAGAAATGTGGCCTGTACTGAAAACATTCTCGGTTTCAAGACGATGCTGTCCCTAATAACAATAAATATTTATAATAAATAATAGGATGGTACGATATTATTAACCCATACAACCTACTGCAATGAATCTTTACCATTACTACAATTTGGAGTGTTATTATTTTTATTTTTATTTTAAATATTTATGCGGAAAGTTATTCGTGTCGACCTACGGTTCGCACGTCGCGGATTGTTCATCAAACATTTAAAGCAATTTCACCTCTTTTTAGCGACTAAATTTTTTTACACTTAACACTCATCTAAACTATAATATATCCTTTCAGTTGATGGATGACATTAAACAAGGGCTAAAATATCTGTTTCAAACAAAAAATCCCGCAACGTTCTGTATCAGTGCGTCAGGTCAGGGGGGCATGGAATCGGCTCTTTGTAATTTACTCGAGGATGGCGATGTAGCGCTATGTGGGGTAACCGGAATATGGGGACATCGAGCTGCTGATATGGCGAAACGATATGGCGCCGATGTGCGAATATCAGAAGCTCGATTTGGAACAGCCTTAACCACCGAGGAAATCAAGGAGTCGTTTGAGGTGCATCGACCGAAACTCTACTATATCGCTCATGGAGACTCGTCAACGGGTATTTTGCAGAACAATATTCGAGAAATAGGCGAACTATGCAGAAAATACGATGTTCTGCTGATAGTCGATACAGTTGCTACATTGGGCGGTGTGGAGTTTCAAATGGACGAGTGGAAAGTAGATGTGGCGTTTAGTGGGTCGCAAAAAGTGCTGGGAGCTCCACCTGGCATCTCACCAATTTCATTCAGCCCGCGAGCAATGCAGGTAATCTACAATAGGAGATCACGAGTCAAGGTCTACTATTGGGACGCTATCCTTTTGGCTGACCTATGGAAATGCTTTGGCCGTCCCCAAGTCTACCATCACACGTTTTGCATGAGCCTGCTGTATGCTCTAAGGGAAGCACTAGCCATTGTTTGCGAGCAAGGACTTAAATCAGTCATACGACGCCACACAGAGTGTTCATTCCGTTTGCAGAAAGGTCTGGAAGCCATGGGACTCGACCTGTTTGTGGAAAATGCCAAAGATCGACTGCCCACCATTACTGCTATTAAAATTCCAAAAGGACTCGACTGGAGGCTGGTCGCGCAATACACCTCAAGAAAGTATGTCTTGCTATTGACCTCTTGTTGCACGGTATTTTCTACAGGTTTTTTTTTATTTAATTTGCAGATATGGTCTTGAGATCGGTGGTGGTCTTGGGGTAACGGTGGATCTAGTTATTCGTATCGGACTGATGGGAGAGAATGCATCAGTAGAAAAAGTTGATTTAGTACTTAAAGTGTTGAAGGAAGCTATTCTTAATACGTCCAATATAAAACTGATCGAAAAATCGAAGATTTAAGCGTGGGCGATGTTTCACAAACAGTGGTGGGAAGAACATGTTGAGCAATGCGTAATTCAAGTCTGATTTTATTTACATTAGTATCTTTTCCTCATAAATATAGTTGATAGTGTTTCATTTTACTGTTTGAGCTAGTATTGCAATAAATTTACTTTTTCCATGGACAATAGTATAACCAAATGCATTTGAATAAACTATTTCTATAAATTGAAAAAGCTGATTTTATTATTTTCATGGTTGCTTAAGTAATCGAGGGAAGTTGGAGCGAAGGCTGTATATAATATAATTTGGTTGAATCCATTAAGTAGAAGTAGAATGTATACCATATACTTTTGTCTACGAATCAGACTAGTCAGGGAGGTCGCTGAAACTTAAATCCAATTTATAATTTAATGGAAAGTGTGGTTTCCATTAAATTAACGATGTACCAGCATAACCTGGAAGCTAAGAACTCTCATTAATGTGCATCAATAGTGTTAGTAAGTTGCTAACCATAAAGCACAAAAACTAGAAAACAATGTTGTTGACTAGACTAGGAGGTTCTAACCAATGATAAACTCCAATTTATAGTTTCAATTTTGTTTGAAAAACAGTATTCGCAACTTGATATTTTGACTGGGAAAAGGTTGCACGCAAAGTTCTGGCTACCTAATAAATATTGTTCTGTAAGAAATGTTCAGCGTTTATAAGAGTTTAAATTGATTGTGCCCAGGCTAATTTGCACGTTAAGTTTTCGCCCATTCGTTTTAAATGTGAGCCAGTAATGACATTTTGCTCTATGTTATTTATTTGTATATATTCTCGCAGCTTCTAATTTGGCAAGGCTGATTGATTTAACGGGCAAACAATTGGCTGTTTCTGCACCTTTCTATTCGAAGAAACTAGTTGAATAGTTTTAGTTATGAAAGCAAAGACGTCGATATGATCAAACCGTTTCTACAATTTGCAAAATCCGTTTCTGGAAAGCGTCTCGGGTTGAACCGCATGCCATTCGTGGAGCGCGCGCGTCTCGGGTTCAATGAATTTCCATTCTATGTTTTTTTAAATTAAAGAACAATCAATTATAATTGTTGTTTTGCTAATTCTGTCTTGTCCCAAACGATTTTCTTTTTTAAGGTATATTTAAGGAAACTTGCTCGTTCGAAATATTTTATCGAGGAGGAGTTCGAAACCGATTTCTGGGAAAAAGTTTGGCATCGATGGTGCATTTTCGAAAATTTAAATGAAATCAATGCAAAACAAAACACAAACAAAAAGTCATCAAACTCAAGTTTTTTGTTATCACGTCGATCGATATACAATTAAAGTTGTCTCTTATTTGAGTTTTAATTAGTGTTTGAAGTGTTCTTTCTAATTGTTGTGTACTCATTACTAATGTTTTCCTGTTGATTAACAATTTCAAAACGTTATTACGTACTGCATTGTAATTGATTTGCAATCTGTTTATATGCACTTAATTATTTTATCGTTTATGTCATTAAAAGTTTGTACTGTAGTATAGTTTTGATATATAATGGTACTGTACGTGGAGGGTATTGTTTTTCGGTCAAGTGCATATAAAAATTGTCCAATCTGGAGCAATTGACCCTAAATTGTAAGGAAAACATACCTTTCTTTAAATTTTTAAGTATTACTGCGAAATCACTCGACACAAGATCAGTTGCATGAAAAAAGGTGTTGTGTCTGTTTCAAAACTATGGATTTTAATTAAAAAGCCGCTTTTCACTTTCCAACTGCAGCTTTCTTTTCTCTCCACTGCATCCACGCAAATGTCAATGGATCAGCTGCTAGTCTGACGCAACGGGACGCAGTTTATGTAAGTTTTCCCTGCAAGTTCCAAGTATTTCCTCATCTGTTGGATTGTTTTTACTGTCGTTTAGTGTTTTCATAAGTGATTTAGAACCTACAGATCCACCGCATGTTGTTGAGCTGAGATTATCACCGGATATCCCAGAATTTTGGGAAAAGCTGCGGAAACATCGCGCTGACATTCGCCCGATTTCAGGTTAAGTGCATGCCAGAATGAAGTGTCAGATGGATTCATTATCTCCTGCGACGATTGCAAACAACCCCTGCAACGAATTTTTATTAGATGCCGAGATGCAATGTTTGGTGTGACTCGGAGAAGTTGATTGTTCTTTTGGGACGCGTAGTGCTTATTGTACTGTTGCATTCATCTGATATTGTGTTGTGTATCCTGCTGAAAAGAGTAGCTACAATAGTAGTGTGAGCAGTGATTGTGGGTTAAACTCGTTTCGCTGAAACTCTACTTGCGGCGGACGTGCATTTAGACATGGTCACCTGGAACGCGACCCGTCGCAATGTTCGGATACTCTTGGTGGGCGATCAGGGAGTTGGCAAAACGTCCTTGATCCTCTCGCTGGTCAGTGAGGAGTTTCCCGAGGATGTGCCCTCCAAGGCGGAGGAAATCACGATACCGGCAAACGTAACGCCGGAGCAAGTGCCCACGAACATTGTGGATTATTCAGGTAAATGATCTCGCAACTGTTTCGATTCGTAGGATCTCAACAACGTAAGTAACTTTGCCGCCACCAGGTTTGGAGCAAACAGAAGAGGCGCTCTCCGAGGAGATCCAAAGGGCTCACGTAGTTTGCGTGGTCTACGCTGTCGACGACGACGAGACGCTCGATCGCATCACGTCGCACTGGCTCCCATTGATTCGTGGCTGCTGCAGTGCAGATCAGCGCAAGCCTGTCGTTCTTGTGGGCAATAAGGTCGATCTCGTGGAATATTCAACGATCGATGTGAGTGCTCAATGCAAATCCGCCATATCGCATCTCACTGACTTCCGCCGGCATAACGAACACTTTCTTATTGCAGAATGTCTTATCGGTCATGGAGGACTTTCCCGAGGTGGAGAGCTGTGTGGAATGCTCAGCCAAGACGCTGCACAACATCTCGGAAATGTTCTACTATGCACAGAAGGCTGTGCTGCATCCGACGTCCCCGCTCTACATAATGGAAGATCAAGACGTAAGTAGCGGTTGGGTGTGCTCAGTTCCACTTGCGGGCAATGATCTTTCCACCTTCCTACCTAGATGATATCGCGCGCAATTTACACCCCACCTAAAAGCTGCTGGCAAAATGATTGCTACTATCAGTCAATAATTCCTAGAACACTGTTGTCGCAGGCTAAACCAAAGAAGTGCACTAGATTACAATCTTAGATACAAACTTGCTGAACAGTCCACTCTTTCTGTCTACTATCAGCCTTTTGCAAGTCCATACTTAACTTGAAAATCATGATGCGAAACTTAATTGAGCGCAGTGATATAATTGAGTTTTGTAGTAGTAAAAATCCCACCTGATAATTCACGTGTTCACTTCACTAATTTGTTTGCTTCATTAAAAGGCTCTTCCGCTATGTTTAAAAGTTTTTTCTATTATCCTAGGATTTACTTTGAAGCATTTCAATTCATTCAATATTTTCGCTTGTAGTTGACGACGGCTTGCAAAAAAGCATTAGTGCGCATTTTCAAAATCTGCGACATTGACGGCGACAATTTACTCAATGACTACGAGCTGAATCTGTTCCAACGACGATGCTTCAATACGCCGCTTCAACCGCAAATACTCGACGAAGTAAAAGCAGTTATCATGAAAAACATACCAGATGGTATTTTTAACGATGCTGTTACGCTAAAAGGATTCCTTTTCTTGCATTGCCTGTTCATTCAGCGTGGCCGCAACGAAACCACATGGGCGGTACTGCGACGGTTCGGCTACAACGAATCTCTAGACATGTGCAAGGAGTACTTGCAACCACCAATAAAAATACCCCCGGGAAGTAGTACAGAATTGTCACATCGTGGTCAACAATTTTTGATGGCACTGTTCGAGCGATACGATCGGGATGGCGATGGGGCGCTGTCGCCAGATGAGCACAAGATGCTTTTCAGCGTGTGCCCATCGGCGCCGTGGTCGTATTCAACTGATATTCGAAAGTCGTGCCCAACGAATGATAATAGCTGGGTAACCCTTCACGGATGGTTGTGCCGCTGGACTCTAATGACCTTGATAGATCTTCCAAAAACTCTTGAATACTTAGCCTATTTAGGATTTAATGTGCACGAGAATGAAACGCAGCTGGCAGCTATTCACGTAACGCGAGAACGAAGAATCGATCTGGCTAAACGGCAGAGCAGTCGATCGGTATACATGTGCCATGTGATTGGTCAAAAAGGTGTTGGTAAGACAGCCCTTTGCCGTGGATTTCTTGTCGAAGACATGAGAAGTCAAATAGGCAAGGAGTTTCGCACGAATATCGTCTACTGTGTGAACACTGTCCAAGTTTATGGACAAGAGAAACATCTTATTCTACGTGATATTGATATGAAACAAGTTTTGGATCCGCTACAGCCACAAGAAGTCAATTGTGATGTTGCTTGTCTCGTATATGACACATCGAATCCAAAATCGTTTGAATATATTGCTAGGATCTATATAAAATACTATGCAGAAAGTAAAATTCCAGTCATGGTTGTGGGAACAAAAGGTGACTTGGAGGAATTGCGTCAGGACTACTTACTGCAACCGACGGAGTTTTGTTCAAAGTACAAATTATTGCCGCCGCATTTGTTCAGCTTGAAAAATAA
This sequence comes from Oxycera nigricornis, assembly GCA_963942545.1. NCBI lineage: Eukaryota > Metazoa > Arthropoda > Insecta > Diptera > Stratiomyidae > Oxycera > Oxycera nigricornis. The sequence continues at coordinate 128,021,539 of OZ012659.1, read as the reverse complement.
TAAGAAAGAGTTGTATACAAAATTGGCTACCATGGCAGCTTTTCCGTAAGTATATTCTTGTGTTAATTTTGTAATAAACAGGTCGAAATGGGCATATGGTGGGTGTATGCTTACGCTGGGCTGTAGAATGAAAAAAATATAGGGGAAATTGAGACGACAAATGATTAGGGCAGCAAAATTTGTAAACTTTTTAATCTCACTTTGAATTTACTTACTATGAAAACAACTAAAAACTTTCTTTTCAACACGTTCGTTTTGAATCAAGTAATCCCTACTTCGAAATAATTTTCAACAATCTGCCTATAAATAATGATAGAACTTATACATTGCCAACCAAATTTTGTTGTTCTGTAGTATTTCTGCAGCGTGAGGTGTCGGTGTGGAATCTACAGTATATTTGCGCCTTAAAACGGTGGTCTAACCCTGTAGAATTTCATCAAATCACATTTTGAAACCGACAAAAGCCCTGAGAGGAATTAGTCTTAAGTAATGCTTAACGCCTAACCAATCAATTCACACTGTTTTTCTTATTTTATTTTTGATTTCTACTCTCCGTACTATCACACGCTCCATCAAACATGCACACTGGGTTGTGTTTTGAATTGAAAACACTGATTGTTTTGTAGGCGGTTCCAAGCCGCTTGGATACTTTTCTATAAGCACAGGTTGGTACAGCTGTGGGAAACAGCGTAAGTGTGATTTTTATACTTGACAATCTAACTAAATACGAAAAAACATCTTCTGTTTTCTTCCTTTTCACATCCATAAGTTATTGCCATCTCTTGTCTCTGAAACGAATAGAAACTGTTGACTGTGAAAGTGGAAAATAACAGCTGGAACTTTTATAAAAACCTGCATGCATGTTATTGTTATTGATGAAATAGCAGAATATTTGGTTGCACAGTTATGCTTGCCTGTTTTGTAGTATGATTTCTGCAGAGTATAATATGTAAAGAAGCTATCGGCTAGGAAATGTTTGTGTTGTTTTAGTTTATGTCTAGCGTACGACTTTCGCTTTCATCTCAACTTATTCAACTTTTTTTTTGATTTCATATTTACACTCTAAGTAGAGTCTACGAATTTGTAAAATATTTACTATTCAGTAGCTTTCATTTTGTTTTATAATACATTTGCCGATGAAACAAGTTTATCGTAAAACTACGGCATTTTTATTGAGTAGTGTTTTGATAATTCTTTTATGACTTTATCAATTTTTTAAAATAAAAACGTCGTAAATTATGAAATATTAGTCTTTGCGTGTATATATTGCCAAAAAATGTGTGTTTGCGAAGGTCCAGCACCGAATTAAATAGTTTAACCCCAAAAATAAAAATAAAAACATTTACTCTTCAAAGTGTGAAAGTTTTCCTCCCTCATACCAAATCTGACCGGGCTCAAAAGAAGAACAAGCCTTGCATAAGTTAAATAAAAATACTGTAGTCTTTCATTGGTATTTGAACAAACAAAAAACCGGAGTGTTTGGTCGTGAGAACCGGTGAATTTTTCCACCATTTTGTTGCTATGCAATCTCAGTAATTTTCGCTGTGATGTGAACAGTGAGTCATTTGCCTGCCATAGTCTTTCAACCAGAAACATTTCTTTTGCTCAGTCCTTATGACCATGAGTTTGCCATGTAATTTACTGAAGAAACGATTGGTGAAGCTTTTCACGGCGCTTTCTAAGTAAGCTGGCTCTAAAATAATGCGTCACACTTTAACTTATTTCTCACAAATCAAATCATTGACCATCGAATGAAAAAGACATCAATAACTGAACTACGGGAAAGTAAATACAACACTAATGGCTACCTGTATCTTTTCCTTACCGTTTCGTCCAGCTTTTAGAAAATATTGTCAGTGCTAATCTTTCTTCGTCTATAAAGAATATTTTTCCATCGTAAATTGTCTGCGTTGAAGTACAAAGGCATTTTGTATATTTCAAGTCCAGTAAGCTTCCAATGGAAACTGAAGCCTTAAAGTTTTGTTTTGTTTTATATGATTCAATATACTGGATAATTTTTCTTGTCGCATTGATGGGTATGTGTCAACACAGAATAATAGATAGCGTTAAATGCTCTAGGTTGAAGTCAGTTCTATCTTCTTCGTAAATTTGAGTTCATACATACAATTTTGAATACTTTTAATCACTTTCATTTAGGTACGTGGTGCTAAATTATTTAAATAAAAGACTTTCCGAAACAGTAAACAGCAATTGAATGGAGCAATGAAATTGAATTAATTTTTCGCCTTTCGTACCCATCCCGTCCTGCTTTCAAGCGTCGCTTTTTTCTTTATGCCTTGTTTCTACATGGAGCCATTTGAAACACATATAGCTTATTTAAGTCATAGTTTTAGCAGATTCGATTAAAAATTAAAGCCCGACTCATCTTCAAGTCGCGATTAAGGATAGCTGGCTATCATGCAATCTGAATATTTATCTATGATACTCGTTTGTAATATTCTCAACATGTAACATGCCTAAAATACTAGCCATCCATTATCTAATCAGCAAGTCAAATTAAAAAGCACGACAACTTTATTCCAATTTGCTTGTGAAAAGAAATTAGAATTGCTTCGACTCTGTTCAATATTATAGAAGACTTCAAAGCAATACAGTTTACTTCGCCAATAGTGTAGACTCAAATTTCTATGTAGTTTGTATAGTTATCAAACACTTTATCAATGTAGATATCATTACTGTGTGTATGTTTGGATCAAACGAAATAGGCATGCCAACATTTAAAAAGTGTCTGCATCAGTTTCGAATATATTTCATCATTTGCTTCTCGCTTCAAAAAGCTACTAAGTTGCACTTCTTGCATGTGTTCTAACACAATACGATAAATATCAATTAAATTATTTTCTGATCATATATTTTCTTCTGGAATTTCTCAACTACAGTCACCTGCGTCAATTCGGACTGATGACCGAGGATCCAATGATTTGGTGGAAGGCTGGTATTGGTTTAGCAGCCGCAACTCTTGTTGGTTTTTTCGTTCTACGAGCGTTCCAATATTCATCTCATACGCGATAATACACAAACGGCTCATATATGTGACAAACTTTTGAAGAAAGTCAAAAATGCTGCCGTTTTTGAACAAAATTAAAATTCGGATATGTTTACTTCTGTACGCGGGAAGCAAATAACCAAACCATATTATTCTATGCTACATAAGACTACCAGAAAATATACTTTATAATTGATATACGATTTGATATATTTGTTGGTGACATGGCAATTGTAAATATTTCTGCTTAACTAACAATATTTGACAGGAACTACTCAGACATACAAAGGACGCCAAATCTTTGAGAAAAAATACTTATATTTCCTGTAATCTACGTATATGAAGCATTTTTTAAAGTTCAATTGGCAACATAAATTCGTTGATTATTATTATTTTACAAACTCATTGAGATATCAATCTAACCATACGGTCTAATTATGATTTAAACATTTCGGAAATCCTACCCAAATTGAAATGGATCTGATCTGATTGTGGCGTTAGTTTTTAATTCTTATTTTATCTTCTCAAAAAGAATTCTCTATAGAAAGAATTATTCTTATACAGACATACAAAGTCGAAATGTAATCAAAATGAAAAGTAAGATGTAAATATCAGTGCAATAAAATAAAATATTAAGAATTAAAAATTTCCAAAATGGTGCTTTTATTTCCAGTCATGTGATGTATAAAATGATTTGCGACAGTTGCGATGTTTAGTGTAGTGTAGTGTAGTGTAGCAATTTTTCTCGATTTTGTTTCGGGTCATGTTATTTAAGTGAAATGTTTTTTTGCAGCAGCGTTAAATTTGAGTTAGAAAATGGACTAAAGCCGCGGTCAAACCAGAAACTAGCACCGGACACACACGGGTTGCAATTTAATTAATCTTATCGGATATGGCTGAACATGTTCATCATTTTTTGGGTTTCGGAAAAAGGATTGATTTTTTTTTGAATTTTTTCTAAGTTTCATTCAGCTGTCTTTCATTGGGAACGTGTTGGTTTCAATTGGAACGTGAGGGCCGCCAATCTTATCCCTTTCTCAAATTATATTTATATTCAACCAGGAATATCTTCTAAAATATTAAAGCCATTCCGCGGTGTTTTACAAATAATAAATATTTATTAACATAGTTTATGAATATATGAAAACAAATCAAATGTCACAAAATTAATAAAACAAAACAACTTCGTTTAAACAAAAATTCTACTTTTGCCGCGACAAAAGTTTGACTACAGCAGCACTGTAGCGCGTAACCGACTGGATTCGATGATTGCAGAATAAGTAGGTCACAATCTTTTTTCATACAAGTGAAAGTATTCGGGGACTAAATTTTGATTTTTTATCTTTGCAGAAGGATGGATGACTCCGGAATATTCTTTTCGCATTACCAACTATCGTCATCATGCTTTCTTAAATTTAGTTTCAAATTTTTATTCCCGCCCAAGAGTTTTCTCACTGTATATTATATAGACTGTGGTTGAACAACAGCTTGAACATCACTGTTAGATTCGATATTTGTTTACATTCCGCTCAACTCACCGTCAGACAACTGTCAGTAGTGCGTTGTTTTCCCGCGATGTGATGGATCCGGAAGGTTAAGAGGATTTTCCGCTGAACTGAAAAGTGTCCTGAAGAGTTACTTTGCACAGAAGCCAGCACCCACTAAGAGATGTCTTCCAAATCAACCTTTTCCAACGAATCTCAAACGCTTCCGAAGAATTTCACGTCGATGTTGAAAAAGCTCCTGGAGAACTTGTTCGACAAAAATTTCACCTTTCGGAAGTCTGAGGGCTGGAAACTACCTTCGTCCACGCAGTATTTCCGGGAAAACTACCAGGTCGACCCGCTGCAGCTGCTAAAGCGCAAATTGAATGCGATCAAATCGAAGCTGAACGACGTCCAAATCGAGGACTGGGGGGCGCATACGAGGAAGAGGAATCCTTCCGGAGAAGTGGCTTGGCGCATCAAGAATGATGCGGAAGCGGAGTTTGTGACGCAGGCCTGGTGCAAGTTCTTCGAGTGCTTGGCCCGATTCCCCATCGCCACGGGCCCGAAGTTGAACAGCGTACATTTGTGCGAGGCGCCAGGGGCATTTATTGCGGCGTTGAACCACTACTTGCATTCGAACTACCGAAATGTAGAGGTGAGCAGGACTTACAAGATATATTGCTTTTATGTGTCGCATAAATTACAATTAAGTTACAATACCCACAAAATTCAATCGCAAGCCATTTTTAGTGTTGCATATTTGCGTGAGCTACTGAATCTGAATCATCTTCTAGGCATACGTTTAATGTTCATTCATTTCTTACGTAAAAAATGTTTCTCGTATACGAATCTTCCTTGCCGGAATCAGTAGCTGTTCCATATGGGATGTTTATCCTGTTAGGATTGACCTTTTGATTGTTCCAAATAGCATAGATAATCGTGGAATGTAACTGGCTAGGCGCATCCTGTAAAGCAACCTAATCAAATTGCGCATAAGATAAAGTATCATTCATTTAAACTTTTTCCCAAGTCGTCTAAAACTTTTATTGTTTTCATCCGAAACTATGAAATTGTCAGACTGCAATTTTTATTTTCAGTGGAAATGGGTAGCAACGACTTTGAATCCCTATTATGAGGGAAACCCGCTGGCGAATATGGTGGTAGACGATCGCTTTATTCTTCACACCCTGGACAACTGGTTTTTCGGAAAGGATTTCACGGGCAACATCATGAACAGACAGAATGTTGAAGCTCTGACTGCGCGAGCCAATCAACTTGGCGAAATCAAATTGATCACAGCCGACGGATCTATTGATTGCATGGAGACACCTGAATGTCAGGAAGAAGTCGTATCATCGCTGCATTATGCCGAAACTTGTGCAGCTCTGTGCATGCTGTCGCAAGGAGGAAGCTTCATCCTGAAAATGTTCACACTTTTCGAGGCAACATCAGCAGCGCTGTTGTATCTGCTGAACTGCATGTTCGATCGCGTGAATGTATTCAAGCCGGCGACCTCGAAATGTGGCAATTCGGAAGTGTATGTGGTTTGTGTTGGTTTCCGCAAAGATGACCCCAACTTTTTAACGGTCCTAGATGCTATGACGAGTCACTTGGAAAGCTCGCAACACAGCCCCATATTTACACATCATGTACTACCCGCGGATTTTATTAACGAACTGGAAAGCTGCGCCCGATTTTTTATGCATCAGCAGATTTTAACTATAAACCGGAACATTGTTTCGTATAAGAATGGCGGGCGAGCGGATGGCAAGCGATGCAAGTTGATCCGCGTTCATGTTACCAACCACTACTTGAAGATGTATAAAGTTCGAAAAATTCCCGACAAGGACAAGATCATCTATCGACAAAATGTTCCGATTCAGTATTATAAACATTCAAGAGTGTATACAGGGTCATTTACGGAACGGCAATCATTACATTGTAAATCCGCGGACGAGAAGCTCGTAATGCTTCGCAACAGCCTAGAATCATTGGAGCAGACAATCGTTTGGCCGTGTGAAGTGAGCTCGTCCACAATAACTGGTGATAATAAATCAGAACAGTATCAGATCCGCATATATCGAGGGAAACCCATCACTAGGTTATTCAATAGTCTATTCATCAATATTCATTTGATGCATCTCATCAATAAGATTCTGAAGGTCACGCCGGACAAAGCTACGTTTCGCATTTACGTTTCGATGGACGCAGAGTATGTTGTGATGAATTCTAGTGGATATTCGTTGCATCATAATTACAATTCGGAGGAGAGGAGCTTCTTCCAGGATCTCATCACGAAAATATCGGAGAAAGAACCGAAAACGGTATCAATTCGAGGGCTTCCACTGTTGACGCATTTCTCCGTATCGTTCATTTGTCTTTTGCTGAATGTTTTCGAAAAAGTGACCTTTAATGCTAGTCGAACAATCATACTTGAACAAATCCAACTCCACGACGGCAAAGAGTGGGTGGAGCGCGTAAAAGATTTATTTAAGGAGAGTAACCAAATCGAATATGTTTTATGTTTGGTGGATATCAAGAAGTTGCATGTTCATCAGTTAAGTGAAATCGCCACTAATTATAACAATCAAAATTGTTTGCAATACTGCAGGGAAATGCTGGATGAAGGCTAAAAAGAAATTCATGCGTCCTGGTTTGCTTATAAGTAATATTAGATATGTAAAGTAATAAGAATATGATGGAATTAAGTAAAAACAAAAAGCAATCACACAATCAATCTTATTTTGGAGATTACATTCCAAGCGTCTCGCTTATTAAGGGCAGATGCGGCTATTTTATTTTCAAATAATAGCTCTGTAGAAATTGCGCATTTCAAGAGATTTAAATTGATTTGAAAAGAAATTTACCACCTGGGCTGTATCGAAAATATCAAATTATAATTGAAATTTTGATCTTTTGTAGCGTACATACATGAGCTCATTTCAGCATCTCTAAATTTGATTGATACTCCCACGTTCCCACCGTTGAACACCGTTTTATATGATACATTACCAATATAAAACGCGCGCATCCTTTATATCTGAGCAGGTCGCGGGTGCTTTCAATAAATGTGGCATGAAAGCGTGCTTTCGATCCGCCTGACATACATGTTTTATTCAGTGTTATGCATTTGAATATTGTTAACGATGCTGAAGTTCTTAATTCAAAGAGGCATCACGTTTTGGAGGCAGCGTCGAAGAGTGTGAGTGAAAGGCAGAATCGGCAGTTTTCAATGTTGTTCTTGTTAGGTCAAAAACGAGCCTAGTTGTCGTTTCATTCACGATGCCTTCAGTTGTTGCGAGAATTTGGGAGTCTCGTAGATGTTTGAGGTTGTTTTTTGATTACGTACATCTACTTTCTATTGCCTTTCTTTTTTGATATTTGAATGAACATGAAAAAAGAATCACTTGATTTGGATAAATGAATTGCTTCAATGAAATGAACACTTTGTTTTCTTTAAATATAATATGATGTCTTTTTTGCGAGCCTAAGTTTCACTCTTAGGGTGGAAGTTAGCAGTCGGTCCGTTGAATTTATAGCGCTCATCTCACGGCATGAACTATTCAAGGCTCTCCCAAACAGAAGCCAGCTGGATCTTATGATTTGCACTGTTTTTTTTCAAGGTTCCGCTTGCTTTGGCTTCTTTTTGTACCTGAGGCCAAAATACTTAATATTTATTCACACATACTAGCGCTTTGCGCGACAGACACGGCACAGTATGAGTTTTTACATTACTCCTTTCCAAACTTCAGATTTTCTGATTCGCAAAGACGAGCGTTTCACTAAAATAATAATAAAAATAATGCTACTGTAAACAATAATAAAGAGAAGTACTCATAACAGTAATTGAAATGAGTTAATATTAATCATATCATCTAAGGGAGTGTTCATTGATTACGTAAGGCTTTTGGTGGATAGGTTTGATTGAAGTTCACTCGGATCAATCGGAGGTGGGCCAGGTAACAAAGACTTTTCTACGTAATTTGTTATTTTCATATCGATGCTTGAAAGACAGACAGTAGTTTTTGTTATTACACCGACTCAAGAGATTTTGTCGCGTGAATGCCATTTTGAATAGTTTTGTTCAAAATGTCCATGGCTGCGGCATAATCACTGAATTTGTATTTTTTCACGATTTGACATCAATGAGATTAATAAATATTTCTTAAGATTATTGAAAAAAAGTCGTGTTGTTGCTTTTCACCAAAAATATTATGTATTTCCTCAAATACGTATTTCGGTTGCTACTTGCAACCTTCTTCAGTGTTTTGTACACGACACAGAGTCGTGTACAAAACACTTGGTGAACAGCAACAACACGACTTTTTTTCAATAATCTTAAAACACCACCAAAAGACGCTCAAAACATCCAAATAAATATTTCTTATTTTGCAGTTGGCATTGAAAAACATTGAATATGCATTTAATTTAATTGCGTGTGAAAAATAAAAAGTATTTCAAAAGATGAGGGAAGAAGTAATGAACCCTTATAAACACTAAAGAACTAAACTACTAAAAACTGCAATTTTTTATTTGGTGAAAGCCTTTTAAAGCATATGATCTTGCAAAGTATTGGCTACACAACATCTACCATTCAAATCGTTTATTAGCACAAAGGCAAATTTGATTGAATTTTGTTTTCTAAATTGAAGCAAACAGTACTGTAAAAACTATTGAAAATCTGCTCAAATTATGCAAATGTTAATAAGTTTTGATTGACGTTACAACAATGTCTTTAGAATAAGAGATATCAGGTAATATCATTCGTATGAACCCTGTTGTTGTCACCATGTACTTCTGATGATATTTATTTTTGATTTAGTTTTTTAGGTAATCATGAAAAAAAGTTTTGCTGTTTTTTTACAAAAACTGTTTGAATATATAAATTTTATTAACATTGATTACTGAGTTGTGCAAATCTGGTTATATATTTATTTTTAAAAAAAAAAACTAACTTTTTGCACTGTTTTTTATTATCAAAAAACAGCTCCAACAATTACTTTCAAAATTTTAAAGCATGATACAAATATCAATACACGTCGATTGACATCTTAACAATGAAACTCCTATGTTTCGTTCGCGAGATGATGAGCTTGAAGGGGTCAAAAAAATCCACTCGACCGAAGTTTACCAAAAACTAATCAGCTTATAAGATTGTTTCGATTGACACCTCAACGAAGTCTATGCGCCTTTTTTTAGGTGAGTTAGGCTCGTAGAAAAAACTTTTCACAAAATTACCTACGTACGTACATACACACATGCATACTTCTTTCTAAAAACACTTTAAATATACTCTAAAAACCTCAAAATGTACAGATATGTATGTTGAAAATTTCAACTTCGTTTTCGATTTTCGAGGCGATTACAAGAACTTCCCGTATACTGGGAAGTTAAAAAAATATCTATCTACATATTTACCCTGTTCATGCTGTTCTAGCCATGTCTGTTACCTGACAGTGACGTGTGTATATTATCATCTTAAACAGACCGATGCTAGAGAAATGGCAAGGGATGCAAACGTCCTCTTCGAATTTTATAAAATTTCAGCTACTTATAATTTCTTCCCGGATAATATTGCCCCCATTTCGATTCCAACACAACACTGTGAAATTCGTGATTCATGCGTTTCAATTGCCCAACATTCTCTTCTTGCCAACAACACCATCCTTCTCATCTTCGGACTCCTTGCGACTTTGTTGCTTTCACTCGTATACACAATGATCAAACTTTTTTTGTCAAAAAAAAAAACGAAAAATGGATTGGTACTGGCAAAAGAATAAAAGATTGTGTAGATAAGAGGAAAGTGTAAAAGGACGTAACAAACGAAAATTGAAATAATTTCGGAAGAAAAGGATTTCATAGAATGGAGAGCAACAGGTGGATGGTTATATTGATGCTACATTATGCTCGTCATGGCACTTTAATGTGAGAAGCAATACAGCATTGGATTGGGAAAAGCGGGTTGGCGTTGGTCTATTAGAGACGTGAACAAATTAAAATCCGTGCAGATGTGACATCTTGTCCTTTTACGCTTGAATGAATTAGTCAAGAATAAATTTTATTCATGAAAAATATACATTGGGAAGGGAAATTAGCGAGACAGGAAAGAAACATCTGCGACTATAGAGCATGATTTGAATACTTGATTTGAGTATTGGAGATTTGCTTTTGATTTTTAGTTGTTTGACTGTGAAATTGGAAAATTCTATTTTAAGCGAAGCATAAGAAATAAGTTTTCGTTGGAACTTATTGTGTGCATACATACAGTGCTGTGCAAAACTTAAGCAACTTACTACATGTCGGAATGAAAGGGAAAATTGCAATCAAAATATAAAGATTTTTTTCCTTTTTTGTTTTCAATTTACACGTTAGCATGTTGCTTAAAGCTCTGCAATAAAAAAAGTACATCAGTATTTTAAATGTTCTTTAAAAAAAGCCAAAACAAAATACACCAACAAAAAGGCTGTGCAAAATCTAAGCAATTTTTATTAATATTTCGTGTAATAGCCGTTATTTTTCATAACAGCGGCATATCTGCGAGGCATTGATTCAACTAAATTATTTAAAACTAATATGTCAATTTTTTTCCATTCGGCTTTTAGGTTTGTAAACAATTGGTCCTTGTTTGCAAACTGTACTATTCTCATACGCCGTATCAATATACCGAACAAGTTTTCTATAGGATTCAAGTCGAGCGATTGTGCCGGCCAATCAAAACAAAAAAGGAAAAAAAAAACTTCATATTTTGATTGCAATTTTCCCTTTCATTCCGACATGTAGTGAGTTGCTTAAGTTTTGCGCAGCACTGTATGTCTTGGTTGACATGAGTTCTTTTCGATAGAGATTTCAAAAAATTGGTTTAAGTCAGTTTCATGGAAAACTGAATACGATTGATTTAAATTTTTACATATGCATGAAATTGACTACGAGTTGTTAATATTTCCTATAAAGGTCGACTCATCATAAATTTTTGTTCACAATCCTACATATTTCGCCGATATTTAATTTTTCTCATTACGTTAATTTAATTAAAAACTGGTCATCTATACTATGTTGGATTTTTTTTAATTTCAAAAGAGTACGGATAAAACGAGAGTCATCTTTTTCTTCGACATGAGACAGCATCATCTTTTTATAAACAGAACATTTTTTTGAAATTTATGTTGAAAATAATAATTTGTGAATATTTCATAAATATCAAAGCTTTGCGTGTTTTTCAAAAATGAAAACTTAAAAATCCCTATTCTTGACGGGTTAACAAAAGAAATATAATAATTCCATGAAATTTCACCCAAGGCCAGGGAGTATTTTTGAATTATCCTTTCATTCGTGAAAGCATAATCCCCAAAAGAAAATGATTACAGACACGCAAAATCCTGAATGTGATGAGCTTTTCTCTACCGCGAGATTTCCTGCTTCCCTTAATTGCAAACAGAATACAGATGAAGAAGTGGATTACCAATGTGGCAATGTCTGCTTCTTAGCCGTGTCACGGGAATTAGTGTTATTGGCATATTGATGTGTCTCAGGACATGCTATAGTTAGCACCGAGTACAACAGAATCGAACTGAGCTGATTTTGTCATGATTTAGCTACCCGCTACGCAATGGCTTTTAACCTGGATGCTCTAATCCGTGCAGAGATGGCTTGTATTTCAGGATATCTGTGTTGACGTAATTGAGCATAACATGTTGAGCTCTGTCGTGGGAAGCGGAATTTCCTTTTACATTTTCAATTTTGTGTTTCAATCATAGGATAGGCAGCAGCATTAACTATGTTCCGACGTTCGACTGGGCTTGCAGCCCTGAAAATAATTTTTAGGAAATAAGTGAGGTGTGTCAAGACCGTATGTACACATAAGTCTTCTCAGCTTGATGCATTGCTATACCCAGATAGGGATACGGACACAGGAAATTAATGGATTAAGCAGATTCCCGCCGAGTTAAATACCATAGCCATAGTCCATTGGGGCGGCACATGGTATTGATCGTGGCTGCCATTTTGGGCTTTCCGCTTACTGTATTAAAACCCGCCGCAACCCACAGTAGCATCGGGCTGCCCCCAGTAAAGCTGCTGTTCAATTGAAATTCAAGTTCAAATTCAAATTGGGTTTCTGGGGATTTACCCACAAAACCCATTTGCGGTGGATGCTGTGAGCAGGATGTGAAATCAATAGAACGGCAGGGAAGTGGAAGAAAGGACTGCGGAGATGACAAAAAAAGATGAAGACGTCGATAATGCTGCCTAACTTATGGACTCACTGGACAGCATAATTTTGTTGTAACCGTTTCCATTTCGTCGAGCCCCGGCGGACTCGTTTTTGCTGTGATATCGGGCCAAGCAGGACTAAGCCAAGCGAAGGCTCCTCCACCTTCCTTCCAATAGGAAGGAAGGGGGAGGTAATGGTGAAGTTGGTGAACGGAAGCGGATACGAGCGACTACGGCGCTATTGTCAATGTGATTGGATAGAATTTGATGACTGATTGCGACCTAATATGTATATCAAAATAGAGAAATAAGCTGGCACAGCGGTTTCACTGCTGGGGGATTTGTTATTACGGCTGGACGTGGCAGGAGGTGGACCTGGAAAGTTTCAAATTCGGACAATTTTTTTTATCGGACATTTAAAAAACTGGCATGGGTTGTAGCTGAACCAAGTCCAAGTTTGGCCGCAAAAAGATTCGGATTGATTGACAAAAAAAGAAAATATTTATGTTGAGTTGACAGTTTTTGGAGTATCTGTTGAAATCATTCAGTATAGCGTAATATGTATGTTAAGGGGTTGGTTTCGCTCAACTATATTGTTGAAAAGATTTTAGACTTCTATGCTAAAAATGGGGTTGGTAATACTATAAAAATGGAATAAAATAAAGCTTCTTGTTAAGGAACGCAATCGTGAAATTTCATTTAACATTCCAGGTGCGTAATTGCGTTGATTATCAGCCCTTTTCTCATCTTACCCACTTGCCTTTAAACTACTAACTTTAAACTTACGCGGGTGGTGTGCTCCGTCCGCATTTATGAGTGTCCGAAACAGGGTAGTAAAATGCGCAGATACCGATATTAAGGGTTCCCGAATACATAATAGATAACGTTTGCAATTTATACAAGGTAACATGAAAAAAACACTGATTTCTTAATCACACTCTCCATAGTTTGTTTTTATGGGAAATCACCAAATTTGCAAAAGTCTCTCCTTCTTTGAAACTTATTTGTTCGAATCTATAATTTATTTGTTTTTTTATGTAAGAGAAAGCAAAAAAAAGGAACATTTCTTCTACTACTTTGAATTTCTTCTTAGCTTAATCGCATTCCTTCTTGCAAATAATACTAGTTTACAATGTTTTTTGTTCAAAGATCAAAATGATGTGAATGTGTAGAATTTTTGACGCTGAGTTCGATTCTGAAGTCAGGACATCACGTTTTCGAAATGTTTATTAAAATTATTTGTAATATTTTTCGCAAGAAAAAAACACCATAGTTTTCTCTTTGATGAAGCTGAAGACATGCGTAATCAATGAAACTAACTTATATTAGAATGACATCGAGATGAGTCCTTAATCGCGCCTCAAAATAATAAAATGTTCGTTTAACGTTTCCATTTATCATACCCCCGTGACTGAAAAAAGCATAGAGTGTTGGAACCACGAAGGGAGCATTATTCCTTTTGAGGAACAATAAGTGGTGGTTTTGGAACATTTTGTGATAGCTTAGGAAGTAATACGCGCTTAGGCGAAGGGGAGTGGCTGAATGGCGTTAGTACGATGTTAATCGGTTACCATGAATGTAACTGGAATTGGAATTAATCGAAAAGTATACGATGAAAGGAATTTATTGTGCGAACGCGCGAATGAAATTGTGGTTGATTTTTTCATGATGATTCGCTTTGCTTATGAGTTGGTAGAGGACAATAAAAGCAATTCGCCACTATCCTGGAAAGTTAAATTAGGGCCAGTTGAAGGGGGTTTGTGTCGGATATTGTTGTGTAGTGGATCTACACATATCTACACAATCAATCAGCATTTTACTATAAACTAAACCCACAAATTAATAATCAATGAGCAATCGTAGAATATACAAATGCATAACTTACGATCACTTTGTAATGCTCACTTTGCATACTCGTTTCGCATTACACTCACACGAAAGTCAATTCATGTTGTCACTAAAAATAGACATATGAACGAATGTTTATACTAACCCATTGCGATCGCTCTAGACGAAGCGGCGCCTAGCATTGGCATGTGTAATGTACACACAAAGTACGAAACCTGAGTAGTCATTACTCATGGACTATTATGAGTGTTGCATATTACTCATGGACTATTATGAGTGTTACATTTCACTCATGGACTATTATGAGTGTTGCATTTTTAAATTGGGTCATATGGAAAAGTGCTGATCGATATTTTGATTGGTAGAATGAATTTACCATATTCAATTCTTCCAGTTTTAGAGTAGGGATTATGTATTAAGTAGAATAAAATATTAGAGTAGGGATTATATGTTAAGTTGTAAAAAGTGTATAAAAGGAAAGTGTACAAAAGAAAATATAGTCATAGTCTTACTTTTGACTCGTTTTTAATTATCTACTATTGCCGTAGTTTGGCAATACGCTCGAGCCGTAACTTGGCTTTAGAAGCGCTACAATTAAAGCGTAAGCAGTCGCTAAAAATAAAACAGAATAAAAATATCGGCTAGCTTGGATCTTGAATCCTGCGCCAGATATGTGGCAATTAACTTGCCGGTAGGTACTTCAATTTAACCCTGTTCCCTCACTAAAGTGCGCTATTCCTATACAGCGCTAAATCCCGGATCACACTTGAGGAATACAAGATCCGGCGTTCGGCGTCCAACACCGAGAAGGCATCTACTGCGACGAACTATCATTTAAATGCAAATCTTTTACATGGCGATCCTGCAACCGACGATCCTGCAACCGACGATCCTGCAACCGACGATCCAGTAAACTTCGAACATCTGAAGGATGATATACCACAGCATACGGAAGACCTTGAAGACGGTGAAATAGCCAATATAACAACAGATGAATAAGTTCCACAAGGCATTTGAAAGATGTCTGATACGAGCACAAAAAAAACACCAGCGGCAACCTTACACGAAGAGTATGAGCTTAGTCCAAATCTACGAGCTCCACCATATAAGCCATCATCGCTACCTGGTCCACGTCCAAGGAAAATAGAGGACTTCGTGAAACGAAGTGGAATAGATGAGCCACGTATAAATAAAATAAAACGTCGACAACGTGGAGGACGCAGATACAAAGAAAGGCGTGAAAAAGCTATACTCCACAGGCTAATACATATTTCGGCCAAGGAACAAAGGAGGCAATTTACGGAGCGGCTAAACAAACTTAAAGAAAAAAAAAAAATTGTATAAATAATTAAATTGTATCATATATATATTAACTACTTTAAACTATGGGAAATAATTGCAGTACTCAGGCTAATATTTTTATTGAATACAAACAAACAATAAGTACAACAATTGTTTTCTTAATAATAATGGCGTGCCTATATCTTTATAATAATAGTCAAAAAAGGTATGCAAGGAAGATAGTAGATAGGAATATCGGATTAGGACGAAACAATGTATAGCTGAAAGAAATTCTAATTGTCCTCACAGATGTCGGTGGAGAAGGTAAAACAGATATTGTCTGAATTACAAAATAATTTAATAAATTTAAAGAAAACAAAGACCTATACGGTCAAAACTCTTAAAGAGAAATTAGAATACGCAATCGATGCAGAAACTGTAGGTAAAAACCTTTTTAACGACATTAAGGAAGGCAATGAGATAGAACTAAAATCGACATTTTCATCAGTTTGTAGAAACCTAATTACAAACCTGATACAACGGCTGAACGCTGCAAACATATTGGTAAAAATTGAAGACAATATCATCTACACAGAGATGGCAGAATTTAACATAGAAAGTGCAATCAAAATTATACCCACATTTGATGGGAAGTTCGCTGAACTAGAGACATTTTTAACTATAATCAAATTAATAGAAAAAAAATTATCGGCAGAAGGTAAAATAGAGTTGCTGAATCTAGTTCTACACATTAAACTCAACACAAATGTGAGAACAGCAATAAACATTTCATCAATTACTAGTATCAATAATTTAGAAACAGAGCTACGACTCAGGTACAAAAATAATAAAACAGTACCCCAAATACATACACAGCTCGCAGGCATAACCCAGAAACGCATGCCCATAACGGCATACAAAGACAAAATATTATCTTTAATAAGTGATTTAAACCAATTACAAATTGGCACGTTAGGTGCAGATGTAAACCAAGCTGCTAGACAAGCAATACAGAGCATAAACGACACATATGCTCTTACTATATTCAAGAATGGTCTAAACGATCAAATTAGGGACACTGTGTTCGCAGCACGACCACAGACTTTCAGTGAAGCTATCACATTGGCCACTGAAATTGAGAACAATGAATCTCAACCTTCAACAATTATGTACGTAAATAAAAATAACAAGTACAATAATTTTAATGCCAGAAGACATAATAACCACAATGGTTATTATAATAGAAATGACAATCGTGGAAGTTCCAATCACCCACGCAGTAATTTTAATAATAACTCCTATAGGACATATAATAGATACAATGATAGGAATTCTAATCCTACCAGAAATTTTAATAGAAATAAATTTGATAATAATACAGGAAGATATAATAACAATAATAACAGATACAACACTAGAAGGGTAAAATTGATAAACAACCAGGGAAACGTGACAAGTTCCCGAGAGGAATTAGGCAACCTCCCGGAAGAAGCATAGTTTTTGAAGCCGAAACAAAAAACAGTAATAAATACACTCTAGAGAATAAGGT
Organism: Oxycera nigricornis; assembly: GCA_963942545.1. Taxonomy (NCBI): domain Eukaryota; kingdom Metazoa; phylum Arthropoda; class Insecta; order Diptera; family Stratiomyidae; genus Oxycera; species Oxycera nigricornis. The sequence continues at coordinate 128,004,159 of OZ012659.1, read as the reverse complement.
ATACAGAATAACGGGTATGAGCACAAACTATATAAAAATATTTAACAAAAATGAACATAGATATCTACAACTATTAATAGATACTGGAGCCGACATCTCCATATACAAAAGTAATAATTTAAGTTCATATGATATACAAGCACAAAACAGGTGCAAACTCACGGGCATAACAAACGAAACTACAATGTCACTCGGAACTATCAAACTAAATTTCAACATTGAAGATATCATTATATCAAATACATTTCATGCGGTAGATGAGAAATTCCCTATCGAAACTGATGGCATTATAGGACGAGACATGCTAATCAAGTATATGTGCAAAATTGACTACGAAACGTATACCATATCCTTCAGTACACAAGACAGAGATATAGTGTTACCAATGTACACTACAAAAGCTAACATGGCACACATAACTATTCCCGCAAGAACAGAAGCGATAATACCCATAGACGTGGACAGATCGGAAGACAGCATAATACTAAACAAAGAAATCGAAAAAGGGATATTCTTAAGCAATTGCATAATTCCAGCGAAAGGTATATGTCATGTGAAAATACTCAATACTAACGAACATGACATAACTCTGAAAAACTTTCAAACAGAGGTAGAACCACTGAGGAATTATGACGTATTAAAGACAACTCGGAAATTTGACAAAAAACGATTAGACGAACTATTAAACGTAATTAATACCAACAGTCTCGATGAACAAGCAAACTAGAGTTTGCAAGAAATTATAATGGAATACCAAGACGTTTTCCATCTGGAAGGTGAATACCTCACAAAAAATAATTTCTACCAACAAAAACTGAACACTTGCGACGAAAACCCAGTCTACATAAAAAAATTATAGATTACCACAAACTCAGAATGAAGAAATTCTTAGGCAAGTACGGGAACTAAAAGATAATGATATTATCGAACAATCCACAAGCCCGTACAACTCTCCATTGTTAGTGGTACCTAAGAAAAGCTCGGATGACACCAAGAAGTGGAGATTAGTCGTTGATTTCAGAAAACTGAACGACAAACTGGTGAACGATAAATTTCCTTTGACAAGGTTAGAAGACGTCCTAGACAAACTAGGTAGGGCAAAGTACTTTTCAACCTTAGATATGACTAGTTCGTTCCACCAGATTGAACTGGAAAAAGAATCAAGACATTTAACCGCTTTTTCCACCAATGATGGACACTATCAATTCAAAAGATTACCTTTTGGATTGAAAATATCATCAAACAGCTTCCAAAGGATGCTCACTATTGCCTTAACTGGTCTAAGTGACTCAGCATTCTTATACGTAGACGACATCATGGTTTTCGGATGTAGCATGAAACATCATAATGAAAATTTAAGAACAGTTTTACAGAGACTTCGTAAGTACAATTTGAAGTTAAATGCAAATAAATGCAAATTTTTAAAATCAGAAGTAGTGTATTTAGGACACCTTATTACAGCAGATGGTATAAGAACAGACCCTGCTAAGCATGAAGTAATTAAAAATTATCCCATCCCAAAGACCGCGGATGACGTGCGAAGATTCGTAGCTTTCTGCAACTATTATCGACGCTTCATACCAAACTTTGCAGAAACGGCAAAGAGTTTGAACTCGCTTTTAAAGAAAAAAGCACCGGTTGTTTGGGAAGAAGAACAGCAAAAAGCATACGAACTTTTAAAACGCAAACTGATTTCACCTCCTATACTACAATACCCAGATTTTGAAAGACCCTTCATACTTACTACAGATGCGTCAAATTTCGCACTAGGTGCTATACTATCGCAAGGAGAAATTGGTTCAGATCTACCAATCTCGTACGCGAGCAAATCCTTAAATAAGCACGAATTGAATAAACCTATCATAGAAAAGGAACTATTGGCGATACATTGGGGCATAAACTTTTTTAGGCCATATTTATATGGACGGAAGTTTATAGTCGTATCAGACCACAGACCTTTGGTATCATTGTTTACACATAAAAATCCATCTTCAAAACTTACTAGAATACGTCTAGATTTATCGGACTACGATTTCGAGATCATATACAAAAAGGGTAATATAAATACAAATGCGGATGCGCTGTCAAGAATACAAATGAACACTGAAATGCTAAAATCCATGATACCTCCGACAAACGATGAAAATATTAGCAAAAAATTATTGGCGATAACAAGAAGTAAAACGAAAAAGGTACAAAGTGAAAATAAAAATACAGAAATCGACAAGCAAAGTGGCAACCAAAACGAAGAGATTGATCACCTCCATGCGTTTGATTGCACTTCTTTGTCAGATATTAAAGGGGCGATGAAACTGAAATTTTATATGCTAGCTAGCAAGAAATACAAGAGAGATGATATATCTATAACTAAAGAGAAAGATTTTATAGTAGTGCGCTACAGTGATAAAGTTGTTGAGAAACCAGTTTCCTTCAACGATAAGCTGAAAGTTCATGATAACAACAACGATAATTCATACACGAAATTAGTTTCTGTCATGAAGAAGTTGTTAATATATTCAAAGAACAATAGCATAAATGCACTATCTTTATCCTCTAATGATGATATATTCAGGTACGTACCGAGAAATGAATTCAAGAAATTATTTAATGCGTTGCAACGAGAAGAAATTTATAAGTTAAAAATATTAATATACAGACCGCCCATAAGAATTCAAGACGTCAAAAAGCAAAATGAATTAATTATTGAGTACCACAATTCGCCACATGGAGGACACATAGGAGTACATAAAACATTGCTAAAATTGAAACAGAGATACTGTTGGAAGGATATGAAGAAAATGGTCAAAAAACATATAAACCAATGTGAAAAGTGCAAAATGAATAAAATAACTAAGCACACCAAAGAGAAAATGATAAAAACCGAGTCTCCATCTACTAGCTTCGAGATCGTAAGCGCAGACATTGTTGGCCCGTTGAGAATTTCCAACAACTACAGATACATTCTCACTATTCAGTGCGAATTAACGAAATTTATAACTGCCATACCCATAGAGACTAAGGATGCTACCACAGTAGCAAAAGCTATAGTAAATAAATTTATCTTATTATACGGTCATTTCAAGATTCTAAAAACGGACTTAGGGACAGAATTTACAAACAGTCTAATGAAAGAAGTATGCGAGTTACTACATATAAAACAAATATTTTCAACCCCTTACCATCATGAGTCGTTAGGTGTAATAGAAAGGAACCACCGCGTATTAAACGAATACTTACTGTCCTTCGTTGATAACAACAACTGGGACGAATGGATACCTTTCTATACATTTTCATACAATACAACTCCACACATTGACACAAATTATACACCTTACGAACTAGTATTCGGCAAACTATCCTATTTACCAAATGACATTTTAAGCGATTCAGAAGAAATATACAATTTAGAGAATTACAGAAATGAATTAAAAATTAGATTAAAAATGTCTCTAACAAAAGCAAAGGACTTAATTGAAAAAGCTAAAATGATTAGAACAAATAAAGAATGTTATTCAAAACCATTAAACATAGAAATAGACGATCTTGTTTTATTAAAAGTAGAGAACAGAAGAAAACATGAGAAACCGTATAAAGGTCCATTTAAAGTACTAAGTAAAAATAATGTAAATACACTATTGGAAATAGATAATAAGAAAAAATGGATACACAATAATAGACTTAAGATTTTCAAAAAAAAAAAAAAAAAAAGGGGAATAACAATGAATAAAAATATAATATAAGACATGTAAAAATACCTAAAATAAGTCTCGAGTTTGTACCCAAACTCTCACCTCAAAAGGTTAAGGGTGTAGTGGATCTACACATATCTACACAATCAATCAGCATTTTACTATAAACTAAACCCACAAATTAATAATCAATGAGCAATCGTAGAATATACAAATGCATAACTTACGATCACTTTGTAATGCTCACTTTGCATACTCGTTTCGCATTACACTCACACGAAAGTCAATTCATGTTGTCACTAAAAATAGACATATGAACGAATGTTTATACTAACCCATTGCGATCGCTCTAGACGAAGCGGCGCCTAGCATTGGCATGTGTAATGTACACACAAAGTACGAAACCTGAGTAGTCATTACTCATGGACTATTATGAGTGTTGCATATTACTCATGGACTATTATGAGTGTTACATTTCACTCATGGACTATTATGAGTGTTGCATTTTTAAATTGGGTCATATGGAAAAGTGCTGATCGATATTTTGATTGGTAGAATGAATTTACCATATTCAATTCTTCCAGTTTTAGAGTAGGGATTATGTATTAAGTAGAATAAAATATTAGAGTAGGGATTATATGTTAAGTTGTAAAAAGTGTATAAAAGGAAAGTGTACAAAAGAAAATATAGTCATAGTCTTACTTTTGACTCGTTTTTAATTATCTACTATTGCCGTAGTTTGGCAATACGCTCGAGCCGTAACTTGGCTTTAGAAGCGCTACAATTAAAGCGTAAGCAGTCGCTAAAAATAAAACAGAATAAAAATATCGGCTAGCTTGGATCTTGAATCCTGCGCCAGATATGTGGCAATTAACTTGCCGGTAGGTACTTCAATTTAACCCTGTTCCCTCACTAAAGTGCGCTATTCCTATACAGCGCTAAATCCCGGATCACACTTGAGGAATACAAGATCCGGCGTTCGGCGTCCAACACCGAGAAGGCATCTACTGCGACGAACTATCATTTAAATGCAAATCTTTTACAGTTGGCTTATTTTGAATTTTCGCTAGGGTTAATCACAATGAGCATACATTTGAAAAAAGCCTTTGCAGATCTATTTTGTTGCACAATAAAAACGGTTAATATAGTGAAACTTAAAGTAAATTGCGGCAACCACACCGTAGGTAGATTTTATACAGATTAAATCCAACAAAATTTTCCTAAAAGCAATATATTTTCCAGCTAAAGATTCTTAGCTTTGTTCCAAATAAAACAAAACACTCACATTAGGCAAAACTCAAATAAAAATACCTGATTTTGTCCACTCAACAGAAAATGATCCTCTCTTTCACAGAAACTATTCACTAGACGCGCGCTTCGTTGAAATTAAATTTTTTACCGGAGAAAAAATCAAATTGAATAAATGAAGTGTCATCCGGAAATCTTTTGATAAAACACAAACCCACTTGGGCATACTTGAGTGACACTATATATTACAAATTGAACTAATTAACTTACGAGTCCTCCATTTTTCAAAGGAATCCTTTTTCTATTCTACTCTCATCTTCTCATTTCTGTCATTATTCCTTGCAAGGCACTATTATTTGCAGTTGTATCTTTATTAACTTTTTTTTGGTTTCGCAATCCTGTTTCTATAAAGAAAGAAAGAGAGAAAAATAGGATCTTTTGCGAGAATAAAATTCCACGATGAAGGTAGCAATGATAATGTCAGGAATGGCAAAACAACGCCGACCCTAGCTTCACAGTTCTACAGCTAAGTACGAATAGAATAGTACTTTTTACAACACTCGTGAGCAATAGATACACGTTGAAAATTACTTTTATAGCATTAATGACCAGCACACTGTTAAGAGGAAACACGAATGAGGAAACTTAGAGTGAAAAGTATGCCCTAGCATAGCAATTCAGTGAAGTGTTGTTGTAAAGACTCTTAGACCATTCCCAAGCTGTATAACAAAAATGCTTGAATGACATACTAAAGTTGAAATGAAGACAAAATATCATTTTCTGGATTATGTTCAGAGTCGTGATTTCTGTTTTTTCGTGGTACACGATGTGAAAAGGATACGCATTTAAACTATTTACTAATGCTGTCGAGTTCCAATTCAACACTTTGTATTCCATCATGCATGGATCTATTCAAATGCCAAACCGTACTGCAAATACTACTCTCATTTAAAATCACTTTGGTCTATTTTTCGGATAATGTTTGAATAGGACTAGAAAAATAACAGCAACAACAGCAACAAATACGATACACGTCCCAGCCTTAAAGCTTTTCTAGGAGATGTGCACACTCCTCGGGCATGAGAATTGTTGATACTGGAAGTGCCCGTTGAAAAGTCTACAGCCATCATTGGATGCTGCTCCCATTCTGGATCGTCTTTTCACTTCTTTGGCTTCATTCTCGCCAAGACTACAACTTTTGGGTCATATAATTTGGATGAGAAGTTTTCAGATACATTTTCCTAAGATTGAATCACATATTTTACCTTTGTCGATGCTTGGCGCTATCGTTGTGCTTACAGATGATATAGCACTTCACTTTAAATACCCGCTTCGCTTTTAGAACCATTTTATCCTTGTGCACCGTCTTCTCATGGCGAATAAATAAAAAAACGAAGAGGAATCTTGAAGGGTCTTTGTACGCTTTTGTGTTGACTGAGATTTGATTAGATTAGGGATGCGTTCTGAACCATAGGTGGGGACTTTTTTTGTTTATATAAACTTGAACTGAAAGATTTAGTGTTGAACAACTGAGACATTTTTGTACTCACGGATGTATGAGCTTTGCGTTTCTGTAGCTTAATGCTGAAATATTTAAGTATTTTGTTTGGATTGAATCCCCAGTTTCTTTATTTACAATTATCAGGTTGTTATTCATAAGCTAGCTAGATATAAGGAGACTGCAACTACAGAACGCTTATTTTCGAAATAGTGCTTTGTTAATGTGTCTGATTCGCGTTAGTTGGTGGGTTGTGGAATGCCCTTCCTGTAAACCTAATTGTGTATCCGATAAGATGTTGTTGGTATCATTATTCATTAAAATGATTTACGAGAGACTCGATTAAGTCTTCTAATAGCTTCGAGATAATGTTTAACAGACTGATGGGTCTGTAGTTGCTGGGCTTCATTGGCATGTTTGAAAATTGCAACTATATACTTTTACAATCATTCAGCTTTCAGTAAAATATCCGAATTTCATGCACGCGTTAAAAATAAAAGTATTGTTTATAATCCTTTTCCTCGGAAGATGTTTGAAGAGAGACAGGTGGAGAATTACTAGTTCTGGAAGTTCCCAATATTAGTTAGTAAATTTAAAACCTTTTTAATTGCAAATTTTTCTCTTCACTTTATATGCTACCTGGAAAATACGCTTCAAGAAGAGTTATTGACGATTCATTTTAATTTCAACGACCATATTTTTTATCAGCTCTGTTCTCATAGTTACTTTTAGTTCTTGGCTTACACTTTTCTGATTATAATTGCAACATTTTCATCTTTCTTCCTTCACCTATCAGATCTGTCTATTTGGTAATTAGCAAAATAAAATTTATTACATGCTTTAAGCCATGCTTCTGTTAGGCATATAAGGTCGGCATTATTTTTTATTACTCACGCTTTGCGCGTTCCAATTTATAATATATTATTATTTTCTGCTCCGTATCTATTCTTTGCATTATATTTGCGGAACAAGGAAAATTAAGGTTTCTTTTTGTTTGACCAACTTTCTATTTTTCCCGGATATATATAATGGAGAAATGTGCTACGAATGTTACTCTTCTTGATTGAATCAAACTCCACAGATGGGATTTGTTATTTGCACATCATTAGTCAGTCGGTGTGCAGCGAATGGAAAATGTAGAGAAAATTCTGCTGATATCCCCGGAAAAGTGAAATTCAAATGCGTGAAATATATTTGATGCTTGGCAAAAAAAATCTTGTATAATATTTTGCTCTGATCGTTGTTTTAATTAGTATAATGTTTAGATGCTTTTTGTTTGCTGGAAAGAAGATTAGCGAGCTTAGGTAAAAGCTGACAATAATAATAATTTTTTTATCAGACTATAAATAAATATTTAGTTGTTTTGGAGCTGTAAAATATTCCCCAATATCAGTAAATATAGTCAAATTATGAAACTTTATCGTTGTTTAACATTAAGTTCTATTCGTCGGTAACCATAACTTTGATGAGCTTTGAAGTCTTGATGTATATTTTTTCTCGTCCTTTCCACGTTTACCCTTTTTATAAGTTATATTGTCCTCGACTGCAAAACATTAAATGTTCATGTTTAAACAAGTGCTGCCGCAAATCTTGCCATCACAAATCAACGTCAACCAGACGACATTTTTACCCTTGTCTATTGCTACATTATTCGCCCATTACATCGTTGACTGTGGTTCTTCTGAAGAATTAATGTTCCGACTTTCGAGCTAATTACAGCAAAGAGGTTTCATCCTTGGAGTACGGCAGCCAGAGTCGATCCGCAGATCAGGATGCTAGTCGGAGCTTTAAAACTTCGGTCACGAAGCCATGCCCATGGACGTACGCAGGATGCAGAAAAAAACTTCCAGGTGAGGGTAACAGCTGTTAATGTTTACCTACAGTCAACATGTATGCTCTGTAGTATTGTTCTGCTAACCTTTAAAGAGCATTTCGAGAATTTTCCAGTCATCAGAAATCAACATTGACACGAAATAAAGAGACATAAGTATGAAATAAACCTCGGCAAATTGTTCACTTTATTAATTCCCTAATTCCAGAGGGGACAGCTGCCCTTCTCTACCTTTGCCTGCGTACGCCCATGGTCATACCATAAGGATATTTCTTATAGCAGCTACGACACTTTCTCCAGAACAAGCAAAAATACACAGTCATAATTTGCTACTTTCCTCTCGGGGATAGTGTGAAACTTTTATGAATGAACGGACGTACATAAGTACTTTCCGATCCTGGAAAATTGTATAAAACTTTAAGTTGGTCTGCTTGGACTTTTCGTCCGTCTTGGTAACTTATTTATTGGAAACTTCAGTTTTGACTTTGGTCCGATCCTTTTAACCGCCAACGTTTACAATGTATCGATTAATGGTCGAGAAGGGAGACAATTTATAACATTCCACATTGGTGTTATGGGTCAGGTTCTAGTACAAAGGTCAGAAGGTATTCAAGGAAGTTTCAGGAATGAGTATTTAAGAAGCACCTTCAGAAAGATAAAAGAACCGTTTACGTTCTACACGAGAAATTCAATTATAACAAATCGATTTCGCTGTATATCAAATATCAGATCGGATGGATAAACAAACATGATGACAAGTGTTAAGGGAAGCGAAAATTTTGTATTTATAAAATGCAATAAAGTTTTTTTCCAGCAAAACATACATTAAAACTGTACCATACCATGAGAAATCTGGAACTGTTTGTGTTGTGTTGTATTCATTTTATGAATCTACACATTTTGATTAGATTTAATTTTGCAGCGACATGTGATTATTCCGTAGAACTCTACCAGACAACAAATAAAATTGTTTAATGAATATTAAAAAAATTTTATTTGACGAGAACGGTCGACACATCTGTGATCTTGAAAGTCAATGAGAAAGGGCTACCCTAAAGGTAGCTCGAATTGAATAGAAATTCATCTGCATTATTAATTTCACTCCGTTTATACATCAAAAATATTTGTATATGGTGTAATTTCAAAAATAAAAAAAAGGTATTCTTGTTGTGCTCTACATTACAACGAAGTTTGGATACTTTTGGGCTCAGCGCCTTTGTTGGTTATATATTGAAATCGTTCAGTTTAAAATCATACTCATTCGAATCGTTGAAAAATATGCCCTAATTCTAGGATACAAATTCAGTCAGATGCCAGACCAGAATTTTTCTCTTTAATATTTTTACTAGAGACCTAATTAATTTTTATTCGCAATTATTCTAAATTGCTTATATTCCTTGAGGTTGTTTGATCCGAATTATTCCTATAATTGGTATTTCTTGAAACATTAACACAAAATCATCATCTCTCAGACAATATTTCATTTTGTCACGATCCGTTCATGAGATGAAATGCTCGATTATTTGTATTAATGTTCATTACTTCAATATGATTGCCACACTTTTCGTCATCCACACCCCACTTCAATCGTGCTAAATCACTTTCACCCTGCTGATGCTCTTAGACGGCATTCAATTCCAGACCACCCATCTCATCCTTGGACCAAAAAATACTCAAGAGAAGACAAGCCTACCGAAAATGGACGATATATCTTATGAACACTGTCGCATACTGTTTTGACGTTGTGAAATTATCATCTAAGGAGCCATAATTTAGCAAAGCTGGGAAGACACGATAATGTTGTAATCGTTGCAAAGGAGTACCATCAACATGTTGATAATGAATTTTGGGCGAAAGGCTCGGTAGAAACTGTAGATTAATATGAATTGGTGTTGTAGTCTTTGGTAGAAAGCAACAACTATAATCCGTTTACTCTTGGGAGCGTAGAAAATATCTTAATATAAAGTTGCATTTGGGCTTCTTGAACTTGAGAGTCGATGAAAGTAATTGGCTTTTGTTAGCTTAAAGTGTGAAAAATTAAAATTCTTCGAGGAATTAATTTAGAAAGAGTCCGAAAGAGATATAAAGAAAAAAGAATTGAGCAATCCAAGAATTTTTGTTGGACGCTACAAACAATAATGGAAGGAGTGTGAGTTGAAAAGACATTTGCAAGCTGATGAAACCAAGAATTACTATCATCCAACTGGGAACGGTTCTTAATAACTGGGAAGTGTTCTTCATAAGGATTTATGTTAACACGACTGCATCGTATCGTATTGTATAACAATCAAAAAATCCATGAAAATATCCCAAAATTTTTACCACACAGTTCATCTCTGAATGTTCAATACTCTTTGAAATTATTACCGTGGAGCAATCTGGGCACAATAAACAACAGTATCCACTTCCCGTTGCGTGTTCAAAGTCCTTGCAAAGCTTTTAATCCTTTGTTCTTTACTGAAGAGAGAACAACTTTTTTATAACGAGTTCTGTGTAAATCCACGGGAAAGAGTGCGAAAGAGTCTAGAAAATTCCTAAATGCGTGTTACATCCTCAGGTAGAGCGCAAATATCCTTTGCTTTCAAGTTGCTATAATGGCTTCTCTAGGATTTGCTGGCATCTATGTATTATTTGTAGATACTCACATGATAAAGTAGCATATCCCAGAATCGTTTATTCAACGCGATCTAACAGGTAAAATAGATACAAGATATATGATAACAGATTTGTATGATGTAAGGCGTAAATTGGCGTGTTGCATTGCAGTACGAGTTTAGCCCAGCGGTGCAAGTTGGATTACGACATGTGTAAGTTGTTGACTGAAAAGAATACTTTAAAAGAATGGAATTTGTGGTTTTTGAATATATTTGCTGAATTGTTGCTGATGACTTTATTTCGAACAACGCGAAGGGATTTGTTCATTGATAATTCTCACGTTACCTTGAAAAAATTCCTAAGATTGGTATTTCCAACAGTTTAATGCATTTAAGAACTGGTCTGGTACTTTCGAAAAGAAGAGAGGGTATTGCTTAAATTAACCATTAGATGACTGTATAAGATTAGCGATACGAATAGCTGTTTCACTATGCTAAGATTTGTCTATTCCATTCCCAGCAAATGTAAGAAATATTAATAATCTAATAAGAGGTAGGACCCATGAAAATTTACGATAAACGCAAGAGTTCAACCTAAACAGTGAGTTGTTAACAATTAGAACAGAAATTTTTTTTAGGTTTCATAAGGCAGAATTCTTATACATCTGCAAAGCATCCTAAGAAAATGGGATGAAATCATGGCTAAAACTTGGAAACTTATGTGGAACCAAAATTATATAGTTTGTGCTACTTATCTCATGTCATTTAAAAAATATCTTCAGCGTTTACATGACATTTATATGGTATTCTCGTTGTTCAGCAGTTTGCGTGTTTTCAATCACCTTCTCGAGATATTTTTGAAACGTATGGAAAAATAATTTTTTTTTCCAAAAATAGTGGAACTATGTAAAGTCTGAAATACATGTGTTTTCGTGGTAATATAACTGGCGCATGAGTTCGTATGCAATGTTCATGGAAAACTAATTACAGTAAAACCTGTCAATAACGGAATCCCGTGGGGAATTTATTTTTTCCACTATTGACACGAATTCCACTATTAACAGGTTCCATTATTGACAGGTATTTGAGTCGAACCAAAATGATTTTCCATTATTGAGAGTAACATTAAATAAAAAACCAATGCATATATTTTCATGGCCATTTAATGATCAATTCAAGTGATATAACGAACGTGAAAAGGAAATATGTACTGTAATAAAACTATTTTTAGATAAATGAATGAAAGAAAAACTGAAAATGTAAAAAGAAGCGAATGACAAACATTATTATTTAAAGTAATCGGTAATTGAAGACTGTTTTGTTTTGATTGCAATCAAATCATCCTGTACTAAATTGATGGATTCTGGCATTTTATCCAGTTAAAAATTATTTTCAACATTTTGCATTGAAAGGTATTCGTCGATAGTTTCTTTTTTGTCTTTAATAACCATGTACACAGCAGACATGCCACATTTGTATTTTTCTTTCCAAACTTCGATTCCAAATTTAGGCTTCATGATCTTTTATCAAATTGTACTTTTGTTTTAACGTGAGACGTGAACGTTGGATTGATTTATTATACCCCTTTTTACGATTCATTTTCAATAGCGACGGAAAAATGTGAGAGTAATGAAGTTCTAATTGTGCGGTCAAAGTGTTTGTCGCTCAAGTGCAATTGACGAGCTGAACAATCTATGGTCGCACACACAAAGACGGTACATAATTAATAGCTATCGAATCAGCAAAAAACTGAATTTCCATTTTTTAGAAGTTTTGATTACACGATGCTGTCCAAACAATAACGAAGTCTAAACAATGACTCGAAGTGAGAAAGAAAACGATACATTTTTTTGCGATGCCAAATTGCCGCAACAGAAGCGATAAATTTTGCATTTTACGAAATGAAACAGTGATTTCAAAACGCTTTTTATAATCATTGGTTGTGAAATTGGGAAAATGATATAGTTTCAAATGGAAAAAAAGACGAAAAATAGACGAAATTTTTTTTGTTTCCAAGATTTTTTTTCCCACTATTCGGAGTTTCGATTTTCCGTTATTGACAGGTCAATTTGTATGGAAGAGCTCAACGGCCAAATTTTTTTTCCACTATTGACACGAATTCCACTATTAACAGGTTCCGTTATTGACAGGTTTTACTGTATTTAATTAGTTTCCCATGAACATTGCATACGAACTCTGTATATTATATTTATAATATTTCTTCTTCTATTATATTTATAATATTTCTACTGCTGATAGAATTTGATTAAAAACAACTGTAGATGGGAAATGTATATTTCAACTGAATCAATTATCTCTTTTCCATCCTGGAAACAACTTCGAGTTTCCTATCACGCAAATTTAATTATATACCAACTTCACCATTCTTGACCAGCGCCTGGGTGTTATCCTTCGGTATAGCATGCTAACACATTTCTGAATAAGGATGCGTTTCAACTAGCTTCGGGGTTCATCTCTTGATTGACATGTTTATAAAAGAAGAAATTGATTTATTGTGATGGTGATGAATATACAAGAGCCTCAAGCGATTCCAAGTACCTTAGCATTGACTCTTAGTAGCTTCGCAAGATGTTGCTCGGTTATATTGCTCATATCATTCTACCAACTCACATGCTGTCTGGTATTTTTGTTGAGTATTTTTTGTCATAGGAAAAATATGACAGAGTATATATTTGAGCGTGTTAAAAGAGAAATGGGAATAAATGATTTACCAACGCACTTTGGAAAGGTTAAGGTAGTATGTTAGTAGTGTGATCTAATTATTAGAAGTTGAAATAGAAAAAGCAGTTTAGATACTATAACTGATACCAATTTAGATAAGTTTTATCATCGAAATATGTTCAAAAAGTATTGTTCTTTGAGAAAAAGAGACAAAACACAGGGTAATATTCAACATTGAATTTGAATTTTCGCAATTAAATGATCTATGAAATATAACTATTGTACTCGTACATAACGTTGCGGTTTTGTTCGCAATTTCATGAACGATAAAAGAGCAGTCACTGAAAATAAAACAATGAAACTTTAAAAAAAAGTGAGTTCAGTGATGACATTTTTGAAAATACCATAACTGCCTACTAAAACTCTGAAGGTACCAAGGAAAAAAGGAATATGTTTGAAAAGTCAGTAGTGTTTACACACATACAGGAGTGCGACTTATATAAAAATGACGACAAACCGTGAGGTGCGACCCTTGAGGTCACGAACAGCTTGTCAGCAATGTATAAACATCAAAAACAGTAATAATAATGATGATATTCGAAGTGAAAATATTCAGAAGAATTCATTAGAGCAAGTGGAATTAGGTACTATTATTCGTTTCAATTCATTAACCAAAAATTTGGTGAGATTTCGCGCTGGTGAGATGTGGTTCTAGAAAAAATTGCCACAAATGCACGTACATACACACACGTGTTCATAATTCTTTTCAAAAATACTTTTAAATTACTCCTAAAAGATATGTTGAAAATTCCAAATTCGATTTTACAACTCTCCTAAACTTTTACTGCACGGTATCCATAATACGTTCATCTTGCAACTTTTTAAACAAGTATGTCAACAACTATTTCTCATCTTTTGTTACAGAAACTACTTAAAGCGTTTGAAATTATTCTTCAACTAGAAAAAATCAACAATCTCATATCCAAGCAAGGATTCAAAAACATGGTTACCTTTTAAGACTCGAACGTGTTTTGGCGCAGTATGCATTCTACTCTTTCCGTCGAACGCACTAGCTTTTCACTAAAGTATGAGTAGCAGGCACAACATGACAATCTGTTTAACTTAATCTATCTCTGAAACTAGATCCGTTACGGAGCTAGGCTGATGCTGAATTTCAGTTTGTTTTCGATTCAAAATCCGTTATGACAGTAGGATCCGCGAGAACTTTCCATTCATATCATGGTGAATATGATCTTGCATGATCATCGCACAGATGGATTTCAAGAACTCTCGTTTCAGATTAAATAGGATGGAAAGGATACAACTGAATTACAACAGCTACGCTGTAATACATTGAATTATTTTGTGAAGCATGCTACCTGGAATTATATTCTTGGAAGACGAAGGTGTTAGGAAATTGCTTGGGAACGATGATGACTTTCAACATTTGATGGACAGGTAAGCAAAAAACTGAATTTAAATTGATTTCTTGTATGTGAGGAATATACTAGATGCGAACTACACGAAAAGCTTTCATCAATCGTGTGACGAAGCCTCTAACTGCATTCGAATAATTTTGTAGTAGTTTTTATATTTAAGCTATTTGAACTATCATCCTTTTTTGCACGGGAGTAAAAGAAGTTAAAAGAAATCATCACAACTACCTTATTGTCATTTTCAGTGCTTTTGTATGAAAGTAAATTGAATCCGAGATAATTGGAGATTACATCATACCACAAGCTCCAAAGAGAACACGAAGCTCCTCATTCATAGGACCCAATTTCAAAACACCAAATTAAACAAGCCGTGATTGACGTGGATTGACATCTTAACAATGCAAATTCTACGTTTGGTTCGCGAGATATAGTGCATGACAGAAATAACCTTAGAGGGGTCAAAACAAAAAACCGAACTACCAAAGTTTACCAAAAACTAATCAGCTCTTACGATTGCTTCGATTCACACCTCACCGAAGTCGACACGACTTTGTTTACGTGAGCTATACTCGTAGGAAAAACTGTCCACGAACGTACGTACGCACACACACACATACAGATTTCTTTTCAAAAAACACTTTAAATACACTCTAAAGACCTCAAAACGTAAAGATATGTTGAAAATTTCAACTTTCGAGGCGATTACAAGAACTTCCCATATACTGGGAAGTTAATGAGGTTCCCATGGATATCTCAAACTGAATATCATTAGCTGCAAACCATTCTCACGCCTCCTGAATCTAGGATTTTCCGTCCAGCAGTTTCAAAACTCTTACCAGTCTTAAATTCGCCTTCAAATGGTACAATGAAACCATGAAAAGCACCAATATATGTTCATATCCTTGCGAACGTGAAATCCCATCTTGAAATTTTCATCAATGTCCAATGAAACGACAGTTAAACCATAACATAATGCTACATATATTTGCGCACTATAGAGAGACGACATAGAGATGAAGAGGAACTAAATGTAACATTTATAGTGGTAATTTGATAATGTTAAATTTATGACGCTTATTTCATTTTGTGCTTCGTTTGCTCCTGGATCCTTTATTTTCCGTTGCTAGCGAGAAATCCGCCTCTGCAGAAAGAGATTTCACGAGTAGGCAAGCAACTGGTTGCTATACAGAACGAGGCTGTAAGGACATGAATTTTCTACAATGTGCTTGGTACGATACATATCTGTATGAAAGGACTAGATTTTATGACTCTTCACATATAAATTTTAATATTAGCGTACTTGTGATTGAATGGATAAATTTGAAAGCATTTTGATTATTAGAAGGACATTTCGTTGAATTTAAAGGCTCTTAAAGCTACCCAAGTGAATTTCAAAGTGAATGAATGGAGTTTGTTACGGTTCTGCGTTTAAAAGTTGTCCATATAAGTGTGATAAAAGCACATTTTAAAAGCAGTATCCTATAAGAAGCTCTCAGAGCCGAACCTTAAACTGTTTGGAATAGTGTTTTTCTTTTTTGTTGATCAATTAATGTAGTTGTATCGTTATAAGCTGCAGTTTTATCATATATATTTAATTCATATTATAAATATGATTACCGTTAAGTTAAGTTATAACCAAAAAAACATATCTTAATTATATACTAGCCATGAGCTTTAAGTATCTTTTGGTAGATTTTTTCAAGGCATTTTGTTTTGCTGAAGATTCAGCTATGATGCAACTTCAGCTCTTTGTTCTCATTGGTAAGACCTTTGAATGGTCTCATAAATGAAGTTTAGTCACTGCTTTCATTCTACCCCACCATGAAAGAAAATTTGTGAAGAACAGCCTAAAATAAACAAAAACTGGATACATGCTTTAAGCCACTTGAAATCATGTGACATATATTCGATTGAATGCTGATACGCAAACCATTTTAATGCAATATGTAAAAGCCCATAAATCTCATCTGAATTTCTTCGTGTTCGTTTCGCCATCGGAAACAGGATCCAGAAGCAGAAACCATGGTTACTGCATATGGCAACTCACAACCTTTTCACGTATGCCACTGTGAAACTCGAAAATTCCACAATTTCCAAAACATGCAGACCAACTCGAATAAGGGTATTAGAAAGTTTCGAGCCGGGCAACTTTATCTTTGGGGCATGGTATCACTAAGTGATTTATTGCATTACCATGATGGCCTACTTCATATTAATGTTTGTGTGTTCCATTGCTCCGGCTACTCTGTCCACAAAAAATATCTGTAAATGATCATGCGCTAGCAAAGACGAGCTAAAATATAAATAGGTAAAATAAATGTTACAGCGATGTAGTTACAGTAGAAAATATAAATTATTGCATTTTTCACAGCCGTCAATTTTCCAGTTTCGCATACTTGGGACGAGGGAACCTAGTTATGGATGTTATGGTAAAGTAGGACATTATGTGGTGATGCCTCGTAGTAATAGTTTTTTTTTCAATAAATGTTTAATTTGTTTGTTGAGTTGAAGTTCAAGAATAAATGAGTGGCGAATAATAATCATGAACGTTGTTATAAATTGTTGAACAGCCTGAATTTTCTCGATGGTCTTTCTGAAGATCAATGAGATTACACAATGGAAAAGAAAAGTTTGTGTAATAACTTTTCATGATAATGTTCTCTTATGAAGGATAAAAATTGTGCACACCATGGTCCGTGATCGGTTAAAAAAACGAAAAATTCGTCTTGAGCTACGATCGATACTTCGAGCGAAGTTTTTTATCTCCTAAACACAAATGACTAGACCAGAAAGTTTGTTGCTTACTTTCATGTCTCCTTTTGAAATCATCTACTTTATTTCTCTGACTTACTGATCAATTTTGATGTCATTTCCAACATGAGATTCAAAAGTCAAGATATTCGTTAAAAGTCAAATTTTCAAGGGTTTCACGCATCTTCTTGACACTGTCATATCGTTGAGTTCGGCTTTTATTAGTAATGATAATCAATGGCTCAATTGCCCATATTGGGTCAGAGTCACGAGTTAATGTTAAGTTACCTTATTTGTTAGATCAACGGAACACTAAGAGGTGAAGTGATTAGCAATACGCTCGTCCATGGTTATTACTGTGATTTGACTCAGGTACCTATTTACAGCTGAGTGAGCTGATAGTTTGGCACAAAATCCCATTTCCGTTACTAAGAAATGATGTGTATAGGTTTTTACAAATCAAGTTTTCTACAAGTTTGTCATATGCCAGTTTATCCTGGAAGGTATGGTTCCTGATATGTAGGAAGTTTCAATTTTTATTTTGGTTTGAAAATGGCGGCCAAATGATAAAATCTTCGGCGCCGTCAAATCAAAATTAAGCTTACCGTTAGATCCTTTCTATATCAAAAATACTAGTGTGCGTCTTAACGCGGTCGACAAATTTGCGCAGTGGGGATTTGCTTTCTCGAGCCGTTAATTTGGGCGAAAAATCCATTTTCTACGTGAAGCAATTACTCCCGCTAGAGTACTGTGGTTACAACAAATGGTACTGCAAACGACTTGCCACAACATTATCTTAAAGTAAGTTCTAAGTGCGTTTTGCGGTAAAAGCCAAAACAAAGAAGTTGTAAGATGATTTTGGGTGGTTTTAAGCTCAAAGTTTTCAATAATCAATCAAATTCTACATAATTTTGTCATACTCAGTATTTTTGTTGTGACACGGTTTTCGAGATACAAAGGGAATAAGTTTCTAGGTTCGTCAAAATTGCAAAAATCCTTCCAAGATAGAAGGAGGCAGACCCAGCTTTTTCATATTTACTAATAGTCAACTGCCACTGCAAATTTGAAATTTTTATCAAACCGATGAGTTAAAACTTTGTGCAGCCTGCAATCGTTCTATAAAGTGACATCGAGAAGAAAAAGAGATAGTTTCAGTGAAAACTACGGTAATATTTTTTAAACGAAGCTATTATTGAATGTTAATGCTTTTGCTTTTTTTTGATGATTAATATAATTCCAAGACCTCCAGTATCACTTAATCGTGATAATCTACGCTGTTTATTTATTCATCACATGGAAATAGTCTCTAAGAACAAGGTATATAAACTAGACTAAGAAGAACATTGAAAATGGAGTTATTAATGTTCTCAAAATATTTCTTTGTTTTTGAGCCACGACGAGAATAAACGACAATTTGCTTTGCAAAATAGATGCTGCCTGGTGTAACGTAATAGTACATATTATTTGATTAGACTTTGAAATGCTTTTGCTCACCTGGAGGTGAGCTCTCGACGGGTTTTATGTGCTCATCATAAAGGACATACATTGTCTGTTGCGTTCTATTTCGAATTCGCTCGTAAACATACACGTAGAAGGAGCAGACAAAGTCATTTGTTTAAGCATATAAACTAAAACAAAGGATTGTAAATATTTGTCACTGCTGCTAAAATTGATGATTGTTTGCAAAGCGAACTTATGAACATAAATAATACGAAGATAATGGACAGAGGGAATGGAAGTGAAATCGTTTGAGCCACAAGAAGGATATGGGTGTCAAATTACAAGAATGAGTTGATTTAATTTCAATTGATTTACTGATATGTAAGCGTCGTTGTATTGTGCAGACTTCAGAACTCAATACGAAAATATGCGACAGAAATCCGTTTGAAAATTTCAATATTCTAGCAACGACTAGATTATAAACGCTTTAGAAACTTGCATTCGTGTCTCTCATAAGATTACCTTCGTATACAGTAAATGATTTTCCAGACAATTTCTTAAAAGTAACCAGGGATTTATTTATTGTTCAAGATTTTAATCCGAATTAAAGCCCACTTATGGGACAATTATTTCATACTTGCGTATACTAGGTCTCCTTATTCCTCATTTATCCACTTCGTTAATCCTTGCCAGACTCTAGTCCCTTGTTTCTACATTTTACCATAAACTGTTTTCCTACTGTCCCCTTCATAACCAAAAGAAGGAAGAAAATCGAGCACCTAGTCGATATACTATATTTTATGTTGTTGACCAAAGTTGGAGTGCATGTAGTATGAGAACAAGCTTCGGACGATAGATTTCGGAATGCGTCCCTTTCTCAAGAAGAGCTACAAAACCTGCTAGTATTCAATTAAGATGATGCAAATCTTCTTAATTACTTTTTCGACAAAGTTATTCAATTTTTCTCTTTGTCCTTTTCATTTCGTTCGCTGTCCCTGTTCACTGAGTATTTCATTTGATAAATTTTCTGCTATCAGTGGAAAGAATTGAAGAATTCAAGGTGAAAATGAAAGGACGAAAGGGCTTCCGGAAGAAATGCTGCTTGGTAAATTGTTCCGTTGCGTTTCGTTTTGTATCAAGTGGGTCGTATTTAGGAGTCCTCATGTAAAAGGTTGAAGTTTTAACGAAGTAATTAATAATAAGAACTCGTTTTAGATGTTGGAGCCATTGTTTTTGACGTAAAATGTTGCAGTAAGGAGGGATGGGAGAGTGAATCATTCTAAGGCGAATGAAATAACAAATGACTTTTATTTCAATTGGAATTTCTAAAACCACCACACCCCATGTGTATGATTTGTCAGCGCGCTTCGAGTGATTAATGGTTGTTGGGTGGTGGAATGTGGAATCAAAATGTCGTCTGTTGATAAAAATCAAGAGGTATAAGAATGTGAGAGATGCGATTTTTATGAAAATTCTTGCTGCGGCGAACGTTTTGTTCATTAATTTACGATGAAAAAAATAAAGGTTTTCAATTTGACAATGCACAAGTTAGAAGCCAATCAATAAAAATGAGTGCACTTAGAACCGTTTGTGTTGTTTAGATTTCACTGAATGTGCTTGGTAGATAAACTCAGATCCGAGGATTTGTTATGGTTTTATTCTTGAATAACTGCAAAAAAATACCTCAAACCATTTAGCACGGTTCATTCCATAGGTAATAAATAACAGGAGTGGAAAAACGAAAAAAATAAGGGCTAAGTTTTTACATAAGGAGTAGTGACACCAATTCAATTACACGTCGAAAAAACGTACTAAAAGATTTCATGGGACAACGGTTCAATGCGAACTATTTTTAAATGATTCGAATTTATATGTGTCAAAAAATAAACAATTTTAATATATAACCAACAAAACAGGTGAGCCATAAAAACATTCTAACGTCGTCACTGGATTGAACCAAAACATATTAGCATTTGGGGGCAAGTACGACAACGAATATATATATGTATCAATAGTCGTTTTCGTACTGTATTGT
Source organism: Oxycera nigricornis (assembly GCA_963942545.1). NCBI lineage: Eukaryota > Metazoa > Arthropoda > Insecta > Diptera > Stratiomyidae > Oxycera > Oxycera nigricornis. Next base: position 127,982,955 of record OZ012659.1, on the reverse strand, counting down.
ACTGTTCTGCGTGTGATCAGCCGTTTCTGTCTAATACCTCGATTCTAGCATTAATTTTACATTTTTATCAATGGTAGCTGTGGCTTAGTATTTGAAATTTTGACTGACAGTTTACTTTTCGGGTTGTATCAATTTGACACTTTGTGTTACCGAGACATATGTTATTCGGCCTAGGTGATATCCGATAAAAGAATTAAACAAGAATCTTTGATTTGACATTAAAAATCTACTGTTTATTCATTTGGTCATATAGCATAGCCTAACTTTGTTAACGATTATATTATATCATGGTGTTTCTGAGGAAAAGTCGCGAAACGGATACGAATAATGCTTGTGTGGGGTTCTCCCTCCTGAACCCTTTTTAATTTTGTTTTTCGAGTGTCTACCCATGACCTTGTAAATGATCAAATTTCGACTCCAGTTTTACGCTACTTGTTACTCTTACAGTACCGGCCACTGATGACATTATGAGCTGGAAGTCACGTTAAAGTTTAAGACACAGATTGGCTTCTATTTTTTTCTTAGAAATGATTATAATTAATTGATGCCTCAAAGATTTCTAAATTGTTTCAGGCATTTAATGTGGAACTTTACGTCAGGGATATTGTGCTTCCCTTTCAAAAACCACAAAACAGTATTTCGTGTTGAGCTTGAAGAATTCATTTAACTTTGAATTTATGCTATGGCAGAACCACACAAGCCACACCAACCTTCAAAATTGCTCTGAGCACCATTTTGTTTGAAAAGCAATTACCATCAACTTATTTTCCCATCACCTCGTCCTTTTGCTATTCACTTTGCCATCATCGTCGCCTAACTAAACTTACGGCATTGGCTCGCGGAATGCTTTCGAAACCAGACACCTCAATCCTTTTTGCCATCATTAGACATATGCTACATTAACGTATTTCCTCGTTAGTGTGTCCTTGTCAACGTCATCACCTCCCGCGCTTACTTCTAGGTGGTCCCAAAAGTCAACTTATAAGAAACTGTTAATGATGGCTAAGGAGAACGAGGCTGCGTCTTTAATGTGTTCCAAATGAACGTAAATACGCACCCACTCAAACAGCCATGTGCTTATTAATTTGAATATCCTTAAAACAAGGAGCTAAGGATAGAGAAAACCAAGAAACATTGGTGCCCGGTGCCGGTTGGGTCCTATCTCGAAAGTCGACCAAGTTTCAATTCTGAATGCTAACCGTCGACATCTCTTCACTATGTTCATTTGTAGAAACAAATTGGTTGCTGGAACGTAAAGGAAAATTGAAATGGCAAGGAACATGATGGTATTCGTACTCATTAAGTTAAAGTTCTGTTAAGATGCTTTAGTGAAATACGAGTAACGTTAAGGGTGAACTTAATGAAATAGTTCGCGTTGCGCGGGAACTTTCCGGGAGGGTGAACGTATGTGTTTGTATGTGATATGATTGACGACGATGCTGATGGGGGGTTTACAAGAAGCAAATTTTAGAAATTAGAAACTATGTATACTAGTAGACTGAATAGTATTTGGATTTAGGTCAATGAAATCCTTTTTGTTGACTGTTACGTACAGTTTAAAATGTGATAAATTTTTAAGTTTCAAATTCAGTTTTGACAAGACGTATGCTGCCTCTGATTTACACAAAAACTTTCTCATGCAGTATCATTCTACTGTAAATAATGTTATGGAAACCTTCAGCTTAATGCGCATTTTCAAGAGTTGAAAACGTCATCAAAGACAAATCAAGAAGAAAGTAGATATTCATCTTTGCCAAGCTTAAAGAAAAATTCTCATAGCTCAAAGGCTACTATTTATATTCATATATATAATGTCCGACAGTTTCGCAGCCAACCGTGAAAGTTTCCAGCTAACTTTCCTTTCCATTGCTTCGAGGTTCGCGCCGCATACATATCAAGCACTTCCACCTTTATAGCTTTCAAACCATTTCGTAGACTTCACAATGTCAACCTTGGTGGCACCTTCATCCCCATCACGTGTATATATGTGTGTGTTTGCTTGCTCGAATTGCCGCCATCCGTCTTCTAGGACATCCCCAATAACATATTTGTTGAAAAAACTTTTACCGAAAGTCACTGCTCTGATTTATGAGCATGTGGTGCGTAACTTCTTGCAAAGTAAGTAATATTTTAAGAAATGGATGTGAGTAGTCATTCGGTGCCAACGAGAGTCCTTGCACGAATAGCCTTGGTTGTACGCAACCGAAATTGCTGGAGGAAATGTGTGCCAGTTGATAACCATGAGCAGGGAGGAACAGTCATGAATTCAGAACCGGAACTTGCCTTTTCCAAAGAAAAAGACTTCCGTTTAGCATTGAGGACAACGAGTCTTTTGGCAATGGCACTTTGTCCTTTACACAACCATGGATATAATTTGATATTTGATTTTAAATACGGCGTCGTGAAGGTGTGCAAAAGATTTAGGATACACTTTTCATTCCGAATAAAGTCCCAAGGCAACATAAAAGAATGACGGTACACGAAAACTCGAACGATATTCGCTTTTGGCTGCATAGTTAGCCAGAGAAGGGGTTGCGTGCTAGATTGATGTACGGCTGTTCCAAAGCAAAAGGCCACGCGCCTTGAAGTAAGTGTTGTGTAGCAATATAATCACCATATCTAAATGCCATGTAATTACATATTAAAGTGAAAGAGCCGTGAAGTCAGAAATATTAGAATTGACTGGGGGAAGGACCTAGCTTGGCGTGTTGTAAGGGAATAAAGATAACACGAATAAAAAATTATCTGGCGTAATAACTTTAGCTGACGGTAATTTAGAAAGGACAATGGTTATTTTGTTGGAGTATGTAGAATAGTTCATTCTGTGGCTCTATATTCAAAAAGTTGTCTGCTGTTGAAGAATAAGCGGGGAAATTTTCGTTTTCCATTACTCAACGTAATTAAAAAATATTCATCGGATAAGATCTTCTGTTGCTGAAAATTCTAATTTGAAGCGTTTTTTAAGCTAGCTTACAAAGTGGCTGTCTGTGTTATATAATATGGTTCATTTCAGAAGCTTGGGTAGAAGCAGAAGCCTCATGCCCAATTCATTATGCCTGACTTAATTACATTGACTTCACTCGGCGTAAAGTATTAAAACCCATTAATGAAGTTGTAAATTAGCTCGCATTAATGCAATTCTGACCGCAATGACATCGTCTCAAAAGCTCCTCAAAAGCATATCAAGCTTCGAAAGGGTGAATGCATTTTATCGAGCATTTTGGCTCGTGGATGTGCAGGTGGAGAACCTTCCCTGCTTCCACATGCATATTCTGTTGCAGTTCCCACTCATTGTTGATTCATACACTCAGGCTGATTTGGATCAATCGTGGGTAATTATTGTTTCTGGCCCTTCAGCATTCGAAAGCAATTAACTGAATACATTTCAACTTCTAACCGAAAATGTTGACATGATTAGTTTATTGATTTCGGATCCCGATAACCATCATCAGAAATGATTATTCGTGTGGCGACATTTTTATGTCATCGTATAGGAACGAGAACAACCACTCATGTTAATGGCATTAATTACAATTGTGATTTAAAAAGTAAGTAATCAAGGGAACAATGGCAGAACATCTCCGGAGTTTCATTAAACGAATTTGAAGATGAAGTGGCAGGAAATTGTTTCAGTTGAGAAAATAAACCAAGCTGCCACAGTGATTAATGTTAATTAGTATGTATTTGAAGGTACAAATGAAAGTACTTTCTGTAAATTAAAGAAAAACATAAAAGAACTCGAGACTATTTTCAGACTAGAAGATTATTTTATCATGTTGTCGCAGGCAACAGGTAATATTCAATGTGAATAAAGTTTTGGAAATTTTTTTTTACAAAAATTTGAAAACTTGTTGAAGTTTTTTGTAACTTTGCAGAAATACTCTAACTAAAATACAAGAACTTCATATTTTTCAAAGAAATATCAGAGATTTCCTTTCTATTTTTTAAACTAGTATGGTGCTGTGCAGGTTATTCTAAAACTCACAGAAAATTCGCTTTTTGAGGTTTCCACGGGGCGTTCATAACTTTTAAACGATACTACTCGTAGATATATCTATGATTCTGTGAGGTTTTTGAAAGGAAAAAGCAATTCCTGTTGTGACCCAAGCGAAATCCTTGCTTGATGATTGGACTATCCCTTGTTTTTAGAATCAAACCTGGGATTTCTCCTTGCCTCGGTACCGACATGGGTAAATAGCAATAAAGAAAAAGGATAACCCGTCGGGACTAGCCATAAAACGCATGTGTTTACCAATAGTGTAACAGTGTAAAAGTACGTAGCAATTAACACTTAGCAAGAGACTAATGATAACAAAATGCACGTGGGTAAATGGTATGTTGTGACTGGTTATGTGTGTGAGTATATGTAACGGCTAGTCTCCGGACGGTTTCCTGATATAGAGGTGGCAGATTAGTCCTTGATCGTACGTAAGGCGAGGCAGGGAGTTGTTCCGCGACGGGCTCTGATTCTATATATGTAAGAAGTGATTTTCTGTGTTTGAAAATATGAACGTAACAATTTCAGAAGTGGGATTCGAATTCGAAGTGTTTGAAAATAAATATTTATATAATCGCCTGAGCGAAGAAGTGGAGTTATTATTTTGTGATCAGTGAGTGAGTTCGAACATCAAGAAAAAACTTTCAACGTTTTGAGATGGCGACCGAATAAACCAGCAGCTGCGGTGGGCTTAAAAGGAGCTACAGACCAAAAATAAGGGAGTATAACTTTTCGAAAAATAGAATTCACAAATAGGGGAATTACGAAAGATTAATTTATCGTTGAGGATTGCTTTGATGTCGCGTCCTTTGAAAGACCTTTGATGTTAAAAAAATGTTGGTTAGTTGAGATGTGAAGCAAGAATATCATGTAGTATTTGCTGGGGTTCCTCTTCGGGTTCATTTTGACCTAAAATCGTTGAATTGTGGCTCTGGTCGGATTGATTGGCTCACGAAAGACTTCGTCATGACCTTATCTGAAGGAAAATAAATTGTTTAGGCTGTGTGAAGGGCTACGACTTGGATCTAACTTGCCAATGGAGGACTCAAGGACTGAGGCGTCCTTCCTGAATACGAATGGGTTTCTGTGTGGCGTATTTGACGACCATAGAGGCGCGGCATGTGAGCAAATTGTCTCGAAAAGGGAGAAGTCAAAAGTCAGTCATTTGTGAAGTGCCCTAACGATAAAGTAGATTTTGTAACTTAGGTGAGAGATGTCTTTGAAGAAAGTTACCAGTCGTATTTGCAAATTTAACTAAGAAAAACTCTACGAAAAAGACACATTTTGAATTGTTTATGGACTATATTCCGAGATGTCAAACGGATAGTATATTAGCGCTAAAGTGAACTGCCGAAGCTTCGTTCGACATCGAGGATAGTATTCCCTTAGCCCGACTAAGGGAATTGAAGGTAAATGTGTTTAACCTAAAAAAAAATTAGTTCAAACGTAGGAGGATCAAGGTTGGAAGCATTAGACAATTTCAATTGGGTTCAGTGATTCCTCGCTGCTGAATTCCATCTTAATAACAAATCGCTGCAAACATTTCAAATAATGACTTAGTCCTGGGCAAATGGCATTCGCCTGCAGACGGCGTGTCGAGAAAGTTTCATGCAGCGTATCGCGGGCCATGTCAGGTTCGCAAATGTTTAGAACACGATCGTTGTTTGGTGATGCGGTTCAACTTTCTCAGAAACCATAATAATCTGTGCAGTTCGCAGTTGGGTTGAAGAAATGGTTTACCCTCGATGATTTTCAATTCTGTTCTGATCGGAAGACATTTCCTCGGACGATACTAGAGTCAGTCATTCTTGCTATAATTCGTGATATCGATGTGTAGCACAGATGTGAATTTGAATTGTTTTTCTTTTAGTGTAGGATGGTTGAATTTTCAGGCTTTTAAGTCAGATATTTGAGTTCTTTACATAAAACTATATTAAGCCAAATTTAGTCCAGAAATATGTATCTCATCACTTACCCTTTTGCAAATAGAAGCATGTAGTTACTGAACATTTGAGTTTGTGTTTCTGGCTCAGAATATTTTACCTTAAATGTGTGTGACGTTTTGAGAAGATTGGTAAATATAATAAGATAGAAATTCGAGTCGTCATTCGCATCATTTGAATTATCAATGTATAAGTCTTGAGAAGTTGTTCTCTGGAGGACTTAAGTGAAGTGAATGTATAAGTCTTGAGAAAGTGTTCTCTGGAGGACTTGAGGTACAATCACTGTGTAAGTCTTGAGAAGTTGTTCTCTGGAGGACTTAAGTTGGAGTGATTTTATTAGTCTTGAGAAGTTGTTCTCTGGAGGACTTGAGGTACAATCACTGTGTAAGTCTTGAGAAGTTGTTCTCTGGAGGACTTAAGTGGAGTGAATGTATAAGTCTTGAGAAAGTGTTCTCTGGAGGACTTGAGGTACAATCACTGTGTAAGTCTTGAGAAGTAATTCTCTGGAGGACTTAGATTAGAGTGATTTTATAAGTCTTGAGAAAGTGTTCTCTGGAGGACTTGAAGTAAAATCAATGTATAAGTCTTGAGAAGTTGTTCTCTGGAGGACTTAAGTGGAGTGAATGTATAAGTCTTGAGAAAGTGTTCTCTGGAGGACTGGAGGTACAATCACTGTCTAAGTCTTGAGAAGTTGTTCTCTGGAGGACTTAAGTTGGAGTGATTTTATTAGTCTTGAGAAGTTGTTCTCTGGAGGACTTGAAGTAAAATCAATGTATAAGTCTTGAGAAGTTGTTCTCTGGAGGACTTAAGTTGGAGTGATTTTATTAGTCTTGAGAAGTTTTTCTCTGGAGGACTTGAAGTAAAATCAATGTATAAGTCTTGAGAAGTTGTTCTCTGGAGGACTTAAGTGGAGTGAATGTATAAGTCTTGAGAAAGTGTTCTCTGGAGGACTGGAGGTACAATCACTGTCTAAGTCTTGAGAAGTTGTTCTCTGGAGGACTTAAGTTGGAGTGAATGTATAAGTCTTGAGAAAGTGTTCTCTGGAGGACTTGAGGTACAATCACTGTGTAAGTCTTGAGAAGTTGTTCTCTGGAGGACTTAAGTGAAGTGAATGTATAAGTCTTGAGAAAGTGTTCTCTGGAGGACTTGAGGTACAATCACTGTGTAAGTCTTGAGAAGTTGTTCTCTGGAGGACTTAAGTTGGAGTGATTTTATTAGTCTTGAGAAGTTGTTCTCTGGAGGACTTGAGGTACAATCACTGTGTAAGTCTTGAGAAGTTGTTCTCTGGAGGACTTAAGTGGAGTGAATGTATAAGTCTTGAGAAAGTGTTCTCTGGAGGACTTGAGGTACAATCACTGTGTAAGTCTTGAGAAGTAATTCTCTGGAGGACTTAGATTAGAGTGATTTTATAAGTCTTGAGAAAGTGTTCTCTGGAGGACTTGAAGTAAAATCAATGTATAAGTCTTGAGAAGTTGTTCTCTGGAGGACTTAAGTGGAGTGAATGTATAAGTCTTGAGAAAGTGTTCTCTGGAGGACTGGAGGTACAATCACTGTCTAAGTCTTGAGAAGTTGTTCTCTGGAGGACTTAAGTTGGAGTGATTTTATTAGTCTTGAGAAGTTGTTCTCTGGAGGACTTGAAGTAAAATCAATGTATAAGTCTTGAGAAGTTGTTCTCTGGAGGACTTAAGTTGGAGTGATTTTATTAGTCTTGAGAAGTTTTTCTCTGGAGGACTTGAAGTAAAATCAATGTATAAGTCTTGAGAAGTTGTTCTCTGGAGGACTTAAGTGGAGTGAATGTATAAGTCTTGAGAAAGTGTTCTCTGGAGGACTGGAGGTACAATCACTGTCTAAGTCTTGAGAAGTTGTTCTCTGGAGGACTTAAGTTGGAGTGATTTTATTAGTCTTGAGAAGTTGTTCTCTGGAGGACTTGAAGTAAAATCAATGTATAAGTCTTGAGAAGTTGTTCTCTGGAGGACTTAAGTGGAGTGAATGTATAAGTCTTGAGAAAGTGTTCTCTGGAGGACTTGAGGTACAATCACTGTCTAAGTCTTGAGAAGTTGTTCTCTGGAGGACTTGAAGTAAAATCAATGTATAAGTCTTGAGAAGTTGTTTTCTGGAGGACTTAAGTGGAGTGAATATATAAGTCTTGAGAAGATGTTCTCTGGAGGACTTGAGGTACAATCACTGTGTAAGTCTTGAGACGTTGTTCTCTGGAGGACTTAAGTTGGAGTGATTTTATTAGTCTTGAGAAGTTGTTCTCTGGAGGACTTGAAGTAAAATCAATGTATAAGTCTTGAGAAGTTTTTCTCTGGAGGACTTAAGTGGAGTGAATGTATAAGTCTTGAGAAAGTGTTATCTGGAGGACTTGAGGTACAATCACTGTGTAAGTCTTGAGAAGTAATTCTCTGGAGGACTTAGATTAGAGTGATTTTATAAGTCTTGAGAAAGTGTTCTCTGGAGGACTTGAGGTACAATCACTGTATAAGTCTTGAGAAGGAATTCTCTGGAGGACTTAAGTTGGAGTGATTTTATTAGTCTTGAGAAGTTGTTCTCTGGAGGACTTGAGGTAGAATCACTATGTAAGTCTTGAGAAGTTGTTCTCTGGAGGACTTAAGTAAGAGTGATTTTATAAGTCTTGAGAAGCAATTCTCTGGAGGACTTGATTTGGAGTGATTGTTTAAGTCTTGAGGAGTTGTTTTCTGGAAGACTTGAGCTAGAATGATTGGTCAAGAGAAACCATTGTTTGAACGATTCATAAAAGAGAGATACATGTAGGTGGTGCGTGAAAGGTAATAATTTTCAAATAGACACACAATAGTATGGACGTGGTTGTGATTTCGTTGCTAGAGTTTGTATTGGACATAAAAAAAAATCGGAAAATAAGTTCTTTTCACTAAGGACAGTGAAACCGAAGGATGGCCAACTGTTGTGACCCAAGCGAAATCCTTGCTTGATGATTGGACTATCCCTTGTTTTTAGAATCAAACCTGGGATTTCTCCTTGCCTCGGTACCGACATGGGTAAATAGCAATAAAGAAAAAGGATAACCCGTCGGGACTAGCCATAAAAACGCATGTGTTTACCAATAGTGTAACAGTGTAAAAGTACGTAGCAATTAACACTTAGCAAGAGACTAATGATAACAAAATGCACGTGGGTAAATGGTATGTTGTGACTGGTTATGTGTGTGAGTATATGTAACGGCTAGTCTCCGGACGGTTTCCTGATATAGAGGTGGCAGATTAGTCTTTGATCGTACGTAAGGCGAGGCAGGGAGTTGTTCCGCGACGGGCTCTGATTCTATATATGTAAGAAGTGATTTTCTGTGTTTGAAAATATGAACGTAACATTCCCTACAATACCTCTCCAGAAACAATATTAGTTTCTTTTTCTGTTTTCGCAGAATAAGCGGTAAAAAATAAAAAAAAATAACCAAAATTTCAAAACTTTAAAAAATGTTTATTTTTTTTTGCAGAATTGGTGAGAGATTTTGGTCTTTCAGACACAGATTATAGCAAGTCAAATGTTTGTAACGAAGCTTTAGGTCCAGATTTAAGTAAAACAGGTGCATTTCATGCTCCAACAAAACAATTATGATCATTCCTCTTCTTTAGGCTTGCTTAAGTTTGATTTTTTTAATGTCAAATAACAATTTAAATCTCATCATCAAGCAATAACAGCGCATCAAAATTCACCATAAGTAATAACTTAATACAAATTATCAAAGCAGAAACTCTACTACCTCTAATTGCCTCTGTTGATCAAAAAAATCGTCCAACACACGCAACATTGTACTCTCGTCTAATTACGATCCATCTATTCCCCAATTATTATAATTGAGTCATATTTCACATCTTAAATCATTGTTAAACTAAAAATCTTCCCAAGCCATTTAATTTGATGGCATCCATTGCAACTATGTACCCTTTCGACAATGCTGTGGTTTCTAGTTTCATTCCGGCTTGAGCATAAAACGAAATGACTGGAAAGTCCTTTGATCCAAGCATCCTAGCCAATGCAATATTTCGTGAACCCAACGAAAATCCTTATTTGGTCATTTATCACTGAATTTTATCTAATTAATTGTCCTTGAAATGTTACTTAATTACAATGAAGTCCTTGTCGTTTATCTGAACAATTAATCAGATTCATCGTCGAAAATAAGATGTTCGTCAAGTTCAAGTATACTTTTCTGATGACATGGTAGGAAGCGTACGTAAGATGCTGGAGGTGGAATTTAAAGAAATACAGTAGTCTTGCGGGTGATATAAGATGTGAGTAATGTCAATGTTCTTCTAAAATCATTGTTCGACATTTCCAAAGAATATTTAGACAGTGACGGAGCTGTACTTACGGAGTCTATAGTCCGCAGAATATTTAATTGTCGTCATTCTTTAACTGATTCTTCGTTTTTTGTCGAATATATCAAAAGCAATATATTGTGTTCGAAAGGATCTATGCGAGACGTCAGCCATGTAATCCTGCAGCTCAAAGCGTGTATGCTCCATATCAAAGTGCATTGATTCATAGTTTCCAGGTCTAACATTAAGCTACTACAAGTTCATGCAGCAGATATCAAAACTTTAAAAAAAATCTGCAAGTACCCACCTCACCTTTGATCTAAAAAGTCTCGACCACTACGAAAATCAATGTGTATCGAGTGAATTGCTGCACTTCTGTTTACAACAGGATAAATCCACATCTACAACATATTGATATCCTGGCATCTCATTTTACATTGTCATCCTTTTATTCATGCTGCATCCTAGCCTCCACCTCGAGTACAAAATCTTTACTTTTGCAAGGCTTCGGGCGCCGCCTTTCTATTCACATGTAAAATTCTACATCCATCCGATTAAGGTAGTCGTTTCGTGGTGTATGGCAGAAACCTCATTGCCGGTAGTGGAAGCTTCCCAGGAGCAAGCAACCTTAGTTAGGATTGAATGGAATAAAGTTAAATTGGGGTGCATTTGCATAAGTTCATATTTGCCAGGCGATGGATCCTTCGTGGTATTAAAATATTCCATAGTGGTTGCGATGCATATTTTAGATTGAAGGATGCAAATGTTGTGTACATGTACATATGTATCATATATAAACTCTGAAGGAACGCTATAAAGAAACTGCTTATGCTGGAAATACGAATTGAATGGAAGCGGCTGACAGGATACGAGTGAAATATGAGTATTACTACAGGAAGGATGCATTTCTTCTTTTATCTAATATATGCTTGAGTGGGATTGCTTTTTAAAAGCAATGCGAACATTAGTTGCATAAAATGAAACGATGTTTTGTTGTTAAAGCAGAAAACAATAGCCGATAGTTGAATGAAAATCACTTTCAATGGTATAAGCTACAGAAGCTGACAAAAAGTACCTCAAGATTGTGAGAAATCAATTCCAGGCACTGATGGAACGTATCACCTGAAAACAACACCAAACAAGTTCTAATAACTGAAATAACATTCCATAAAACTTTAATTCAACTTTTATGGTCCTCTGTACATTTAACTTGTTTGATGTGAACTTAAACGCTTCATTCTATGCAGCGCACCGAAATATATCTTTCGAATCCTCTTTGCCAGGATACAATTCCAAATGAAAACGAAAACAAAAAAAAAGTTTTTATCGAACCGAAGAATTTAGAAGTTAAGGTGGCTATCATCCTCCTCTCGAGAAATAAATGAAATGGTGATGAAATTCTTGCGATGTTTGTATGCGGAATTCAGTGAAAATGTTACCGCACTTTTCATGTTCTGTAAAACTTTTTTGCACAGGAAATCCCTTCTGTTATTAAAATGAAAGATTGCATTAAATAGTCCCTGTTGAGTACTAAACGAGGGTGCTGGCTATGAAAAAGGATTTTTATGGTTGTTTTAATGGATTTGGAATTGTGGTTACATTGAGTGGAAGCACTTGAAAAATGTTCAGTTAGCAGTTTGTAAGGTGGAGGAAGAGGTGACTGCCCTAGTCTTTCAATGAGTGATGTCAGGATATTTGATACAGCATTTTTGTTTCATCATTATTGAAAGTGTTGAAACCAATCTATTTAATCCGTGAATGAAATTATTCGTTTTCTTAACGAATCCTTGTTTGATTAACACATGAAAGTGGTTTCGCCAATTTTAAATTTACAACGATGGTTTGGTTGGATTTATGTTTAATTTGCTCTGATTTGCTGGAATGCAAATATTTTATTACGAAATCAGAGCAACGGTAAGAGCATCGGGAAAAATTTCAAATTATGTAGTTAAATATAATTTGTTTATTCATATCTTATCTTACTCAATCATTAAAAAGATGTAAGTTAAAGTTTAAATAGGGTAAATGTAATGTAATGTAATGTAATGCATGTAATGAGACCGTTGACCTCCCCAAGTTTATGGTCAATAGATACATGAGGATCCTCTTTTCAAAATGCGGACGCGTTAGGAGTCGTTAAAATAGTGTTGCGTTCGTTATAGAGTTTGTGAAGAATGTACATCTGAGGCCCACCTTATTCCACAGTCCCGGTATATAGGGTGGATATTGTAATTGGTCGGACAAAGTAGATCGAAGGTTTCAACACATTTTTACGTTTTAAGATAGTAGGAATGATTTAAAAGTATTTTTACAAAGAAGTATTTATGTGTGCGTGTACGTACGTTCGAAAGATTCATTTCAGAACGATATCTCACAAAGGCAAAGTCGTATATATAGTCGTGTAGGATTGAAGACGCTTTCATTGACATGTAAGCAATGAGCTGAGTTGAGAAATTTTGGTACGATTCGACTAGTTAGTTTCTTTTGTTTTGACACATTCAAGTCATTTTTGTCACGCATGATGTCTCACGAACATAACGTTGAAGTGTCCATCGCATCCTGTTAACATTTCAAATAGTCCATCAAATTTTCAATAAATGCAATACAATCGCTTCTTAGTTCGATAATAAATATGGGAATTTTGAATTTTTTTAATTAATTTTTTTTTGGACTTTTAGCAACCAATTCTTTTAAAAAATCAGATGTGTCTGACTTTCAAATTAATAAGTTTTCAGTATATATATATCATATAACTTCACTTCAAGCTTAGTGTAAACAAACCTTATCAATGAGAATCAAGAAGTATCGTAATCGATGACTTTTTGGGGTGAATTCAGATTTGCAAGTAACATATTGCCAATTTTGAAGCTCAATTTCGACTCGTCCAGGAGGTGATGCAAAACAAACCAAATATTTTCGTTCACATTTTATTCAATTAAATTCAATGCTAATACATTAGAACATATCTATGACAACATTATCGTAACAACTTCTAACACATATCCACTATGAAATCGTCAACAAAGATTCAATAGGCAGAACCAATCAAATCTTTGCGGCGAGTATTAAGAAAAACCAGTTTCATCAAATTCAACATAGAAAAGCTCGAAACATACATAAACATCTTGGTAAATTTCAGAGAAAAATAGCGAAAAGAATTAACAGTAACAACAACAATATCCAAAAAATCCTGTATCTTAGTTTAGTTACTACATCGATATCTTACAATTAGTGCTAAACAGCATTGATTTGTGTCTGGTTCCCAATTGCATTTTCTGTTTGCAAATAATCGCCGAATTATTCCAATTCGCTACACGCTAAGTTTTACCCTTGTGGCTGACAAAAAGATCCATGTATATTTTCATACGCTTCTACAATAGATACATATGTACTTATTTCCAATTTAGTATTTGTGGAATAAAATGTATCTCAGGTGATTGTCATTGCTAATCGATTTAATAGTCCATTTTTTAAACATCTCTTGTTTAATTGGCCTTTATCAAATTTTACATTACCATTCGGAGAGATGCACATGCTGACATTTTATTAATTTTATAATATAATAATAAATTCCGGAAGGAAATTGGATAATTTTTGTTTCAAAGTTTTTGAAATGGTTTCCAAATGTTTTTTAAAAGAAAAGTGATTATTTTTAAGTTATTAAAATCACTGAATAAATGAAAAACATAAAATCCGTTTGATCTTATCGTTTGGTTCTTAAAGAAATTAGGCTGAAAATAATTTGTTCTTACAAAAGATAGTTTCACACATCCCTAAAGCTCACACAAAATCAATTTGATTAGCATCAAAAATTCAAATTGTTCACACATTACGTATTCGGTCCGCGTATGAAAACCTTTCAAATTTTAAAATTTAAAAATTTAAGTAAATCACGCATTCAGGGCAGAAACATAAGAAAGAAAGAAACAATAAACGGCCATTTACGAATTAGATCTCACGTTAACGTTGGAGGATTGTATGTCAGGTCTCAAAATATTAATCCTTTTTTAATTTTTAACTTTTTCCTTGATAAGTCTAGTAATTTTTCAGCTAGGAAACTACGAGCTATAGTAAAATTTATTATGTTTATTTACATTGTGCATGTTGAGTATCTAAGTTTGTTTTCTTTCACAAAATCAATACCATAAAAACTTAGCTTAAGTGAGTCTTAGATGCGTGTCGCACTAATTAATTGTTATGTGGGTGGGTAAATGGTGTCGTTGGAATTGTTTTCAGAGCTAATGTGGCTACGGCCGCGAATGAAAAATTACATTCGAAACAATGATCGATTTTCAAATATATCATTTGAAAATTATTGGCTCAGCGTTGCAACGGTTGGAAATGCCTATATTTTCGTGTGCTGCTATAAGCCATTGTTCAATATACAAAAACATTACCAAAGTTAGCATTATCGGAATTAGTTTCGTTGACAATATTTCGTTCCTTTGTTGACATCTCTTTACCTCAGAAGAGTATCTTGTCTATCATATTGGCGCGTGTTAGAAAGTCCCAATTGGAGAGTACTACAACGTTACCGTCTATATCGTCCATTGAAAATCATACATCTTCACAAATGATCTCTAAACATGTTTCTGGCTAACTAATCCAGCTTGATTTAGCTAAGTTCACTGAGCTATCTAAGAATTTTGAAGTAGGGATACACAGCTAAATTTTTGTCCGAAAAACAAGAAAAGGATACAATCAACTCTGGCTATCATCCTGCTTATCTTGCGTCAGTATGACGAAAGTGGCGAGTTATTGGTGTTTGCACATTGAATTTAATTATGAAAAAATTGAGAGAAACCAGTAAAAAAGTCTGTCTGGTTGTGTACGCACCAATATTGATGCAATCTTGTATATTGATAGATAGATAGTCAACATAAAATGTCCGGAAAATGAAAAGGTTCCTAAAAAAATAAAAAAAGTGTAGAAGAAGGAGAATTGAATTTCACTCGCAAAACTGAGCATAGTGCAAGAAAAGGATCAAGTGATATCGAATGGCATACAATTAAATCTTCTACACTTGGGTAATCTTAAATACATACGCACAGAAACAAACCCTCAATCTTTACCAATAACTGAAAACCTCGGCAAAGTAATTGCGAGTTCAGTGTGATTTTGAAAGCGAACAAGTGCTCTAAACGAAAGAAAGCAATTGAATGGGTGAATGATATTTATTCTTAGGAAAACAGTGAAGACAATATCGCCCTAATTTATGATTTTTGATTTATTATTTGTAAATAGCTTTTCACTTCCTAGGGTTTAGCATTTTTTAGAATGGAGACCGTTGATTTGAAAGTTTTGATGCCAATATTTATGTCTTTTAGGAAGGAACAACCTACCATTTTGGTCACTTCATTTGACGAAGTTACTATGCAGTACTCCTCCGAGTACACATTGCATTGTTTTCATGGTGTATTCAATGCCGATCATTCAATTACGATCTTCAATTTCAAACCTTAGTCTCGCAGATTTTTACCCGTAATCAAATTCAGACTGATTCATCAGGAGGAAGTGAAGATTCAATGCAACGCTTTGAAATGAGGAATTGCGAGCAGTTTTGCTTCGGATCACTACTCGTGTGTAGGGAATGCTTCGATTAATCTAAACGTGAGAATATTTTGCAATATGAATTGATGCTCAGAAAACTCTCTCTCAAAATTCAGTGGTTTTCTACAACAAAGCAAAGCAAAACAGAAAGCCGGGATTACCGATTTCTTACAGCAGTTAGAGTGTTTTTTTCCTTCATTTTGTTGAATTTTTTGGCATTTTATTTAATTTGATTGAGTTATTTTATATGATGTTGAACACATTTTGCTGCAAATGAAAACAAACACCGTCAACACCAAACCAGCCTAACATTTCCTAAATGGTTTTGCGTTTCTAATTGAAACATTCTATTCATTGGAACTTTCATTGGTTTCCGCTAACATTTTAATGATTTTTTAAAAATCTGCTTGTGTGTAACTATCCACCTGAAAACGCAAAATGAAATTTAATTTCACCTTCAAATCCACATTTGCTGCTTATTTTAAAATACACTTGAATTGGAAATCCAAACACCATATAAAGCGCTCTGTCAAGCATTTGATAGTGATTGCAATTGTGGTTTTTGAGGTGTTCATATGTGTTTGATTGGCATATCTATATTAACGTTAAAACATCCATAAGTGTGTATGTGTGTAAGCGATAGCAGAGAAACATCTAAAGTGTCATCTAGGATTTTGTTTCGTTACAATCAAAGCAGCATTTTTTCGGTGTGCTCTACAACTAGTTCTTGTTTTTTTTCATTCTCTATCAGCCATTATTATTTTTTTAACAAAATTAGGACGAAAGTATAATCCCGAAAAATCAAGTTCGTTATCCTGAATATAGTTTCAACAGTTGCTTAACGGGCACTGTTTTGTAGAAATAGTATATACATACATACTAAGCAAATGTTATTTTTACTATCCTGCACTCAGTAACTTTTTTTTTCAAATATAAAATTTCAATAGTCGTCGATGGAGCCTATTGAAAGGGAAAAAGTATGTTTTTGATATTGTATTCAATGCCGATCCTTAAAATAAATTAATTGTTTTAAAAATGGGAGACCTTAATAAAAGACTACGTTGGCTTTGACATCAATAATACAATGGATTTTTCAAAATCGATGATAGAATTTTGATAGCCGATTGCGAACATATTTGAATTCGTGTATGTTCAACCGATTTCACATTTACACTGAATAGTTTTGCCGATTTGGAGAATCGTTTCGAATTTGCTTGTTTGACGCTTTGTAATAATTAAAAGTTATATTGGAATGAGAAATTTATTGTACACATTTATCGCGTACACGAAACTCTGCAGTTTGATCGTCATGCCGTTGTAAATTTTAGACCACTTGATTATATGTAAAGCGACTAAACAGGGAAATAACCACACGAAGTAATTCCATTCGTAGTGCTAAGAGTAAAATTGTCACAGAAATCCAGAATTTGTCGATTTATAGATTTGTAGAAGAAATAAACTTACGTGTTGGGGCAACCTCGCGTATTTTGCGCAATGACTTGGATATAATCCGTATAATGTCTAGGTTAGTGACACAACAATTGCAGCAAACAGAGCACGCTGAATTTGACTTGAAATTCTATCATGGCCATTGAAAAATCCTATAGAATTCTAAAGGGACTCTACATACCATCGAATGCATTTTGCCTGGTTCGATGCAATACTACATAATTTGTTGTCTAAAACATTTCTACTTAATGCGATCATCTTATGGGCCACATTATACATAAATGTAAGATCCCCGCGAAAACATTCATCCAGCATTCCGTTCAAATTTCTTTAAGGGTCGAATGTGATGACAAGTTTGTTACATCGCTTGTTGCAAAGAACTTCTTGAACTACCTTTGGATTGCACTAAATGCAGATGCACAAGCAATCGAGGTGAGTTTGGTGGTATTAACAAAGAAATTAAAAATAATACAAATTTTTTATGTATTGTTTGTTATTTGTTCATCAAAATTGTAGAAATTCATGGGAGTTATTAGTGAAATTTTTGCGTGTTTTTGAGACGTACGAGAATGTAAATTGATTCAAACATTGAAGAGTGACAAAACACAAGAAATTCTAAGGCTGAGCATGCAGATTGGCAATATTTGTGAGTGCGTATCAAATTTGAGGAATTTACTTACCGAAACAAGATAAGCATGCTTTATAGGCCATACAAGCTCGACGCAACGCACGTAACGCGAATCTTTCGGAGTGGCAAATCAAAACACACGGCGAAGCTCGGCTCTTTGAAATTGCGTCGATCGCGTCAACGATACTGTCAAAACTTGCACTAATTCAATCAATTTCTCTTCAAACTAAAAAACTTGATAGCAAGTAAGACAGTGAGATTCAAACTTTACTTTTTGGATTGTTTTTCATATTTGTTACAGTGATAGTTCGCGGTTAAAGTGGAACCAGCTCTTTCAGCTTTCGAAACGAACTACGACCGTGTCGGGATGCTTTCTTTGATACTCTTCCCCTTTGTAATTGTGCCTTAAAAATTGGTACACATAAATCGGAAAATCGCCATCGGTAATCATATTTGGAGACAAACTTGTCAGAGCACTGAACAAGCTCAACAAAACAAAACCAAAAATGGAAATAAGCATTCGCAATCCAATATAAACTGAAAAGATGAACCTGAAAGGAGTTAGACCAAAAATTCAAAGACAACCTCGTGAGCTTACTAAAAACTTTGAAAAGAAGTTGGTAGCCAACACATGATTGTACTACGATTAACACTGAATGTTTAGTTAGATGTTAGTAGTGGTTGACGTCAGTTCAATATATGCGAATAACTTTCGTAATTCTCATCAGACTTGTGCGCTTATTTGAAAGAGCCGTACTGTTAACGATTTTTATTTGAAATTTTATGGTGTCATAGCACTGTTTGAACGGAAAATAAAATCATTTTGACCAATATAAAAACACATAATAATTTCAATAAATTTAACTTTATTAACAAAACTATAGAGCTTACAAGAGTTGAACTAAATTCTAGCTACTTAGGATTATCCAATCTACAAATACAATTTCTCAACTGAGGACCTACAAAATAAACCAGATCTAACTAGCATGCTTCAGTGAAAACAAATGTATTGGGCAAGAATTAACAGAAATTTACCTCGGAATTAATATAGGATACTACATTCACAAACTGACTAGCGTCAAGCTACTGTGCAATACAGGATCGGGAAAGTAATGAACGTTTCTTTCTACAGCGCTTACACAGCTGCAGGTCATTGTTGCTATTGCTTTCGTTATTACTACTACTAGGATGGTGCAACCGGTCGACTTGCGGCGACCCTACTGACGACCTCTGATCACTATGTTCGCCCGTCGAGTTGGACCCCGAGTCGCCACAACTGCGACGATTCTGACCTCGTCGTTTTCGCACGTTTACCAGATCATTGTCACTTTTGATTGTTTTAATTTTACTGCCGCGTATCCCGTAACGCCGCCACTTACTTATTTTCGCGATAGTCGCATTGGTCGTGGTCTGCCAGCGACCGTTGACACCCCTCCCACCGAAAGAATTGTTGGGGCTGAGCACGTCCTTGACCAGATCGGGCTGAACATTGTGATCGTGTCGTATAATGTCGAAACTACTATTCCATGCAGCAATCGGTAGTGAATGGGGACGTGTATGAGTGGTTCCAGTGTTCGTTGAGTATAATTGTTTATGATTGGTCAACCTACCTGTGCGCTCCTCTTGGAAGTCGTCCTCATCAGATGACTCGATGCGATCTTCGACGAGTGATGATTGTCGAGACAGCGACTGCAAGGACATGTTTTTGGTGAGAATCTTTATACCTACATATATGGAGTTTTGCTTTGATAGAAACAGCTTTCAAGATCTAGATATGGTAAACTAGAAAGTCTATCATCCTATTGGGAAGAGAAACTTCCCTGAAACTTACAGCATTATGTCGCCTTCTGGGTGGCGATCGTTTGTTCCACAATGCCTCCAGTTGGTCAAAATGCTGAGATTGGGCCAGGGCGGCTTGCTCTGGACCTAAGCTAGTTTGCGACGCCAGTGACTTCATCTCAGCAATCTTCGAGATTTCCTCCATGCTAGCCGACACGGAGAACCTCCGCTTCAGCCGCTCATCGACCTGCGCCATCATGACCGAAGAGGTGAGGTGACCGTATTTCTTTTGCCAAGTGTAGGTATCCAGTGAAACTTCCTTTTTCAGCAACCGCTTCATCTGTCTCTTCGGACCGGCCGGTCGGAGGTCTAAGAAGTAACAAGTAAGTTTCCGATTCGTTAGTTTTTGTCAGGTGTTAGTCTTGTATTATTGCTGAGTGAATTACCTTCAGCATCTAGCGCGGGCGCTGAATATGTCGGAAGCTTCACATAGCTTGCGGGAGTATTGTGCAGACAAATAACTGGAAGATTAAAGTTGTCCGCCAGTTGAACTAGAATCCTTGAACATTCTAGACTAATATCAAAGCGTAAAAATGGCATGTGTAGTTGGAGAGATGTAAGCGCCAGCCCCCGTTTAATCTCCCAAACAATCAAAGTCTTATCATCACTACCCGAAACGGCAGTCGTTCCTGCGAGTGCGAAATGTAAGAAAGAACACAAAAGATGGATTGGGTTTATTATTTTGTTCAACTACAAAAGTACATTGTCACTAACCATCGGCTGAAACTTTAACACACGTCACCTGTGCCAAATGACCTGCTAATGTGTGAATCTCATCGCCGGTATGAATGTCCCACACTATCAGATTAGAGTCCTTGGACCCAGATATCACCTGGCTTTTATTTGTGACGGACACGGCCACACACGTAACGGCATCGCTGTGCCCGACCAAGACCTGGGCCAGTTTACCGCCTGTCGCTTGCCATACCTTCAGGGACATATCGCGAGATCCTGTGATTACGTACAACGAGTCGGCAGTGATGGCGAAACACGTTATTTCGCCCGAATGCGATACCGTGTACTTTTCATCTTCGCGCGTTAATGACCAAATTTTCAGGCTGTTATCCCCGTTTGAGCAAACCTGCAACAGGTCGACAAGCGAGAACGGATTTTAATAACGACTTCGGATTTATTATTATTTTAAATGGTAGATTAGTGAACGCAGAATTGGGTATACTAGCTGGCAAGAGATGGGGTTATCTACAAATAGCAAAATGGACCTGTAGACTCGAAACTAGGTTATTGCAAGTGTACGTGTCAGAGGGCTAGTAAATTAATTCAAACTACAAGGTAGCGTAGGCGAACCGATTACTGACATCATCCACTTTTGCTACCGATCTGCAACTAATAAGGCCTAAGCTCGCATTGACGATTGTCAACTAAAGATTTGCCAATAAAATTTAATTTTCTCTAGCACACATAATAGTATTTTATATTCATCAATACAAATGTTTTGAGCAGATAAGAAAATCCGAAAATTCATCAAGCTTTGTGCTGGGAGGTTATATGATCAAATGAAATTATAGGTAATATGTTCAAAGATATAAATGAATACCTAAGGTTTTTTTTTAGTTTGAACAGGAACAGCTTTGTTTTTTCACTCATGAATTGGAAGGCATGATTTACTTGCCGCCATGTCACATTATGCATGAATGTAATTTGTTTGCTCCTTCCTTTGGTTGACCATCAAATATTTGCCTGAATACAATTGCTAATCAGACAGGCTATTTGCCGCTAAACACTCACCGCGAATTTCATGTTGTTCGTCGCTGCTAAAAATTTGTGTGGTCCCTGTACTGTTTGCAAAAGCATGCCCGAGTCCCCAAGCCAAACGTGAAGCACTCCTTCCTTGTCTGACGATATGATTCGTCTGGAATCCATTAGGACGAAAACACAGCTTACGGTTGCACTATGACCCTAAAGCAGAATGGAAGTTTTTAAAAAAATTAATGTTTACTCTGCACGAAAGGTTCAGCTAGAAAATAATACAGTTGAAGAGTTTAATTTCTACTTTAAGGGATACTTGTTGAAGTTTTCTTAAAAAGTCCTTGGCAAATACACGTACATATGAGTGACTAATAGCTTACATCATGTGGGTAGATTATGAAAGCTGACTTTTTTCAAAAGAATCTTACTCTCCTACCTTAAATGTGGTCGATGCCAATGCTAGTCCCAAGTTCCACACAACCACTGTTTTATCCTCGGAGCCTGACGTCAGGAACTCACAGTTCGGCGAAAAGTTCACACACGTGACAGCGGCTGAGTGGCCGTCCAGGGTGCACTGTAGTTCGGGCGAGTTGATTTGCATAATGTGAACACTTTTGCTCGACGTCACGGCCGCCAGCTGGGAGTCCCGGGAAATATCGAAGCATGTGACTGGCGGTATATTGGCACAAATCGTGGACCGCTGCGACAAGATGGCCTTAGAATGCTTTTTCCGTCGCCGGTGACGGTACGGGTTGACGATAACTTCCTCGTTGCGAAAAGAATAGAAGGTAATTTTGTTGCCGCCTACGGTGATCAAAAAGTCGTCGTTCTCTATCACATAGAGGGCCGTGACGGGTCCGGGATTTGGGGGTAAGGAGCGCACCAAACGCCCTGAGTGCATGTCAAATATAAGAGCACGCGTGTCATCACAGCCTATAATTGCACGTTGACTATCCATGGCGATGGCCATTGTTCGCACCTGAAAGAACCACAACGGTTCCGATATTATAGGCTCGGCTGGTTAGAAGGGGCAAGGAGGATAGGCATAAAAGCATGAGTACAGTCTAGATAGCGCTGGAAGTAACTTAGCTTCCGCGCCACACACTGCAACACACCTACCTTTGATTTATGTCCTTTCAAGGCATGCAGCTCGGTGCCCGTCGCAAGCGTCCGCAGGTACAGCCCATTGTCGGCACACTGAGCTAGTAGAAACACCTGTTGACAAAAACATCTTTATATTGAATGCTATTTCTCACGGCGCACGGCTAACGGAAGGAATGAGGGAAGCAGAAACGGGATTGCTTTTCCGATGATGGATGAACATGGAGATCCGGCCATACTGCAGGACTCGAGACCACTGGTTTCTGTTCCGAAAATATTTAAATGGCGAGCCATGAAAATGTGCGGGAAACAGACGCAATTTGCATGAATTTTCCATCGTTCTGTAAGATTTCCTTCTTGGATTGACTATCGTTGAACAGCGGTTTCCTCTACTTCCTTGTAAAAGGATTTATTGGAATCACAACATTAGCTGGTCTTAGCTTGTATCGTTCCGCCATTGTGCGTTCGTCTTGTAATTTATTGGATATTAATGTTTTCAATACAGACGGCAATTTACAATGAATTTTCAAAGGGGACAACCCTCAATCGCGCCGTTAAGCTTCCTTTTGCTGCGAAGCCAGCTCGGCAGCCGAAGGGATGAATATGTAAATGATGGTAGGTATTGTGTCGTTGAAGCCATGAAAATTGAGTTTTGTATGTTGATCGTCGTGATATTTGTAAAATTTGTGTGGAAATGGAAATTTTGAGTGAGGTTGAAAGTTTTTGCTCTGTGTTTGTACAATGTCATGTTGTTTATTTAGGCGAAATTATTGCTGCAATTTAGGAGTTGTAAATTAGAAAGTTTTATCCAACGTCGAAGTAACTTGTAAGATTATATCGGGAGTGATTTGGATGTGCTTCGGATACGATTCCAGGTTTATGTTATCGAGTAATCGCATCGATTATTTTCTTAGTGATGTCCATGAATCTAAAGGCAAAAGGTCATGTGAATGGACATCTAAACTAGAAGGCATTAAAATTCTCCAATTCTTCAAGATGCATTATGGGAATGCTGAATGAGTAGAATTATTCGGCGAAAAAATTGTAAAAATGTTGTCTCCCCACAACATAAACAAAGTTTATCGTCGATGCTTGCCATCAATGTTTTGTGAATCGTTCTTTGTAGGTAGCATTTAAAATCAGACAACAGTTTATAGTTGGACCAATCATGTACAACAAGAGTCACGTGGTCCAGGGAATGGGATGTATGGCGACCCTAGGTTCCATTGATTTTCATTTGGCTTTTTTAGTCGGTTCTTTCGAATCTATAAATCCAAAAAAATGATCCCATAAAAGCCTTGTATCATGTTTATAAAGTCTACACCGGTGGTAGATACTATGTAATTAGAAGGCAACTCCTTAATTGAGATGGCTTTTCTATTCGCTTTTTTGGTACTGTACGTATTGCAATTATCGACATTAATTTTCGAAACATATACAAATTTTGTTTTAATTTATTACTACTAAATGCTGCTCGTCATCAACGTGGACGTAAACAAGACTATAAAGTGCCTCACCATTCCATTGACTTGCATTCCATCATGCAAATTGAAGTGATTTACAAAAGCGCATACCAATTGAAAGAAGCTCACTATTTTCCACCCGATTTTATCCAAAATAAACTATTCATAAATTTCTACGTAGACTGGATGACAATCGAGAGCATCTGTATCTTGTCCGACCGATAAATTTGTGTAATCTTCGCACATCCACCCATCATCGTCATGCAGCAGGAAAAGCGAGACGGAAAATTCATTGATACAAACAAATCTTTTTCCGGCTTTCACAACTTTTTCATTCAGCAAAAAGATACTTACCGAGTCGCATGAGATTCTCATTGTGAAGATTGGACTGTGCATTTGGATGCAATTGAGTAAGGTGTAATTGTCCAGGTTCCAAAGGCAGATGGTGGCATCGTGGCTGGCCGACACAAGGACATCGCTGGATGCACTCACTTGCACAGACGTCACTGGCCCCCGATGGTGGTCAATCTTGCTCAGCTGGAAATCATAAATTTGCAAATGAAAACGCCCGATTGAAATATGTTGTGATAAAATGTAAAGTCTATAAATTGCACCACAAAATCGCTTGCGATTTTCGATATTTATTGAGAGAAGTGGAGACTTAGAATGCGGTTCGGGCTGCGTTTATTCATGTCGCAGAGAAGAAGCAGAGGGTGGCAAATAGGAAGTCTTGTTCAATGCTGAAAGCTCCGAGCCGTTATCTCTCTTGAGTAAGTTTTTGTCGAGAATAGATCTAAAAATTTGATGCTCAAAGCAACAGGACGCAATCAGGACGTAATAAAAATTGTCTGAAGCCACCCATCCATTTGTGTTTTCTCATATTTCTTCCACTGATGCGTCCTGTTTACTTCATTTGATTGCAAACATTTTGTCGAAATTCACCAATTCACCTTCCACATGACCAGAAAGCAGCCTTGATGAAGGCCCAACACCCAAAAGAAAACACCTTGCCAAAGCAATAGTGGAAGTCATCATTAACCTTCCCCCTGCCAAAAGCAGCTTTAATATGATAGTCGATTATATCTATTATGTCTACCTGGCAAGCTTCACCAAATCTGTTCGAAAGATGTTTACCCCCGAAATTCTGTGAACCGATGGAAGGGCGAAATCCATGCTTTCGACATAATTCCCAGGGAGGCGAGAAGAATACGTAGGAATTGACTGTGTTAATGGAGTTTGAGGAGATTCGAGACGAGAAGTTTTTGTGTATCTTGTTAGTTGTGTCTATTATGCTGATTGGATAGGTTTTACGGACGAGTGGCAACTTCTTTAATAGATATGATGATGCTGATGATAATGTCATGTTATGGATAAAATTAGATACACATGTATGTGTTTGGCGTTGAGGAAATATAATTGCTGAGAAACTTGCTCAGAGTTAATGTACAATCACTGGAGACGGCTTCATCGTGGTTTTAAGAACATAAAGCCAGAAATTCTACTTTGAAAAGTAGTTTGGTGTAAACAGTTACTAAGTGCAATTGCAACATAGTTATTGGCAACATATCTGGGGTGCTGAAGATAATATCTTCAATGAAAAGTGAAGAGCAGTTAATGAATCATATCCTGAGTATTTTATTGGATCACTATATTTGAAAGTTTTATTTGAGCCATCCTTGTCGCGTAAATCAAGTTTTATTTCAGAGACCAAAAACAGAATTAGAATGGAAGTAGAACAGAATTAGAGTTGTAAATATCTGTAAGTAGCTACTGATCTGATATGATAATAGTGAATCGAATGTAGATTTATACTTTTTTGTTTAGATATTTCACAGAATAGCAGATCGAAATCGGTTTTCCACGTGTGATCGAATTCAAATAAATGGACTGACTGTTTGGTTGCCTTTTAATTTAGCCTGAAACTTTGAAAATTGTCTTCTAGGAGTGAAAATGCCTGCATCATTGAATTTTAAAGCAATGTGTACTGGTACAGAAGGGTAGTACACTTCATCCATCGTAAACCGTGCGGTCATTTATCCTGGCTTGAATTAAAGTTTTTTTAAAATTGGTGCAATTAGCTTATGTTCACGTGCAGTTGTCAGTTTCCTCACAAATTCAATTATCTGAAACATTTTCCGCTTTCCTGTATGAAATATTGCAAGTTCCAAGGTTATAAATGAGCTCACTATCGCCAAACCCCATATTTGAATATGAGAAATATTTAAATCTTGATTCTAACAACCCCGAATCTAACAAATTTCCAACATTTCCTCATATATTTTCAATTAGGTATGTTCTCCTGTGGCAACTGGTAGAGATGTAGCCATTCAACATGGAAAGAAACTCGAATCAATGGCTGACCCAAAACAGATCTCCTTCATTGATAAAACATTAGCCGGATATCTTCCGAAAGAAAAAAGAACATAGTCCAAGTCCCAAAACTCCTCGGATTGTGTTTAATCAATATTTATTTATTTATCGTCTCACTCACCACTTTGCCAGCATTCAGATCAATGATAATAATGCGCGAGTCCTCTCCACCACTAATCGCCAATGTGTTATTCATGGCGCATGTTACGCATAGCACAGCCGCGATGTGTTCCCTGCAATAAATGAAAGAAGAGTGCGTCAAGGGTGGGTGGGTGGTTAGTCAATAACGGTTAGTACAGGCAGTCATGAATAAAAAAATCCGCATAGAGATGAGGCGAAACGAATGAATCGCATTAACTCTCGATAGGAAAGTCCTGATGATGCAGGTTCTGGTTTTTATGCGACCAGAAAAGAGTCTGGGGATAGCGAGTATATGTTTTGACTTTAATTTTCAAAAGTTTACCTGATGTGGGCCTTCATGCTGCGAGCGTCAAAGTCCCAAACAATGATGGACGCATCCTCTGACCCAGTCACCAGCACATTTGATCCTGGTGGGACGACCATGCAAGTGACGGGCGCCGTATGTCCTGCGGAATGAAAATCATAATGGTAGCTTTGGTGATGGTAATTAATTAATGTAGTTGTTTTTTGCACGAAAAAGGTTCGGGATTGGAAGAGTTTCGATGCTGATATGAAAATGTTGAGCTTCATTATGATGTTCTTAGTCAAACATATAATTCTTCCTACCTGTGGCTTTGTATCTGTGAGTTGTAATTAATTTTTGTAATATCTGTTTTCATTTTTCAGTGCGTTTTCACCCAATTTTCCGGAAGAGTTGAGAAACGAAAACTAGAGCACACCTTCTGAATGTGGGGTATATTTTACATATTTTGTCTCACGATTATGTTGAAAAATGAGAGCGTCAGAAGTAATTATTATCTATGCTACAGTAACGTCATACACAGTCTACTGTCAAAATATCATGTACACGTCGCGACCGAAGCAGTGTGCGAATGACATGGGTACCTATTTCGATTAGAACACTAATACGCGTGCAAAATTCCACATACCGCTTTGTATAGCAAATGTGCGATGAATTGTCTCTAGTGTCCGTGCTACGTATCATTCATGCTACGGTGTAGTTTCACCACTGGGAATGATATCATTAAATTCAATTTACGGTTTATTGTCAAGAGTTGTATGATCGTACAAAGTCAAGATTCTAAGAATATCGGGGATAAGCAGGCTTTTGGAAGACACAGTGAATCAAACATTACACTATCAGGGATCAAATCGCTAAGCTATTTTAGTTGTTATTCGTTTTTCGTGATACTATTCTAGCTCAATCACCATTATGGAGAACATCCCTCAGCTAGACAGCTGTTTTTCATTCATATTTCAAACATTTTATCTCATTATGATTAATGCCCACATAAAAGCCCGGATAATTCACTTACCTTTAAAAGTGTGCACGAGGCTGTTTGACATAATATGCCACAATTGCGCATCCCCTACTTTTGTGGCGATAACGAGATGTTGCTTAGACGGAGCCAACGCAATATCCCGGATGGGTCCCGTGCCGGATACAGTCATTGTGCGGATTTGCGAGGGTAGTGGCACGGGTAGCCAGCCCGTCATGGGCACTAACAGAGGTACTGTGTAGCCATCGCACCATGCTGTTGCTGAACGGACGGTGATACTCAACAGGGAATTGTCGTTCTCATCATGCTCGTTGATGGGACGTAACCATGATATCAGCTAATGGAATCAAAATAGGAATTTCGTTAGTCTTTAGAATCGTCTGCTGTATTTGGCATGCATTATCGATTTCCATAAGCTGTTCAACTTGTCTTCCTTTCGGCAGCAGCAAGTCATTGAAAATGATGGAGCAATTGCCGATGGCAGGCAACAGGACGAAAACTAGGATGCGAGTGACTACCTACCTGAGCTCCTAATTGCATGGGATCACGCGTGAGGACATCACTTGACTTTCTTATCGTGTTGTAGATTAGCTCAATGTCCCGGTCCAGAATGTAGCAGCGAACGTGCTCAATTAGACACCGCAGATAGCTTATCGATACTGTTTGTACCTGTAACATGAAAACTTTGGCCATTAGGAGATACGAGACATACACATATTTTGGGTTAGGTTTAAACCTACCAAGAAGTGGGGGATGGGCAGAAGCTACGAAAAAAACGTTGAATCTTTTCTCCCTTCACCAGCAATATCCAATGAATTAAGGGAAAGAAATTGCTTTTGTGTGACATCCTAGTGCCCTGTCCTTCAGACGAAAAAACCTTTCGCAACCTACACATGTGATACAGCCACACATTGGGTTTGTATCCGTGAAATACCAACGTAATGAGAAAACCGGCCCGGACTACGTGTCTCTTGGTCAATCTGTATTATTCCTTCTGACTATGTCACCCAGTTTGGGGAATTCGGAGCCTTCCCGCAAATATTTAACATGGCTGGCCGAAAACGTTTGTTTATTGAGCGTCACTCCGGGAGCAGTAATGAGGGAGCAAATCAGCATTATTTGAATGGTAGCGCTAAGTGGATATTCGGCGTCCAACTTAATGAGATCTGTGATTATTCACGACATGCATGTGTGGTGGGGGTTGCGTGAAAAATTGTTCATTGCGGGTGGGTGACCTAGACCGTGGGAGCAATAGCCACTGCTACCCAGGGTAGTTGGTCAAGTTGTTGACGAGGGGCAACCAAATGAGACCCGCAATCTGAAAGTTGAGCACGAGGGGAACATGGTACATTAAATTGGCCAAACATGAATTTGGGTGGCATTCCTATCCATTATTTGACTTAGCATAGGAGTTCTGTCATTAATTATTAGTGCAAGTAAACAGGCATGCTAATGACTATAAACCCAATTACTTTCCAACTGGTCGAAGGAAAGATGGATCGATTGATTGATTTGGTCAGCGACAAGAACGCATGTTGTCTAAACATGCCAGTTTATCCACAACGAGGAATGTTGCGGACATTTATAATTAGTCGAAGGTGATGACTTGCTCTCATCAGATAATTTGCCATGTTTTGGTAGGGTAAAGTGGAAGGACCAAAATAGCTCGGATTTCTGATTGCAATAAGTCTAGTGTTGAGCGAAACAAACTCAATGATCAATCCCCGAAGGATAATCAAATAGTAGCAAGAATCAAGCTGTGTATTATGAACTGTACACAACAATTTGCCGTTCGTTGGTGTATCGTGTACTGGATAATTATCAGTGGAAAAGTAGGTAATACAGCTTATATACAGTAAGCATACATTGGATTGTGATCGATAATGGAGGCGCTAGACGAACTTACCTAAATTTTAAAGAATCATTTACGCCTATTTTACCCAAAAACTAATTGAATTCTCTCTAAAACTTTACCACTTACCGAAGCCAGGAGAAAGTCAAAATTACACACGGCAATTTGTTTGAACTTTCCGGTATCGTCAGAGCGCATTAAGTGATGCCAGGACTCCTCAACGTGCCGTATGCTATAAGATACATCGGATCCGGGTGGGTTGAACAGCGTGCTGGTGTCATCTTGTGCTTTTGGCGAAGTCTTCTCTTCCTTTAGCTTTTGACTATCTATCGAATGAGACATTCACAAAAAAGCAGAAGAGGTGGTTTATTTCGTGGATATCTTTATTTCATTGCAAAAATATATTGTTTATAGGGGCTATTAATTCGTTATTGCGAAAGAATTTTTTTTTCAGATTGGCCAAGTCATGAAAGCATCGTATTTTACCTTCGCTGGTGGTCTCGTCAGTGCTGGTTTCATCGCTCTCCTCCAGGAGTTGGTTGAAAAAGATATTTGCAATTTCCGTATGGATCATTCGGATGCTGTTTGTATCCATGTAACGAGTTTTGGTTATTTCCGCTGCAATAAGATGCCGCCATTCTATTAAAATTTTTCCAGACATGATTTTCTCTCGTATCAAAAGCGCTGCAAATTGGAAAGGAGAAGGATTTATCTTGAATGATTTTGACATCCTGTGTGAAATTCGTATATTTGGTGTAGCAACGCAGCCAAGAATTCTCTAAATATTTATAGATCAAGATAACAGGATTGCGGTAGTGGAGAAAACTGTGTGCCGATTGCTTCCTGATAGCTTTGTAATGGTTAAACTTTCCCTTCCTTCATCACTAATCTCTTCACTTACAAATTACATAGCCCGTAAAGGAAGGAGAAATCATTACAAATCTATGCTAGAATTTGTCAGTTTTCGGTTATTCAAACTTCATCTAAGAAGATTCGCATCACGGTATACAGCTCACGGGTTTTTCGAAGATTTGAAGCCGGTATTACCTTTTTAACTTTGATTCGTGATGCGCTACTTTCAAATGATATCGCCGTGTTAAAATTTATCGATACTGTAAGACATCGATCGCGATCGACCGGTCGATCGCAAGTCAATATTTAGTCGATCCCGAAAACCATCATGAATTTGAATATAATAGTAAAATGAAAATGTAAAATAAAATTTTAATATAAGAGTAAAATGGACCCGAAGGTCGAACCAGAATTAACGAATGGCGAAAATAAAGGCGACCGCCGTCAAATATTGTTTAAGAACGGTTCTCAGGATTGCTAATTTTACAAGCATCTGGAAAATGCACCTCTTTGAATAATAATAATAGCATCACTCAAATATTACAATAGCAAAGCAAATTTAAGTAATGCTGGGTATTGATGGGAATATAGCAGTGTGCTCATTGTTTTGAAGGAGTATGTCGCATTCCAAGAATTTTTATCTATATACATATCTATTGTTTGATTGGCCGTACGATTTCATGTTAAAATTGCTAATCCATAACACGTGTTCAAATGCTTTAAATAACGATAGATTTTGGAAAAGAGCATCATTTCGTTTCACGGTTTTGCTTTTTACACACCTCAAAATCTCTGCCGTGACAAAGTTTAATTTTTCGTTCCATCAAAAAGCAAATAAATTCATCATTGTTTAAAAAACATTTTGATGTTAAAAATGAGTGCTGTGAAGAAATCAAAATTGTATCATATTAATAATGATTGGGAAGAGGAATTTTTTTCACAATGAATAATAACAAGTGTTTGTGCCTAATATGCACTGTGATAATTTCTCTATCAAAAAGAGTAAATCTAAATCGACATTATAGTACTGTGCATGAACATTACAATCGTGATTATCCTCTAAATTGAAAAATACGGACGGAACACGTACAAAAATTGAAGACTACACTCCACTCGCAACAATCATTTTTTAAAAATGTTTGCGATAAATCCACATCCGCAACAGTGACCTCTTTACGTGTGGGCGAAACACAAAAAACCCTTTACTGATGGTGAAATTTTTTAAAAAAGCTTTCTTAGCAGCTGATGATTCATTATTTGAGAATTTCAAGAACAAAGACAATTCAGAGTATGCAATTATCAAGAAACTCTATGGCGAGGCGATTTGAGTTGTTAGCAAACGATATGCGTTTACAGCTAAAAAATGAATTCGAAGCTTGCACTCACTTTTCACTTCAATTCGACGAATCGCTTGATGTATGTATGTGACACGGCGCAATTGAATATATATTTGCACGTTTGACTTTTCCCGATTGCAGTACGAAGGAAGAACAAGTAAAGATAATTTCAATTAAAGGAACATGCAAAGAGAAATCTATATATAACAGTTTTAAAGACATCATCACATCAGAAACATCAGAAAAATTACCACAAAAACTCGTTTCTATTACGACAAACGGTGCACCATCCATGGTTGGCAGTGAAAATGGTTTTATTGTACTCTGCAGGAAAGATGAAAATTTTCCCAAGTTTTTATCATATCATTGCATTATTCACTAACAAGCATTATGCGCAAAATTCATAAACTTGGATCAAGTGATGAAAACCGCCATAAAAATCATCAATTCCGTCAGAAGAAAACCGTTGCAGAGAAGAAAATTTAGGTTATTAGTAGAGGAATTTGAAAAACATCACTCTGATTTGCTGTTGCATAATGAAATAAGATGGCTAAGTAAAGGACTAATCCTCGCTCGGTTTCGAGAATTATTACCCGAAATAAAACATTTTCTACTCGAGACAAAACAAAAAATGGCTTTTAAAACTGACGTTTTTAACGGATTTAACATCGAATGATGTTCAAATGAAATTGAAGCTATGGATTGAAGAAAAAGGATATCTCTTATTTCAGCCATTTGAAAGATGAGATTGGTGAAAATGTTGATATGTATGATTATGAGCAGTATGCTGAGAATATCGAAAATTTTCGAAACAGATTTGAACACAATTTGCAGCTTCATATCTTCCCCACTGGATATAAATGAAAATTTAATCGAAGATCTTGCTAAAAATATAGCCATTTTATTTTCAATGGATAGCTCTGACGTAGGATTACAATTAATTGAGCTAATAAACGTATATGAGTCGATGAACAACAAATATGTTTCCCACAAAATAGATGCATAGAAAAACATGCTTAGGAAGTAATGATTTCTGGAAGATTTGGTGGTTTTTGAACAACTAAATAGCTTGAAATACCTTCTAACGCCGGAGCACTCTTCGGCATACTCCTACTTATTATTATACATATAACGATATTCCGCCTTCAAAGTGTAGTTAAACTTTTAAGAATTATATAAAATACCAATTAAATTGTCTATAAGAATCTTATTAGAAGTCGATCCCAAGGAAATTTACTGTATAAAATTAGCTCCCAGAGATCAAAAGGTTGGACACCCTTGCTGTAAGACATATGAGGCATGTTTGGCTCAAATGATGACATATATATATATATATATATATATATATATATATATATATATATATATATATATATATATATATATATATATATATATATATCAACGAATTCATCAGTGATACAAGTGATGCATTCAACATTTTCATATAGGGATATGTTTATAAAGCCCCGTTTATGTTTGCACCGTTGACTCTGTCACATGGGAAGCGTAGACTGTCCCAAGTGAGTCAGAGTCGAGTGGCATAACCTAAACAACGATAAAAATGAAATGAGCTTTGCCTCCATCTAATTAGATTTTGAGAGGGAAATATCGATACTCTCACTATGAATTTGCTTCGCAGCTAACTTGCATGCAAACAGGACGAAGAAATTAGTATTTCTTAATACTTATGCCTTCACAATAAACAACTCGACGATTCTGTGCCTTGATTCCTTTCAAAAAAGAAATACTTTCGTTTCCCCGTTTGATAAAATGAAGGCAAAGAAACAGTGTCTGCAATTCATTAAATGTTTAAAGTGTACATAACAAAATGTTTTCCTACAGAAACTTGATTTCACAAATATTCTAGTCGCTTATTATATTTAGTATAGAAAGGATTGAAAACAATGGAATGTATCAAAACATTCAGGCAAGGATGCCATTGTGTGCGTTTTCAATTCTAATGAATGCACTTGCATACAAATCACATTTCTAAAAGTATCACAATAGGCCTTTTGTTAACAGTTTTTTTTAAATTTTGTGTTTCCTTGTCTTTTTCTTGAAACAAATTCAATACAAAGTTGCCTGGTTTTTCAAGAAAGAATTCAACTCTGGCTCTCTTCTATGCATTGAATGGACCCTCTCTCTATTCCTCACCCAAATTACAATACCAATTAAAATTCTACTGACTCAAACAAACATTTTCACTTACTCATTTCGTTGCGAATTTTCCTAAACGTCGAGAAATTAAAATTTCCTGCGCTGGTCTCAATCATTGCGTCGCTGCTTTCGATCGGCATCAACAACTCCAGGAGCTCCGTTTCAGTCAGTCCATATTCCGAACATGTTATGTAGGAAGCCAGCCTGGCGAATCCTTTCCGCCCGTACTTCTCCTCCAGCTGGTCAAAAATCATCCTGACCTCCTCGACGAATGACAATCCCTTGTTTTTCAGCGTTTTCAGTTGAGTTCTGTTGGTGTCTTGCGACAAGTCGAACAGGAACTCGGCGCTTTTGAATCGATCCTTTTGGATGGGACTGAATTTCAGTTGGTCGATGGGTATCGTGGTCGAGCAAATGATGAAGACATTCCACGGCAGGCTAATTGGCAGCCAGGACAACGCGGCGACATTGTCGCAATCCAATGGGTTCAATTTGTGAAGGTCGTCAATGAACAGGAACAGGATCTCGTTGTTCAAGTCCTCGCATCGTCGCAGCAAGTTCTGGAACCAATTGTTGATGTACAGCGGATCAAACGACGCATCCTTGGGCAGATATCCTTCGGGAATGTTGATAATAATAGATATCTGCTGGCATATGACGCGCAACAGTTCCAAGTTGTATGCTGACCGCGGGGTGGCGGAGGCAAAACGAATGACCCGATGCACTTTGCTGTATTCGAACCACTTGTCCACATGCGAATACAGTTCAGCGATAAGGGCACTTTTGCCGCTCCCGTGGCTGCCCTGGATGAAATACGGCGAGTGACGGCTTCCCGACCTGAAATGCTGCAGGACACTTGCCCTCAATCGGTCCGGGATGCTAGACGAAAGCAGACTCTTTGCGTGGAGATGTTCGTTGAGGAATCGCAAGTGAGTCGAGTGCTCGTGGAAAATTTCCTGGAAATATGAAATAGATGAAAAATGAGGATAATAAATTTCATTTGAGAACACTTTCAATGTCGGGCGGTGAATTTGATATTTCTATATAGCGGCAATGAAGAAAGACAATTATTTAAATTTACTAATGGAATGTTTGTGGATTGTAATGTGATTCCAATGGGCGACGACAGGCTGATTTATTAAATATGCAAACTTCGCGGACACAATTGGAATAACGTTGTCAAGAATCGGAATGAGTAGTAGCAACAAAAATAATCAGACAGCTGGAGGAAAAGTAGGCAAATGAAATTGCCAGGGCTTCTGCAGTCGACAGAATGATGGCGAGCCTGTGAGAACTCTGTTCCTACTAACTATGATTGATTTCTAGATGGATTTTTATATGCACTAGTGAATAAGTTGCGTTTAACTAAATTGATTTTGCCAACGAACTTTACGAGCGTTGATGAGATGTTATAGTATCGTTGAACTATTACAATCGTCATTTAATTCATTATTCAGTAACGATTCCAAAAGCTACTTTGCTATGCTCCACTCAATCCCACTTCCAAACCCATTGATTCAATACCTGTGTAACCCAATATCAGCAACTTACACCTGGCCTATAGATATGAGTAGTTTCCACTAGCTTATGCGTTCAACAACTCTCCACACTCTCTAAATTCACTAATCTACCTCAATAGTATCTGCCGCAAATGTTTTCCTTCAGTCTGAATACCGAAACACCATTTTCCACCGCGCCGTTATCCTGAATCTAATGGAAATGTTTGGAATTGATTCGATTACGAAACAACTCCATTAGGATCAGGGAAAAGCCAGTCAGCCAGCCCTAGGTGCATAATATCGTGTACCAGCTAACGTTGCCCGTCCCCTGTCGTCCTGTACGTAAATTTTATAATAACATTTTTATCACTGAGTGCCAGTCATCCATGCACACAACCCTTTAGTGCTTTACTCAAAATTTAATTACGAACATTTTCAATTCGACCCACCGCGCCCCACCACCAACACGACCATCATTCTATAGAAGCATGGTGCTCTCGGTATCGGTTAAAGTCTTTGCTTCAGTCGCCCAGAGTTGGAAAAGGACGAACCTGCCAACTGTCAACTGATCATGCAGCGCTGTCGTGGGTGACTAGGCAGCCAAGAGGCTTCAGGGAAATTGATTACAAAGTTCAAAGTGGATAAATTCGAAATGTTGGATGCTATTTGTCCTGATAATGATAATGGCACTGTTGAAGTAACGAAAACATTAGTAATGTCTGCCAGAAAGTGGAAACGAGCACGAGGAAGTCACCAAAACCCAAGTGACATTAAAATCGATTAAGATTTTAATAATTTCAGAGCTAGTAGATACAATTTTGAAGATTTACAGTGGTACTTAGGGAAACCAACAAGCTTAGGGAAATAAAAAAAAATAGAGAAGTATGTTAAGTAATTGGTGAAATTTAATACATTTTAACATCATCGGTATGGTTACATTATGATAATGCGTGATTTGAACCAGGATTTTATATTGTTAATAGTACAGAGAAATTTATCTTCGATTACCATTACCTGACATTGACCCTGCTTTCATTTGATATACTTTTGAATCCTTCCAATTAAAGTGAACTTGTTGAATTCTGGATTAAGTTTCTTTATTGTGAACGAATTTACTTTTTCACTACTGTACTTTCTGATGAAAAATGTTAAACGCAATAAGATCAAATTACATCTACAAGCTTATAAGATACACTGATCACAACTTGAATTCAATATCCATTTAAGTATCGCAAAAACAATTAACTTTTCTAATCCTCAAAAAACCGTAACATTATCCATTTTCATTTGCACTATCA
The DNA here is from genome assembly GCA_963942545.1 of Oxycera nigricornis. NCBI lineage: Eukaryota > Metazoa > Arthropoda > Insecta > Diptera > Stratiomyidae > Oxycera > Oxycera nigricornis. Next base: position 127,946,188 of record OZ012659.1, on the reverse strand, counting down.
AAACCTTTTTCTAATTCTTATAATAAGAAGTCTACACTCGACTGTAAAACCGTTGTCACGACATCAAAAGAAAGGCACCTTTCTCGTATTGCAACTCAAAGAGGACTCTTGTATTTCCTCCGTCAGATGTTTTTATTCTTTTTACTTTTATGAAGCACATGTGTACTATCAAAAAAGACGTGCACATTAAATTCCACAAACATAAACTGAAGGATATAGATACAAGATGCTTTTTCGTATCGGTCTGTAATTTTAGATGAAAATCAGAGGATATTCGAAACAAAGCCCACATTTGCTCCTTAGGTCCTTCTTCTAGAATCCTTATGTTTTGAGTTCTAACTAAGTTGCTAGTAATTGCTACCAGAATAGATAGATACAATCTCAAGTTGCTACAAACTATCTATTAAAATTTGCGTTCATGCACTTACGAAAGATACCGAGCCCAAGCCTCAAATCCACCACTCACCTGAACAGTCTTTTTCCGACCCTTGATGACATCCGGATCGTTGGTCAAACTTTGTTCGATTGAGTTGCTCATCTTGTTTAAAAGTTTGTTTTTGAATTTACTAAGATAAATTTCATGGTCCTCGGAGTCTGTATCTATAGTAAGGTTCGATGATTTTCCAGGCACTCTGTGGGAATTTTTTCGAAGAATTTAATGAAGAATAGAAACCATTGTCAAAGTGTTGTTGAGGTAAAATTTATAAAGTCTGATATCGAGGGTAAAAGAAGGTAATAAGTTGTCATATTAAAAATTGTGTGTGATGACAGAAAAACGTTGTTATTATTGTCAACTCAACATTAAAAATCAAGAGAGAAATAAAAAATGCTTTAATTTGTATCGATTTTCAATCATCCAATTAAAAAATTTAAGCAAACATTAGCAGGACCATTAAGCAATTTAACTTACATTAAGGTTGAGTAATTTTCGGTTGGTAGTGATAATGTTAAGCGATCTTTTAGCTGACGCAGCCTTTCTCGTGATGCAAGACATTTCGAGGCTGTGGGAATTTGATTTGACCATTCCCTGAATACTGCTATGATTCGGTTCGGAGCAAGATCTGTGAAAGTTGGTCGAAATTTGGCAAATAAATTATACTCCCAACATTTTTCAAATGTATAACTACATACTGTATTCTAAAGTATCTAGTAAGTAACAATGGAAATTTTTGGATAACTTGCTATTGAATTTCTCACTTCACAGTTTTAAAAATTATCAACGTAGTTAGCATTTAGTTGCTATAGGTTTAAGCCAACAATTACCGTACATGAGGTTTTCGATAGCACGTTCCGAATATTTATGTTCTCTAATTAAATCAAACATTTGACGGTGAAATGTCCACCTATTCACAATTTGGATTGCTCGTAAATTTTAAAGGTGTCCAATGAAACAGAAGCGGCAAAAATCAAGCAAAATAGCAATTACTTTGATTTTCATCAGTATCTTCCAGTCAGTAGTTTCAAAATACCAATAAATTTATCAGGTAATTGTCGACGACACAACAGCCCAAATTGGACCAAAGCCTTTAGGTAATATTAAAGCTACCTAGTTACATCACCCACGGAACACTAACGGGTGAAGATATCAACAGCATGCTTTGCTTACTATCCTGATTTGACTCAGGTACTCACTTAAAACTGAGAGAACTGATAGTTTGGCCCCGGACCTCATAAAATTTCAAACAGCATCGAACTTGATACTCGGTGCATAGGGAGCAAGCACTCTAACCACTAAGCCATCCAGACTACATTTATTTGGAATTTATTTGATAATGTCTCCAATATTACTTCCATAGTTTAAAGCATGTAGGTATTTTGATTCAACACCAAACATGTGTTAGTCATTGAGCTCTTAATTTTAATGTGACATGAATTTTATGATGTTGACCAATTCATGTTTTGACAGCAACGTACGTCTTTTTGCACAGAACCCTATAGTATCTTGTGACTTCCGTTTGTTCTACAAAAATGCTTCAAAATTACGAAAACGAAATGGGGCACAATAAATCCAACATGGGTGCAATGCGTCACATAAAAACGCATTAGTGAGACAAACACAGACAGTGGTTTAGTGGTTACACCTTGCTTATGAATCACTGAAAAGTGAAACTTCACAGTCACAAAATTATAATGTGAACAAATCCCGTAGCCCATTGCGATTTACTTATCATTAATTGGGTATTCATTAGATTCACAATTGACTACCATCTCATAAAATTAGCAACGCAGCAAATTTCACAGTTGACCTGCTTGAAAAGTATTGCTTTTGCTAACTCAACGCACAAACGTTGTTGAAATTCATATTTGCTTACATAATCGACCTGAACACCTTTCTCTGTACTTCAATACGTTTTATTGTATCCTGATTTCTTTTAATTATTATATAAAATCCTAAATACATTATTTGCTTCCCTTATTATACATACATACCTAGCGCACTTTCAATTTCCATTTCAATTTGTGTCCTGCGTATCGCATTCAAACGTTCAACGAATCCTTGATCACTCGCCGATATCTTGAGCAGTTCCTCACAGCTTTCTTCAATTATTTCCAGTATTTTTCGATAATCCTGCAATCTTTCGTTGACTGTCATCGATTGATTTTTTGCATTGCTATTTTTCAGATACAAAATGAAGAGACAAGAGAAAAAGGAATAAGTCCGATGAAGAAAATGTGCTTGCAAAAACTTCAGAAAATTATGGAGCAAATCATGGAAAATAAATTATTAGATGAAAATTATCCTAAGTTTGGGTGAAAATATAGCTGATAATGACAATTTGATTCTCGATCCTTTTAAGCTATTTCCGATGTCTCAGAAGAAACAAGAGCGAATGCTTTCGAGCCAGAAAGTAAATCGAAAAATTCGTATCGACGGTTTCGGAACAAAAGAGCTGCAATGTGTTCCATGGCAAGAGCCACAATGCCATTAAACAAATTGATGCTTGTATGTATAAATACTGCTTGTCATGATAATAAAAAATCAATAAAAACCAGCATACATTTCAAAATTTTCTAGGAGACTGGGCTTTGAACTCCTCACATTGGCACTAGTAAAAACATTCCGAAAAACCTAAAAGAAATTGAAAGTAGCACACGCATTATCCAAAATAAATTCAGGACATTTTGGAACATTAAGAATCTTAAAATTTTAAATATGTTTACGGGATATCAAAGTTTAAAAACAATACAAGGCCGCTGATGTCAAAATTTCATCCACAATAAATAACCCAAAGATTTAATTTGGTTTTTCTTTCCATCGTCGGCTGAATAAACTTTGGAACAGGATGAACAATTTTACGAAACTTGTTGAATGCTTTAGCTGAAGAGAATGCTCGAAAAATAATAATAATTAGTGAAATGTTTGCCATTGAAGTTTGAATTTCAAAACTTTCGGGTGCGCTGAAACATTGCCCAATTTTCTATAGCCCTCTTTTTGTTCAATTATTTGTGAGAATCATACGTGTTATTCTAGAATAAGCATCCTGAATTCGGTTTAAACATTTTGAATAATCTCCTTACATCTGTTCTGTTCACCCTCTTTATCTTCCTTAAATTTAATATTCCTTATATTCCCTATGGTGAACTACTGACTCAAACTAACTTCATTGGCCGTCTTGAGAGATCTATCTCAACAAATGCCTACTTTTCAAGTGTATCATAATTGTATTTAAGAGATTCTCCTCTCGTGTTCCAGATATTTTTATCTTGAACCTTTTCCTTCCTCACATCCTCACGAAATTTGAACGTAATTGATGTTTTCTTAGAATAATTATTTCCCTTTTACAGTAAGCTGATGATTTTAATTTGTTTTTAATGTAAATTATTTTTTTTGCTTCGTTTTGTAGCACATTTTATATTTGGAGCCTGTTAAATGTGCTTTAAAAAATAAATAAATAAATGCCAAATGCTTGGCTGGGCTTCATCTGACCTATCCATAGACAGTCATAGCGGTTCGTCAAATTTTTGTGCATTTGCCGAATGTTTCTTCTTCACCTACTCGCCAATTTTTAAAAAGTACTTATTAAAATAATAATGTTCCACAACAAAGATACACAAGAACAGCTACCTTTGATGTTCAAAATAACCATCTACAAAATTATCTCAACTTTTTTAATTAAAAAATAAATCCGTATTCATACGAAAAATATATTTCGATGCAGTATCAACAACACCGTCTTCTTTGAACCAGACTTAATAAAATTTTATATGATTTCCATCATACAGCGCTGCGGGAAATTAGAAAGATTCTTTTTTCCAGCAGGATTCATTTACGGCGGATTACAAGTAAGCTGACAAAAGCAACAAAAAGAAGAAAAAAAACTGGTAGGCTTTACCTTGTCAGCGGTTTTCTCCAGTACTGAAGACATTGAATGAAAAGACACAAGGCAATGAACGACTAGTACGGTGTTTGCCCCAAAAAGGAAAAGCAAAACAAGGAACTCGGTAGGACAGCGATGAAGACGGGAATTATTTATGTGTTTATTTCCTTAAGGACGTTGTTATTTGACAAAGCGATAGATTGCTTCCATCCACTAGTAGTCGATTATTCGCACGGGAACGAGAGAAATTTAGTTTGATAATTGCAAAAATCCAATCGAAGGATGCGTGCCGAAATTATTTGAAGTGAATAAAATTTATGGGCTCTTGCTTGTAATGAAGCAGAAATTTCTGCGCGATAGAATCTTATTGAGGCGACGGAGGGATGGACGGATCCCTTTGATGCATGATTACATGGTTTTTTTTACGGGTGCTACAATGGAAAACGGAGACATGCTGGAGGGGAGGGAATACTGAGTCCTAGCAATATTGACTTTATAAAGGAGCTAGCAGCGATGAAAATCGAAGAGGGATCATGCGGCTGTTTCCAATATTTTCGAAAAGTTACTACGTATATCGATTTGTCATTTAAAGTCTTCATTCTGCCAGGAAAAGGTATAAACAAATTCTCGGGTTATCGACAGAAAAATTTCGATAATTTGCTTTCAATTTTGATTAAAATTTCAGGGGATATATGGATATGATAAAAGAGTACATAGGGATACTTGAATTTGGAAGAAACTACGAAAATATATCATTTAATATCTGCGTTTGTAAACAATGTACTTGCATCTTCTTTGAAACAACTTGACAAATAGAAAGTCTACTCAAAGATTTAAAAGAAAAAAGAGATAATATCCACAATAAACTAGCCAATAGTTTGCTTTCTTTGCCAGCACAACGCTATCACCTTGTTGAAAAAGTACACAGTTATTTTTGTATACAATGGTACACTTATTAATTACATATGTGTATAAGCATTTGCAAAAGTGCATTTGCAAAAAGTGAGCTTAGTGTTATGAGAATGGACCAGTTCCTGGATTTCCTCAAGGAATCGGGGTGGTTCATGGAGTAATATGGTAGTTTTTCCATGTCTTCAGGGCACAATGGGCCAGCGGGGCCTAAGTGAAGTGGAAGCCGTGCGGCTTAGCAACCTTCAACCTACCTACCTAAGCATTTGCAACGATGTTGAACAATGCTTTAAATAGCTGAGCAATTTAAAAAAAACATCATTGCCGCAGTGCATCGAGATTATTCTATTACAAAAATACTTGACTCTCATTTTTGGTTTCGCGGGTTTTTAAAAGTTTTAAGCATGAATGAGACGTCTAGACATTCCACAATATTTTCTGTCTGTTCCACCTCCCTCTACTATGCAATATGCTTTTAAAACATTCCACGAAAATCCAATTTCCAGATAATGTAATATTTTATCAACTTTCGCCAAAACTTTCACTTACTGTTGGCCCATTGCCAACTGCAATTTTTCACTAACAAACACACAAGGAGGATGTGGGAAACATCACTATGAAATGAATTACAAGAAAAAGTTTGAAAGACAGCATGAATTATGGCGATGCGATAAAAATAGCATGAAATAGTCACAACTAATGAAATGGTATCTCTCCCACCTGTGAACGTTGAACAGTGTAAACTTCCTGCCGCCATCCTGACCATCGCCCGCTGTCGGTCCATACCACTTTCTCAGCAGCTCGCGTCCTGCTGCATCACATTTTCCGGATATTGCTTCGAACACGTCTGCGGCGATGGAGCACGGAAGTATGCTTTTTCCGATACCCTCGCCAACTAAAGCCTTTGTCCATGCGATGGAAGAGAAAGTTTTCGTTCATTGCCAACTGAGACGAGTACGAAGTGCACAAGGCAAATTGAAACTTACAATGAAGAAAATACTTTTGGAGTCCTTGTGGCATCGGTCGATCTCGAAGAGGTAGTCCTGCATGATGCTTGGGTCGAGCTCCACCATAGAGACGCCGTCCGGGCCGGTGCCAAAGTGCATGTCGACCAGTTCAATCTGTGCGGGCGAGAAGTCCAAATTTTTAGTATTGAATTGGCGGAAAGGATGTCGTCTGTACACTTTGAAAACAGGACTCCCATTGCCATGTGAAATGTTTTTTAAGTTGAAAATGAGTGTTCATTGAGTTTGATGTTTGGAAGTAATTAGGTCTTGAGTCAATTGGCATGGATGAGGTTCTTTTTAAACATGAAAATGAGCATAACTTACATTACTTACACTTAAAATCCTGCAACTCACCTCGACTTGACGATCATCATACAATGCTTGCAGTTCCGGCCCAATCAACTCAAGGATCATCCGACGTTCCTCCTTGAACTCTGCAATTATAATCCACGAAAAAGGAAGTTCATCTTTTTCGAGAACAAACACAGCAGATCATTATCTTCCCCGTCCGAGGACTACTCACCATCCTTCAGGCTGGCAATGTACACTTTGATAAGCAGTGGCTTAGGCAGTCTAGTAGTTTCGCTTACGACGCCCCGCAGAGCGCTCAGGACACCCTCCTCTACAGGCACTGCCATCAAGCCACCAAATCTGGCCGCAGCCCGGCGTCTAGCTTATCTGGATGATCGTCCTTGTGCCTAATCACCTCCTGATCCCCCGCCGCGGATGGTTCAGTTCCCGTCAGGATAATCTCACTCACTTGTCATGATAATCTGGTGATTGCCAGGGATAGCCTGTAAGAACGAGCATCGTGAGGATAAGTTTGACGGTAGTATTAAACATAAATTTGTTAGTAATACATGATGCATAATATAAATCTGTTATTTGGAAGTTTAAGCAACTTGAAGGCAACTTTAAAAAGTTACTTGGCTCATTTTAGTTTCTTAACTTCTTTGAATCCGGCCCACGACAAAAGGACTTGGAGTAAGAAGACTTCTTCACTGGCTAACGAACTTCGTCCAGGAAAAAATGTTTTCCGTGCGAACGTTCCTAACTGAAGTAATAATCTTCGCTGGAAAATAACTTCTAGCCTCATTTCAAATGGTCCATCGCCTTCCAAGTAAACCCCTGAGTGCTAGTTTGCAGTGTAAATAACACAACTAAAAGGCATGCAACAATTTCGATTAGGACATTTTTGTTTTGCAGACAGGATGTCTTTGGAGTGCCACAAAATTCTGTTTGCTGGAATTGCACTTTGGTATGATGTTCAGTTTCAATTTTATGAATTCTTGCACTGGATATTGTTGGCGATTGTCCCTAGTCCAAAAAGGCGTTTGGTTAGTTTCGTGGTAAGCAAGAGATTTGTTTGTCTTTTCGGCGTTTGGATGGAAGCAGCAATATCGATCGCAAGTATAATATAACAACGTTCTGGATTTTTTTTCGAAACTTTTGATGAATTCAGGTTCAATGGAACAAAACGAGCAAAGAAAAAATGAGACTTAGGGAGTGAGGTATGTAGTTCATATGTAGTTTCATATAGTAGTAGATATATTAGTTTTTTTTCTTGAATAAAAGATTAATTTTTTTCAAACGTGATAAATAGACAATCATATACAGATTTATATTTAAAAAATAGTTCTTTTCCCTTAGACATTTCATCGAAATGATGTTTGGTAAATTGGATGATAAGAGCAAATTGTTCGTTGCATAAAAACGTTTCAATAATTTTGTTGAGAAAAATCGACTCTCAAGGCTAATTTGTTGTTCGTGCATTTTTCACAATTCCCCAAAACAGAGAAGGTATCACTTCTAAAATTGTACAGATTTTTTTCTATTTTAGTGATTTATTCAAGCATATCGGCATTGCAACTTCTATTTCACTCATCAATGACCAAATTCCCTTTTTAAGTTTCTCATCTTTTTGAACATACGAACAATATCAATTCCATCATTTCCTCGTCACAGATCGTTCAAGCAGTATTCATTCCACCCAATCGAAGCCCAATATTGAACCCTCGTTAGGCGATAAACAATAACACTCTGGACTCGTTTAATTATTTCCCGATACGTCTTCAATCACAAACATCCGCCGACGCAGGACTACTTATAGTCAAACAAACCCCCGCACAATACAAAATGGGACCGATTAATCGAATAATCGTCACCACAAGAGCCCAACCAGGACGACTAATTGGAATTTCATCGATTCACTACCCTCAGCCACAGCAAGAGTCTCCGACAAACTTTACAATTGTTTTCAATTTATGTCTGGAAATCAATAAGACCGGGTGTAACTCTTCCTTTTGAATAAGCTCCTTTGAATAGTCCGACCAAGGACGCATATTGAAAAGTTTCTGACGTCCGTCACAATCTAGGGAGCATTGTGTGGAAAATTGTTGGGCAAAAGTAAATCTTAAAAGGACATAACGGGACAAACATAATCTTCAACTGATTTGGCTTTATACTATTAAGTGCTTTGGTGATGGCCTCAGACAATACGTTCCGGGGCAGTTATTGAAAGGATCTTTGAAAACAGGTGATGGTGATTGATATATTCATTACGAGGATTGAAATGCAATGAAGACAAACCATCCACGACTAAAAACACTCGCAAGACTTTCTTTCCCACCACAGCTATGCAAAGTTAAATTTCCATAGTAATCGCCCCGTTCGCATCGAAATTCGGTCGTATCTTTCGTCGATGGCATTTGCTCAACGCAAATTTGAGCAGTGGCTTAAGGTGTTGATTAAACGAAAATGTTGAATGCTACAGCAATTTTATGTTTTGGTATCCTTTGAGGGGTTCGCGTGTCTGCGTTTAGCCCGAGCCGCAAGCGATTTAAGTTAAAGGAGCTTTGCAGAGCATTGCAGGCTTTGTGGTGTGGACTATTTCCATTCAGAGTAGCAGAAAAAGTGAATTACGTAAATGGGTTCAATCTAATCCATGCAATATGTTTTCATTTGGATTAAGAAAATAGTAGATTTAATTTGAATCTATATCACCAAACTTTGGACAAAATAGAAGTTGAAATGAGGAGTTTCCCTTAAATAATGTTTACTTTAAATCAGCATACGTTGTGTGTTTCGTTGCATATTGAAATTAAATAACTGATCCCTAAATCTCAGATCCGGAACTATTTTTTTTTGATTAATTAAAAAATATACTACAAATCAGAGTTTAAAAACATAATAGCTCCACATTAAACCATGAGTTTATTTTAATGTGTTTACTACCGTCAAGAAATATTCGGCCGGAAAGAGGACGATACTTGGTGGGATAGCACTTGCAAAGAGATAGAAGAATCGTGTTACACATTTGGAATTAGCTGGTCGAATAGTACGCATTATTATTGATTAAGAAATTCGTAAATATTTCAGCCTAGGCTTCTCAAATGATATCCTTTCCGAACAAAGTAGTCCACAACCAAATTATTACAGCTGTCATCTCCGGCAGCCAAGAATAGAATATCAATGACTGGAATTTTGTTTCGCTTCCATTTTAAATTAACAGAAAACAATTTAAATTGTTTCATGCTTTGATAAATCGTAATTATTCTCACTCAATTTTCAAAATTACAAAAAAAATGATTTGAAATTCTACAAAGCAATTCAGGTATGCTCAAGCGTAACTTTCAACTTCAAATCCAAAATGGTATGGTTGTGACATACTTGTCTTCGCTTTTTTCCTCCATCATCACTTTAGAGGTAAATGAGTAAAAATGAATGGAAAGCATTTTAGAATATGAAATAGGGCAGAATAAAAAAATTTTGCTTCTTTTCCATTCGCTTTCACATGTTGAACGCTTCTTTCAGGAGGGCTAGAGTAAATGGGAATACGTTTTTTAGTTGGAAAGATATTCCATATACTTCTGTCTAGCTATTCTGGTACTTTCGTTGCACAATCCCGGGACTTTTATTTGCGTCAAATGCGGGATTACATTTTAATTTTTTTTAATGTACTCTTTATAGTCTTTAAAATTTTCCGGCTATATAAAATTAATTGCTGGTCTAGTTTTACACTCCAAACATTGAGTTACGAGTACGGAAAGCATATTGGGCAATCTACTGGTGCAATAGAACCGTTGCTAAAATATTTAATCATGGGGATTGGAACCCAACATCATATCTTGGCTAGTGCAAGGCTATCAAATCAAAATCCAATAAACAAAGTCGCAAAAATCGCAACCTAGCACTCTTTATGCTACTAAATTGGCTAAATTGGTTTGTATGTATGTTTGTTTTCATTTTCCTATTTAAAAATACTTTATATCTCACCAACGATCGAACATCTGGCATTTTACTGTCTTTGTATATCATTATGTTTTTCGCACAAAACCGCCACTCTAAATTGACAGAGAAGCAGTCCGAGACCTTAATTAATTTTGTTTAACAAAAAATGATGTTGAAAAATGGCGTCAAATATTTGGGCCCAAGGGCGAAAAGAATGTCTAGTTCGTTAGTCCTGGTAAGGAAAAAGACACAAAAATTGTGCTTCTAGTTATAGTTCTAGCGTCAAAAAACTTTCTACTATGTTAATGATTCCTCATAAAAGGCATTCAAGGAAGCTTTAAGATAGCGTACTTTTCTTTCGAAAATTGCATACAAATTTATAATCAATGGAGCTCACCTCCAGTCAATTTTTTTTTAGTAAAAATACAATATAAATTATATAGGAAAACTCTGCAATCAAGAAAACAAGCCGCGAGGTGCGTCCCTTGAGATCCACACAGTCAACTTTCCAGTAATATCTACATAAATACAGGGTGCGCCATCTTTCGTGTCGGTAAGTAAAAACTCCCTAACTTTGACATTTGTCAAACCGATTGATTCGATAAGACATGTTTTTGAAACGGTAATTCAGTACAATTTGAACCATGAATCACTTCACACCCAAAACAATGTGCCGAAATAGGCACGATGTAAATACATCGTGAATAGTCGTTCAGTTGTTTTAAGTCAAAGTGCGTACCGTCGAAAATATCGTGTGCAACAGGCATCGTCTGACAACACTATTCGTCGTTTCGTGTCGAATTTCGATGAGCACGGGATAGTGGGAGATCGTCACCGTGCCGTTCATCAACGACCAAGACGTTCCAATGAACTGGTTGAAGCAGTTAGAGTGAGCGTTTCCCAGAACCCAAAAGTGTCGTATCGTCACCGCATTTTTGCAGCAGTGAAACCACTATGCGACGAGTTTTGAAGGATGATTTGCATTTGTTTCCTTATAAAGTGCAATTAACACAAAGAATGTCGCCAACTGACCGTCCACGTCGCTTGAAATACGGCCATACCAACACAAAAGTTGGCGCACCCTGTATCAAAAATATTAAACACGAAAATAATAATGAAATTAATGCTTCTTTCAATAATAATAATGATAGGTAGTTATAACAGTAATTTGAATAAGTTAATATTAATCCTATCATCTACGGAAGCGTCCATTGATTACGTAAGGCTTTTTGGTTGAAGGGGGTTGGATTGGTTTGATTGAATATTCACGCAAGTCAATCGAAGGAGGCGGGCAGGTTACAAAGCCATTTCTACGTAATTTGTTATTTTCATATCGATGTACCAGAGAGACAAGGGAGATTACCAGAGAGCGTACTAGTGTTGATGATAACTGGGTTGGGTGTTTTACCTCTTCATTTAAATCTGTTGCACCGTTTTTGGGGGAAAAATCTATTACCATCCTGAACATTAATTTACTTATACTACACTAATATTCCGGTAAGGACAAGTGCATTATCAATACTTGGGGACATATTTGATTTCTATTTTGACTAGACTATACTAACCTTCAAGCGTGGTGCCCATTTATTATTCTCAAAAGACTCGAACTGTTTAAAGATCAATATTCAATGTAATTGAAGCTATTTTATATTTCATTAAATTTGATGGAGAAAGTGTGAATTTTGGATTCAACTCCTCTTGTGTGCCTAGTTTTTTGGAAAACTTTTGAATCAAATCAAAGCTAACTAGCAATATTTCATGAATTATGAATACCATGGTCTCGAAGCAAACTCTTGCTTACATCTAATCATCTAAAAAAACAACCAATCAATATGTGTTATTGAAAGTTCTTTGTTTGAGATTTTGCGTGGAAAAGTTGTTTAATTACATTTATTTATAGCTACGTTGAAAAAAACTGATCTTTCTAAAAATTGCATTCTTACTCGCAAAAAAACCATTGCTTCATTGAACTAGTACAAAACTCCTGGGGATTCTACATAAACATGAGCAGGAATTTAACGCAGCCAAGTGTCTAATCTAAAAAACCCCACAACATGAATAGCCCTAGCATTTTTAATAGTACTTGTAATCTAGTTTGTTTACACAAAAAACCTGGAGCTTTCCTTGTGAATAAAAAGTAAGGTCGTAAACATTCCATTGCGAAGTGGAAATTCTACGAATAGAAAGCCATTCAATCAACGAGATCCATCAGAAGCGCTACGAAAGTCAGCGGTCTAATTAATTCCCCCGCGTGGAGCTTCCAGCTGAATTAATTACATTTAAGTGCATATATAGGCCACATACGTCCACATTAGTCATGCTGAAGTGGAGAAGATCTTGAAGAATTGTACCATCGAGTTTAGGTAAACACGCTCCGCTCCGCGCGGCTCCGACGGGAAAGAGGAGGGAGGCCACATATGCTGACTGCCATTACATACCATTAAAACAGGGGTTGAACTGAGTCTGACCGTAAACATGTATTCTCGTCGCGAAGCCTAACCATCTCTCCAAGTTAATTAAAATTTGAAAAGGCCATATAGATTAGGACGCTCGCAACCGGATCCTTTCGTACTTTCACGGCGACCGTAATTCCTGTAGCCACGCTTGGTTGAAGAGTGGAGCATCGTTAGTCAGAGCAGGGGCATACTTGACACGACCATCAGCGCCTCATGTGATACTCAATTCCTTGCTAGTACATCATCACATTACGAAAGTCTGCACCCAGTTTCAACCCCTCTTGTTACTTATTCAAACTCATCCAAGCATTTCATTGGCTTCAGGGTATGAAGCCTCGCGCTGCGAAGTCCTTTAATCTTCGTAATTGCTACTTGCACAAAAGTGACGGTTGCAGATGTGAGTTCTTTTTCCGAGCACTGTGCAAAGAAATGCTAATAAAATTCTGGGCTTTGTAATCATATTGGTGATGCGCGAATAACGAGGATGGAGTATATTATTCAGGTTATGCTGAACAATGGATACAAAAAGAAGTATTCTCATCAATAAGGATTAGTAACATTCAGGGTTGGAAACTGGATTTTAGAAGGTTGGATCAATGATTTGTGGAGAATATGAAACAAGAGCTTGCTTTGGTTAAATTATCTTTAAAAATAACCCCAAACGGGTCTATTTCAATTCAGTTTTCACTGATTGAAACCCTGTGAGCCAGCGAAACCTTCTGAATTTTTCATAGACTCTTTAACCAAAACAACTGTACCCAAGGTTATATCCAAGGAATTATTTGAAAACACTAAAATTAAATCGAGCTCAAAGAAAGCACCCAAGTATAAATTTTCTTCGAATCCTCTTGAACACGTAATGTATTTATTTAGTTTTACTATTAACTGTGAGGAAGGTTGTCTATAGATAAACGATGAACTGGTTCTTGTCTCGTTTTTATGCAAGCTGTAACCGACTTTCAGCATAATCAGGATGATTCCAGAAATGTAATAGTAGTCGTGTTGCGACGACCTCATATGCTTTAGATTGGAAACTGGAACATATTAAATCAAACCAATGGCATGAAAATTTGCAGAAGTCATTGAATGCTCTTAAATACTGGACTATGGAATTTCCTTTCTTAATTCGCATCACCCTCTTCTCTTTCCCAGTTCCAACATCCTTCTCTCAAACACTACAAACGAATACTACAAACGCAATTACGATTCCTGGTAGCAGTGTATAATTCACTTCTTCTCAAAATGATATTCCGATCTCCTGCCTGCTGCCATATCAGCTCTTCCTCGTGTCTTCGTAGCCATTCAAGCCCGAAACGAAGGTTTCACCATGCGATACCACCCAAAACCAACATTGAAAGTTCAATTTTCATTTTTATTTTATCAAGCCTTAAACGGAGTCCTAGTTATTGTGTGTGTTTCCAAACAACAACTAGTGGAAAGTGTTTTGGTTTTTCCGTGTTATTGTTTGTTTTTGGGTAAATGGACAGACAATGGTTGGTTCGTTCACAACAAAGGATTTGCACATTCACATCAAGCTGCTTTTTGACTTTTACATAACGAAGATTCAAGAATCATTCAAATACTTTGGGAAACATTAAAGGAGTTTCGTCTTCTTGAGAAAAGGTTCAAGCAAGTGTGTCGTGATGGTTGCGTCGGCTTCATATTTCGAAGGATATTTTAAGGATTTTGTGTTTGATGTTGTTTTTTGGGTTGAATAATTCAATATTATAACGAGTTGAGATTTCGATGTGAGACAATTTGATGAGGAGCGCAAAGAAGCTTTGGGCGATTGTAATTTTTTTCTGAAATTCAAAGGAATTTATTAAAAAGTTATGCTTCTGTCTCTGATCGAAACTTTTTCAATTTCCGCAAGGATTCTTTGCTTGTTTCACCAAGAAATCGTACCAAAATAATAATAATCATTGTGTTCGAGACTCCAATCTTTCTACATTACAAAGGAAGAAAAGGGGCATTGTTCCACGAGACTTCTTGGAGCAATTTATTTTGTTTTCCTTCACCGGTTTACAATTTAAGCATAATTTAATGCAAATGAGCTTCAGATTTGACAATCTACCATGAATTAACTTGATTGCATATGTGATCTGCCATCCATCCATCACAGAAAAAGTTTCACAATCCGATTCCTCTTGAATGCAACATAATATGTAGTACAAACAATGGCCATCTTAGGACCAAGAAATATGGTTCCAAAAATAGCATCATATACGGAAAGAAAGAAGACTAACTAAAATGCAACAAATATGTACCTAAATAACTCTGACGGAAGTATGTAGTAGTTGGCACCTATGTAGTCGCTTCGAGCGATATACAAACTCGTAGCCAGCGATACAGTTACCGGTACTGGTACCTGTCCTTGCTAATGTCCATGATCAAGTAGCTCTATCGTGAACATTGCGATCTCGCCCATAATGGAGTTTCTGAACAACACGTAAGTACACACTTATAACCATCGAAAAATCGATATTGTTATAATGAAAGTTGTACCCTTCATCACAACAATATTCTCCGTTCATCCCTGTTTGGCAGTCTCTTGTACGTTCTCAACACAAACTATTTTCAATGCCAATAAAAAAAATCTGTTCACACTACAATCGCATCTAAAACAATTTCCTTCGAATTAGCATATTTGCAGCCAGAGAACTAAACGAAATGCTGTTACTTATTGCTTATTGCCAATAATTTTATTGACGCACCCACGAGGCAAAGATATCAAATTTTTCAATTTACCTTAGTTCTTCAATGGGATGGGGCTATTAACGGTGTACTGAAAGTTTTCCGCTTTGCCGACGAGTGTTCGCCACATAGTCGTTAAGCCGGCAGTTGCATATTCTATGAATAAAATACGTGGACCATATTTTGTGGGTGAATAGTACTACTAGAGACATACAGGGTCCATCATTCATTTTAGCTTTTTTTACCCGGATCAACAAATTTGACGTAACTGAAGTATCGATTTCTCATAAAAAACAAATGCACCAAATAAGAGCATGAATATCTTATGAAAATTGGCGCATCAAATACATAAACTATAGTTTTTAAATTAAAGTATCAGATGTATAGTTAACTTTAAAAATAGAGTGTCCCACCTCAATGGCCCGCGATCCTTCGGCCGCCACGATGGTAAGGTACACTGCTTTTTGAAAAACAAATGCATCTAATATATTCAAGAACTTTCCATGATATACTAAGGAATGATATACTAAGGAAGTAGGTACCAAGCCGATTCACATACAAAAGCTATCCGTACATTTTTCTTTGAAATTTCTGATCAAAATTTCCTGAAATTTCGAAGATCTCTTTTGCAATATAATCTTATTATTAAAGGCAGACAAGAAATAGAAATAACATTTTCATGTGGCAGCAACTTTCTTGTCACTATTTGACATAACGAAAAAATGACCGACGTATTAAATTGAAAATTTCTATTTTTTATCCACCAACAAAACTGTATCCATAGGGTCTCGAGAAAAGTGCTGTTTTATCCGAAAAACCTGAATTTTCAGGAGAGACTGCAAACACTTCGATCCATATTTCCCGCATGTACTGAAAATTTTAATTGATTTCCCTCATTCAATTCAGCAAATTTAGTGCAAAAAAGTTGGTTTGTTCATCTGTTTTTGGTCAATTCAACGAAAAACTTGCGGTAGTCATTATCTTAAGAATTTCTGGTTTTTCGTTTACCTGCACTGTTCGTTGCGTTTGGTTGCTGTTTTCTGTTTTACGATGCAAATCAAAATGCCAGCTTTTAATAAGAAAATAAAAATGTTTCTAATTAGGAGATTTCAATAGATTTCTTTTAAGGAAATACCTGAAGCTTCTCCATCGCTTCCGTTGTCAAAAACATCCAGTTCTGCTGTTTGAATGGGCTCAGTTAACTGACCTTTTTAAAGTTAAGCTCAATTCGGACAAATAAAAGCCATAAAAAACTAATTTATATTTTTTTTTCATTTTGCGGTTGTTATTTTAGTTTTCAAAATACATACAGGTCATCCTCGGATGCTGCAGAGTCTGAAAATTTGCTAAGAAAAAAAAATCATGGTTTATTCATGTTTTGGTATCTACTCCCCAACCCTTAAAATTAAGTATAAAGGGCTTCGTCAAAATTCCCGGCAACTCCTTTGCAGCCGCCGTTGTATGAGGATTTCATTGAAAACAAGTGGATCGTGCATCAATGTTTTATGGCAATCTGATACCACTGATGCATCGGTGATTGCTCTTGAATCCAGACATAAACTCTTTAGTTGCAGTGGCCAGCAAGTGGCATGAAAATCGCTGGCACCGAATACGTTTATAAATTTTTAATGCAAACTAATGCGTCGACTGCACAAAAGATATAACGCAGTTCCTTGAAAAAATTAGAGAATGCCTCTCAGTACCCCGTATTTTTATGAGAAACTACATACATAGCCTGTTCCTGACAAATTTATGCACCAAATACGGGGATTTTTGTTTCAAATGAAAGCGTCAGCTTCAAAGACATTTAAAAAATAAAGTGTTAAAAAATTAGAATCAAATCGTGTCAGCAAAGGCAATGCGGGCAACCGCGGCTGTACACTTTTTTTAATCAACTATAAAGCTGAAATTTTAATTTAAAAACAATCATCCATGTATTTCATGCATCAGTTTGCCATTAAAAAAATTCATGAATATGTTCGATGCATTTGCCTTTTATGAAAAAATCGGCACAGCAGTAAAGTCAACCTCGAAGACACAGGCAAACTTAGGGGCCATCCACAATAATAATTTGCAAGACCCCCTCCCTCTATGTAACACTGAGTAACATTTTCAAATACCCAACCCCCCGTCCGTCTTCTTTGGAGTGTTACGTAATATATGGATGGCCCCTTAGCAATAATGCATGGTGACTTCCGATATGTAGTAGTGCTACTGACCCAAATAAGATGGTTCATGTATTTTTTTCATAGGATATTCGACTGCCGGCTCTTAGACTAACACTACGACACGTACGAGCTTTCATTTCCTAGGGGGTGATTTCTTCCTGGCTTGCCTGATGGCATGGCCCAATGAAGCTATGAAGCAACAAGCTCGTAAACCTTTTTTTGGGAATAATCCAAACAAAATGAGAAGTTTATTGGCGCGGTGGATACTCCCTTCTCATACTGATGCGATGGTTGTTTCTGTATACTTTTATTTTTTATTGCGAATATTCTAGCATTGGAATCGAAAAGTATTAAATACGAAATTCAAATTTCAGCAGCAAGTGGCTATATACATATGCTGAAAAAGATCGAGTAGTTATAAAAAGTGGGAAACGATGTGCATTTAGAAACTCGTATTCTCTCCAGTATAATCACCTCCAATAGGGTTCATATTACTTAGCAGAGATTTTATGAAAGTATAGTGTGGCAATAGAAAATAACGAAATACAATTCAAAAAAATATTCTCGGTTATTCGTAGGTAAAATCAACAACATCGTTTTGCACCCCACGGCAGCGCCTGTTAAATAATAAAAATTAATTCTTTTTTTGATGTTTTCGATTGTTTGTTGGATTTAAAAAAAACCTTTGCACTGTTTCAATCATAGCATCACAAATATTTAGTAGGCGAAATAGAGGCGAATTGCCGCAACCCTATTATACAATTTACCGTGTGAAATTTTGCACGTGGGTATACGTACACGAATTGCCGGCACACAATCGCGGCTTCGCCACAATACATTTGCCCAATTCCACATGGAGAAATTTCGATGTGTTCTGTCACTAATTCTTTCGCGCGCGAGCTTAGACACGAAATACAGAGCGCTCTCTCTAAAGAACGGGTAGTTTTTGCATTTTTTGTCTCATTTTTTTTAGCAGCTCAAAGTGTCCGTGCTATATGGTATGGTATGCTATGGTTTCAATCACAATCAAAATCCTTCACATAAACATTGATCGACTGCTAAATTTTGATTCGTTGGCAAAAATATGTTTTTATAGCGGTATATGCTGAATGTTCAAAAAAATCTAGCGATGTCAAATAAAAATTTGTTTGATCATCAAATGCATAACGAGATTTTACAGCCGGTTATCATCATATTCCACTTGGATGAAGAACAAGTCAGACAAACAGATCCGACGAGGAGCTGCCGTCGAGCGTGGAACAGAGACTCTTATTTTGGAAATTTTACTAGTCATAAACAAATTATTAAAAAAAATTGTAGAAAATGTTTGAAGTTTCAAGAGTATTCTTGAAAGAACTTCTCTGTTAACATGCAAGAGGTAAGGATCATCCCGACTAAGTAGATAATTGAAGAGAGGAGCCGGCAAAGAAAGATGGTCCTAAGCCGCAACAACAACGCCTGGCAAGCCCAACAGGAAGCACGAGCTCCAACATGAATGAATGGCCATTGTTTTTTAATAAATTTCGTTTATTTGTCGATTTGTTGAATGATAGTGTAATGGCGTTTCACTTTAGAAATGGTCTTACATTTTGATAGTAAAGTCAATCTGTGGGCAGTAAAGCGCCGTGTTGTTTGTTACAATTGAGCTTGGTTTTCATTAGAAAAAAATGGTGTACATTTGAAATTTTGCATTTCATACTGACTTTTTAATCATGATTTAGGTCCAAGCGAAGAATGAGTGTACAAGGCGAAGTCTAAGAAGACGAACAGTGACCACTTTCTCGCCTGCGCAAGCACTAAACATTGTTCGTTTCGTCCGTGAGTATCTTGAAAGTGTTTCAAACTTCTAAGTCTTGAAGTCTTATAAAATACAATTTCAATACAAATCGCAAGTATAACGTGGTTTTTATCAAGAGTTATCTGAATCTCCATTTCATCTTGACATTCCTGAAAAACATATTTTCTTTAGATATAGCTCACACCCCACGTTGAGCAGCTTGAAATCGACAACAGCTCATTTATTTCTAGAACAATCAATGCTGAATTATACTATATATAACTAACGAAAATAAAGTCTTTCGAAAAAGTGATCCTCGTATACAAACGAGTCTTCCTTCCGCGAATCACTTGCGTAGATGGAGCCGCTATGAATCTTTAACTTAATATGCCTCTCATTGTGTTACTCTTATCGAATGCCATCCCTTCACCTCACTTCACATATATCGTTCGACGCCTTACTCAGGGACTCAAGCATCTTAAAAGAAAATTTTCCCAACCATAAATATATGTATAGACTCCTGAAAAGTTCCAACTAGAGATCCTGCTCATGGAATTATCTCCAAAACAGTTTTATAGAATGATTGATATGTTTCATGGACGACATGCCACGGGAGCTGTGAAAATATTCAAAATATTCCTACCTGTACGTATGCAGGTGCAAAACCGCTTTTCTACTATATGCTCCTCGGGAGCAGACCACCACACATTTTGTGTAAGGAAGCACGGCGGGATGCCATGATACGTATTCCCAAATTGAAATGAATTGCTGAAGATCTACGTACTTACGGTGTATGATAGGAGACACATATGTAAATTGGATGATGGAAGCGAGATGATAATTCAAAGATGTTTGCAAGTTTAAATGTAATCGAATGTGTCTGAGGCAAACGGAACTCGTACAATGATTTACGGTAGGAACTGGCGGGAGTGGAAATGGTAGTCAGAGTTGGAGTGAAAACATTAAAAATGTCTATGAATTTTTCTGCGCGATCTTAACGACCATTCCTGAAAATGTTATGCAAATCCAACTCTGAGCTGGAGTCGTGATTATTGAAGAAAGGTGTTAGAGGCATTAGGAAATGTAGAATGATTTTTTAACTAAGGCTCATTGCTCAGTCGTTCGGAGAGGATTATTCTGCTTACAGAAAATTTGTTGAAGGATACTCTAACTGCCTAGTCGTTTGCAAGAAAGATTTTTTTTAGTTCGTGATTTGGATTTTCATCTCATAATTGTTAAATTTATGCATTTGAATATACTAGAGTCATAGATTTAATTCACAATGTATTTTAGTTGAAGTTTACTACAGGACATTATCCTTCCAAACTTAATGATAGAGTAATCACTATTAGTCACAAAAGTCGTCCTATGAAAGTAAAAATAAACATCTTGGCGACGTCATATGCTGGATGACACTCTTTATGAAGACTTTTTCCTGATATTATGTTATCTGTCCATCAATTTGGTGGTGAAACTGCGTCCTACGGAATCAGATAATTATTCGCAGAAGCTTGTCTCAAACTATCGCTAGTATGCTTGTCTGGAGTAGTGAAAAAATTTAGCTTCAACAAAACCTAATCGAACAAGACAGAATTTCTCGTAACCTATTATACTACCATTTCAAATATGCGAAAAGCCAACAATTCGAAGTTTGGTCATGCATTTGAAATATTCGTTAATAATATTACCCTTCATCCCAAGACAGTGTTGCGAGCACATACTTGAAGATAACGGTCAACGCAAGATCATAACTCTATCAAAACTCCTAATGCTCTTTTGTGCTGCACAGCCCCATTGAAAAAGCTCAACGACCCATGTAGAACATATGTATATCCAACACTGAAATAGAATCCTCCCGGAAAAAACTCAAAGAACTTGACGGGTCAGTAATGGTATAATATTTTCGATGTCACTTTTGTTTATTTTTATTATTGCTTTTGCTCATTTCGCTATCGATATCAATAGCGTTTCTTCTGTTTGAAATCCAGTCCTATCAGCGTTTTTGGCAGTCAGGACATTACAAGGACAGCCAATTTGTTTTTTCACATTGATATACATAACGTTGACTGTTTCTTCCGCTTGCTTTCCCATTTTGTAAAGTTCTCCAGAGAAATGTAATATATGACGATATATTGTTATATGCTCGTCGAAAGCGAAATTCTTGACAAGCTAAACAATGGGAACAGAGTAAAAGAATTAAATGGAATCGGGGTTATGAATGAAATTGTGGGCGGTAATGCTGCAATTGCGTATATGGCTGATGATACGAGAAGCAGCCAAGACCTTGCAAATACGGAAAGGTGCTATGTATGTATAGAATAGAATTAAATTTGAATTTCGAGAGGACACCGAGACCTTTCGTTGAAATCATATCAAAGCAGTTGGTGAAAACATCAAAGATAGTTTTTTCTACACACATCGATTTCAAATAGTTTCAATGATGCCATGCATCTAATTTTTACGAAACGTAGCTTTAAATAATTACTTATAATATAATAAAATATTTAAAAATTTAAACATATTTGACACTTTGAAAACAGTCTCCAACTTTAAAAAATCCATTTCATTTGAGAGCTGTGGTGAATATTTTTTACTAATATGAACATTTAAAAAATCTACTCACAAATATATAAATAATATTAATACGCACAAAAACGCGCCATAATCTATTTACCTGTAGGAATATTCAGTACTACTACCATTTTCCGCTATACCAAGACATTGTCTTTGACATAAGATCTTCATATCAAATCTGTCAATCGCAATGTCAAGAAGAAGTGAAGTAACAAGTAATATCTAGTTGCTCCATTTGCTTGACACGAGCACGGAACGCCAGCTAGAGAAATTTTCGACTTACTTTGTAATGCGATAAGTACTTCTCAGATATCGCTTAACTTATCGTGACTTTGGGCGGTTTTTTGAAGCTAGCAGAATGTATTTCAGTGATTTTTCCAGTATACACTTCGCACAAATTAAAAATAACTTTCTCAAAGAATTCCCCCATCCCCAATGGGAAACCGACATGAAACTTTACTTCCAACAGCTCGTTCATCGATTGTTGTATAATTTTAACATGCGCGACCATGCAATGTGGTAGAAGAAGAAGACTAGGTACGTGCTCATGTCAATTATTTAAACAATCAATTTCCATAGTTAGCATGAATAATTAAAGAGAATACAGGAAAGCTGTATATACATCCCAAGTTTCGCTAAATAGCGTTGCCAACATGGCCGGATTCCGTCCTGTTGTGTACATTACAAAACGATTGACGTACACATGGCACTCAAATAGTACCTTGTTAATGAAAAAAAACGTCTAATAACAATAATGAAAAAATTCACAGGGTGAGCAAATACGGGCAGGAGGCGTCAATTCATTGCAGCACGCAGTGAATGTGATCATTAACCCCTGCTTGCGCCACCAGCTGTTTGCGAGAATTTATTGTGTTGCGTTGCGTCTGCAAACAAAAATGCCCCCGAAGAATTTTTAGGAGGCAATAGACCTCTTTTGGAGGCTCTTATCTGCTGTGTATATCTTTCTGTTGGGTTGGTGTATCTGTTACTTGTTCAATGACAGCACGGAGAGACGGAGTTAAGTACCCACTCGTCGATACATAACAATTTACAGCAGTTTTGCTGAAGCTCGGTGATATCTATTATCTAGTTGCTGTTTTCGCTATGCAAACGAATGATAACATGAATTCTGCTTCATTAACATTTATTAGATTTTATTATCACATAGGAATTTACATTTCTTGTGAGTTAATTTATTTGGTTCGCTGACGCTCAGCCGTATGATAATAATGTGTTAATCGGTTTGCCGAACAACAATGGTGTGAAACTTATGCTATGCATTATGCATAGATGGATGCATGGATTTTTTGAGTTAATTTAACCGTTATGAAACGAGTATCGACAGTAGATAGATTCTCAAGAGATACAATCAAAAATGTACCTCAATGCGACAAATAACTACGAAGGTTATGTAGCATACAAATAGGGCAGCTGAACACTTTTTATTTTATTTGTCTCAGTAAACAATCGACAAAGACTAGAAACGCGTTTATTTTGATACTTTAGTGCTCGAATTTGGAATAACCTGAGGAAAAGAATCTCACTTATTTCTAAAACTTCCTTTCAGAACCTCTACATGGTCAGAAAGAAACAACTCAAAATATTCAATTTTCCAGAAGAGCGAATATCTATAAACTTGATTAAACCCTGGCCGTGTATTCTTCTTGCTGTGGAATAACTACGACTTTTGTTAAATCTTTTCAGGAGTTTCTGGCATGCAAAATCTTGGACTGAATAGTTTTGTTACCTGATTAAAATAGTTTGCCGAAAATTTATTTTCGTATTTAAAAGATATAAAATAGACTCCAAAGTTCTTAACGAAATTCCCAGTAAGTTCTTTTCTTCGACCTTATTTCAAGTTTGGATAGGGTTCCACTTATTATTACTGGTAAATTCAAAAGTAAAATTCAGTCAATTGCTCACCCACTGATACAATAGCCATGCCTTTACAAATATTTATTCTGTCGCCTTGCGCTAAACCAAGAAAATATTTACGATAAGATTCAGACAGGTGCACCTGCTTTCCCCACTAAATGTTAGTATGGATTTTGAGCACGATAAATCACCTACTGGGGTGCTTAGTTGTTTACCAACTGGGTTCGGGTATTGTTTTCTTACCGCTATAAATTCGCAAATTAGTGCAAAGACACTGCTCCTCCAACGTCAGCTCGTCCTCCTACTCTACTTCTTATGCGTCGTGTAAACCTGCTTATCACACACGGACCATCTACTGTTCGACAAACAACTGTTGCTTGGGGGCGGGCCGAGCAGCTAGTTTGTATCTTTGGTCGTCACACTGTTTACATTACGCCACAAACGGCTATTTTTCTTGCTTTCTTATCTCCCGAATGTGTAGATATCAAACACTTACACTTATTGTTGACCGACCGTGCGAGCACTCACACCGCATATCGGGAATGTAGGACACCCACCTGAGCAATATTCCATACTGTGCACACTGCACGCGCTGAAAAGGATCGCCGTCCGTCAAACACAACATACGATATGGCTTACGAAAAAGGATAAAGCACTTTGCACACAAGACAAAGCCCAGCAACTCCTCCTGAGTGTCGTCGTCTCACCATCCCCTACACGCTTGACACAGATTCCAACTTAGGCAAAACAGGAGCGCCTGATGCTTCAATCCAAGCATCCTTTGGCATTTTGCTCCAGGCTGTAAATGTTCGCTCACTTTTTTCACCGCCCTTATGACTTCCCGGCGCTTACTTTCGTAATACTGTTTCCACCATCCATGGCACAGATGCGAAAATCTAGGGGCTCACTAACAAATTAAATTTTCCAGATGCACTAGTGATTATGGACTCTGGGTTAATGCGAAGGAAAAACGCGAGATGAACAACCACCGAGTCTACGGAGGAACTACAGCTCCAGACGCAAGAACTTGCCGCAGGAGTATGTATAACCCCCTCGCAATGGAGAGTGGGTGTCTCCTTTTTTCTGCTGTAGACCAAGATACTAAAAAAAAGTCTTAACTAACCGCGAGGAGGTCCTTACGCAAACGAACCGTTCGATTTCAATTTTACCGAAAAACTGAATACCAGACGAACTCGACTCGGTGCTGAAAGGTATTCCATCGAATCCACCTTGCCTAATGAGTACATTGTGGAGACTTTTCCTGGAGCTTTGCCTACTATCGGGGGAAGTTTTCCCAGCAAAGCTTCTCCCCAAAAATCAAAACAGCAGCCATTCTCGGTCTTGCAAAACACATAGATGCTACTTTCAGACAAGACAGATACTCGTACTCGAGTAACACGAGTATCAAAGATAGCTGGGAGGAAATTATTTGGTCTAGAGGCAAGCATAGCTGGGAAATACGCCGACGCGGAAATTCACGGGACCGTAGCAGTCAACCGGTAAATGTTTTATTTACATGAATGTCGTCATAAGAATGGTAACTGGAATCTTAAGGGGAATAAGTGTAGAAGCTGAAGAATCCTTGTAGAAATTTTGCTGGAAGATTTGAGCTTTTGGCTTTGCAGACTTATTTGTTTTTGCAGTGCCACTTGCACTTGTATCTTTATCTAGTGGAATGCCAGTCCGAAAACTTAAACCTCATTCTTCTTTTCCTCTTGCCTCATGAACATGTCCAATCATTTTTTAGATACTTTGATCATTTTGTAAGCGATTTATGGTTTGCCATACCTTCTTTACAGAATTAAGTTCTAAAATCCATACTTTTTCACGATTGTAAAATCTTCACTATGCATTTGCGTGACGAATTCAAAATTTGGTAATTGATGGCTAATGATAG
Source organism: Oxycera nigricornis (assembly GCA_963942545.1). Lineage (NCBI taxonomy): Eukaryota > Metazoa > Arthropoda > Insecta > Diptera > Stratiomyidae > Oxycera > Oxycera nigricornis. Next base: position 127,920,282 of record OZ012659.1, on the reverse strand, counting down.
TCAACTCCAATCCAACTCACAACATACTGTACAAAGACATGTGAAAAAAGAGGGTTGAAGTTTTTGAAGCACATGAAGCAAGACAGAAGCTTGAACTTTCAATTCTTTAAAAAAATCCGAAAAACGAATGCAATTCTACCCAACGACATCCTATTTGGTGGCCATTCCAATCTCAACTTATAAATATGAAGCTAAATCGAGAGCTTTTCACTAAGTCTACTACATGAGGTTAATACTAGTAATAAAATAGCGAGGTTTAGCTGCAGCTAAACGAGATTTCTTGGTTCCATTCAAACGAATATCAATAGATATGCATCTATCTGTCTGATCTTTCACATGTTGTTACGCTTCTACGTCTGATGTTTTAGACAATTTACACTTTAGTACAATTATTCTCAAACCAACACTGAGTTTTTTTTGACCTAATATACTATATTCAAGTTCATCGTCACTACGTCGTGCATTTGCTTTTTGTCACTCTGAATCCTACTTTTGAAACTCCAACAAACAAAAGCTCATAGTAACCATGTATTTTCTGCGGTTCACAATTAAAGCACTCATGGATACTTTGTAAAAGAGGATAACTACAAAATAGCCTCATCTATGCCCTATCCTCGCTGACCCATTTTCGTCTGAATTTTTAGCATCGTGTCACAGAAACAGAAACTAATTGAACCCTGCTTGTGTTGAAAACAATGCCGAGCGTAATCCTAGAATGAAGACTGCAATTTTGCTGTAGGCCTAACGAGCTTTAGACCACCACTGTGCAGATTGTATGAAGCTAGCGTAAAAAATGTCCCTAAGCATCCGGACTGTGCTGATTGAAAGACCGATAGCAACAAATGATCAAAGCCTATGGGAAAATCACGGTAGAATTGATATCGTCGGCCAGCAAACATACTTGTATTTCATGAATGGTTTCTGGGAAAGGACAATCATAGAAATGTTTCGACCGACAACATGTCCTTTCGTAGTGCAAATAATGACAACAACGATGGCTTAAAGCAATACCACTTACAAGCATAATTAAGTTTGATTCCTGTCGAAGAACAAAGACCAAATGGGAGCGTTTGGTAGTGAGATGAACATTCGTCCTGGTTTCGTTTCTTTCAAGATACATAGGCCAACTTCAGCCCACAGTAGTATTCCAGCACCCAAGTGAAAGTTAGAGTCATTAAAGTGAAATGAATGTCTGATGGTATGCGCTTCTATATGACAAACAAAGGATAATTATTCCTTTGTCGAAAATTGTTTTGCGTACGTGCAATAAACGTATCATCCTGGCATACCGATTGGCGTTCAATGTGAGAGAAGGCACGTAGAAAACGGAGAAGGACTATTGGTATTTGAAGGCAATATTTCATTTTAGCCACGGATGTTTGCGAACCAAATGTGGGAGAAAACATTGATGGAATAACTCATAGTTCAAGGGAAACTAAACACGTGTAGCACTAAGTGAGTCCCCACCGCTTTAAACTTGAAAGGACTCGAAATTAAGCTCTATAGTTTAATTATTAAATGGACTTTAAGGAGGATTATGCAATGAGTTACAGGAGACTATGACATTAATTCGAGGATGTTAGCTTAGTAAAGTTTACTACGATAACGTTGATTAATACCAGTCCGCAAATAACATCTACAAAAAAATCGAAATTTACTGCCAATGATGAGGAAATTGAGGAAATAGTTCTATGAATATGTGGCACAGCATTGAATGACAATGACTAAGCGTTACGCGCAAAACTACTAAGGATTTTTTTAAAACAAATTTAAATGTCCGAAAATAATTCAAAAGCTTTGAAAAGTTTCTAATTGTACATACTTTATTACCTTCAGTTGTTTTGTACTACAATCAAAAAAATACATTCATAAATACCTTTTCACGATTTTGAATGCCGTCACGGTCCGACTCATATTCCTGTTATCATCTCTTCAGGCTCTGAATAAGCCTGTGGCCACTCAGAAACCATAAATTATAAACTCTTCAACTACTAAAAGTCTTCCACAATCTATCCGAGCCATTGACTCAAAGTGAAAAATTTCACACTCAAATCCTGTCATTATTCAAAATTCGATTTCGTAGACTAACACAGCATTTCAGAGGGTAGGTTCTGTAATAATTTAAGCTCCTTTCCGCATCATGCACCCCCATCGAAACCGGGAGTGTCCTTACCCATTATCCATCAGAGTTTCGTTGGTCGGTGTCTAGCATAGACGACAATTTGCGTGTTTTTGCGTTTCTCTCGGGAAGTGGATCTTGAACGGATGATGGGCTAGGAAGCAGCGACATCCCATTAAAGTTGAAACCACCCCTTTTGACAGCTATGCCTTCTGTCCGTTATGACGGCAAGTTGTTGTGCCGTTGTAATGTTGTACATTATCTGAAATTGTTTTATGGTGCTGGCAATAAGTTAGATGGGAATTAGTTGAAAAAGCCAAGTTCCCTTCCATCCTCTGTGGAATTGTTTTATACTAAAGTGATGTTAAAGGTATAAAAAAGTTTTTATTTCATATTTCGGTTTGATGAAGTAGAATTTCGGCTGGTTTTGGAGTGGCGTTGCTGCAGCTCACTTTTGAGCTGTTATGGCCAATGCTTACAAATCGCAGGGATGAGTTTTCCATGGAGGACAGCGGAAATGAATATAAGTGTGCTTGGGTGTAAGAAATATCGATTTGACTTTGCTTTTTACCAAAACAGACTTTTAATAGATGCCACATTATTCTAGAAAACGGAAAATTTTTTTAATGGATGATTTAAACCATAGCTAGCAAATCATAACGGTTAGAGTCAGTCAGTGAGTTTACCTTCTAATTATCACATTGCAAAGAAAAACAATGCAGTTTAGCTTAGCTAAGCAACGTTCTGACAGTCACAGTGGACTACTTATTTAGAATGCTAATTTCAAATCAAATCAATTTTCTAATTGATTCACAATAAATGCGAATGTAAAGGAATTATTTGATGTCCGAAACTACGCCAAATTGAATAATGTAAATAAATTTAAAAAAAATTATTTTGAATAAAACCAAGGTTTTATTAAAAATTGGCACCATATTGTTATCATCTCAGTATATGGGAAGTGCTTGTAATCGACTCAAAAATCTAAATTGAAAATTTTCGTATCTTTGCGTTCTGAGGTCTTTAGAGTATATTTAAAGTGTTTTTGGAAAGAAGTAGAAAGTAGAAATATGTTTTCTACGAGCATAACTCACGTAAACAAAGTTGCATCGACTTCGTTGAGGTGTCAATCGAAGCATCTTTGCAATTTCAAGAGCTGATTAGTTTTTGGAAAACTTTCGTCAGGTGATTTTGTTTTGTTTCGACTCCTCCAAGGTCATTTCTGTCATGCACTATATTTCGGGAACTAAACATAGATTTTTAAGATGTCAATCGGCGTATTCGTGTTTGTATGATTCTTTAAAATTTTGAAAGAAATTGTTGGAGCCGTTTTCAATATTACTTAGATTAATTAGTTTATATTTAAATTAGATTATTAATTAAAAAAATTAGTGAGCTGATTAATTAATAATTATTTAATAAAAAAAGTGCAAAAAAGTTGTATTTTTTTTCCAAAAAAAAATTACTTGATTTGGACAACACAGTAACCATTCTTAATAATCGCGAATAATATTACCTGAAGTCTCTTTTTCTAAACACATAATTACTATGTGTAAGAAAACTTATAAATATTTACATAATTTTAATGAAAGAATTGCTAAATTCCAAAAAAAATATTTTTTCAATTAAATTTGCATTTGTGCTAAAGAACACTTTGAATGGTAAAATGTTTTGAACAAACAATATTTTCCATGACTACAAAACATATTCATACAAAAACGGTACACAATTCATATTTATAATGGGAAAAGTTGATAAAAATAATATCACGTGATTTCACTTACTCCACTGACGTGGTATCTAAGAAAGTCTCTTCTATCCTAATTGAAACTTCTGCCAATCATTGCTTTTCGAAATCAGATGTTTTAAGTTCTCATCAAATAAAACTTCTTAATTTTTTTTATTATTTTCCAAAAGCATTAATACCATTGATCCGCGTGAATATTCAATCAATCCATTTAGGCCCTCATCGAAAAATTTGTCTGCACTTAACGAATAAATGGCTTCTTACAGACTAAGGAAAGTTGCATCGCATATTGCCATGCTGTTGATGACAAAACCACCCGGTACCGCTTAACGAGACGAAGAGTGTCAAGGGAAATATTAACTCACCCTTCACGACACCAACATCTACGTCGCCAACTAAATAATGCAGTCTCACCCTTTTGTTTTTGAAATAATAATAAGCAAATTTCTCGCATCATCTAAATTATTTTATGGTAATGTAAGGTGTAAGGCCTCGCCTCTGCCTCTGCCTCGAGTTTCTTTCCACAAAGCATATTCTGTCGTTCTTTGAGAAAGGAAACATGAGCGTGAAGCGGATAAGTAACGAAAACAAAATAATGCATGCGAGAAGATACCGTTACACACCCCAGGCGACGTCTAACTTATGTTCCCAGGAGACTAGACAAGCTTGGTAGGGCTCAGAGTGAAGAGTAATCCTGTTTGGTTCACATTATTCTGATAATGTTGTTTAGGTAGCGGAAATCCAAATAAACACCAGTCCTGGGACACGACGATATGTTCCCATACGTTCCATCAAAAATTGATCAATACTATTAAGTGGCGTTTCACGTAGGACATGTTATGGTCGGTGGTTGCAATAACGAAAGTTAATAATCCCTTGGCGGATACCTTTAACTATTTCTGGGACATATCCCAGAAAACAAGAGACTACATACCGACGAGGAACCAATTATTTCATGCAAGCGAATAGAAATTACATATTCCAAGTGAGCTAATTTGAAATAAATTCTGCTAAAACTGTCCGGGATATAAGAAGTTAATGGGCTCATTATTTGATGTTGAACTTAGCAGTTCGAAAAATCCTAAACTAAAACACAAAAATAAGTGGCACTATTCTTTGTTGGGTACGAAAGGACCATATCTTTATTAACTTCTTTTACCTACGTTTTCTAGCCAAAGACACTTTTCCAATCAGCTGCTTCCAATTTACCCAATCAAAACCTTCATTATCATCAGATCAAAAGAAAAAACTGAAAACGTTTTATTTCTTGTCATCATCCAGCCTCAAAGTTAGCTGACCGAAAAGAGGAACAAAGGATCCGAAACCCAACTTTTCACCACTTCCTATCTTCTCGCTGGCTTCAATTCAATCGTCCTTTCAGCTTACGAGTCGAGATGTAGCCAAGGAATCCTTTTCAACCCATCGCTGTCCGACACAATGCCGTTGTCTTTGCGAACTCGTTTTGTGCGAATGTGTCATTAATGAGAAGGTAGAGTCAGTGTTTGTTGTAGCCTAACCTCAGATAGTAGACAAAAAATCTCCTTCCAGGAAAATGGGTGAGCAATGTTGAAGTTTTAATTAATTCGTTTGTATTCCGAGGATACTTATTTAACAATGCGAGATGATGCTGGTCGGCTAGCATTTATTTTAATATTCTGTAGAGCTAAATGCGATATTTTCTCCGACGGCTTGTTGGCAAAAAATATTAATGAAGTCGATTAGCATTCATCCTTCCTTCCGTATTTGCTTAAAGTTGATGTTTTGGGATCTTAGAGAGGATTGCAGTTCATGTATTTATCCTGTTTATGGTGCAAGAACCATTTCACTTTTGGTGAGTGAAGAATTTTTTGATCTCTCTTTTCTGATTACTTCTTATCTGACTTTGAGATTTTTGAGGTGCTCATTTACATTTTAATCAAAATATTAACTGACTGAAAACTGTGAAAAAGAAAGACTCAATTTTGTTGCTGTTGGTATGCTGCAAAAAAATTTGCTCAGAAAAATTGAAACTGCTGTAATTCATATTCAAAAAAAATAATTGAAACAAATGCAGTTGTCCACAAATGCATCTTCTTTATAAAACTCGAAGTTTTGAAAACCCGCGGTGTTTTTCGTTGAAATTCTGACAATAACTAACTGCAGCATATTTCTGCAAATTTTCATGTTTAATTGCGTGCAAAATACGTCAATTGTTTCGTCAAAAACTAAACGTTTCCTCATTAGTTACTTTACGCTGAGCTTAAACAGCGTCGCCCAAACAAAAAGCAAGCAAATTAATTTCACATGTTTAAAAGTGAATTCCTTCTAATTGTTAATTTCCCCTTGTATAAGGAAGCTATTGTAATTGATATGAAAATCAGAGTCGGAATTTCTAACATAACTTTATCTTTCAAGGTCTCTGGAGTACTTTTATAAAGAAATATGTTTGTGTATTTGTGTAAGTACTAATGTTCGTAGTCAGATTTTTTAAACGATATCTTCACAAACGCAATACAATAGCTTTTAATATTTCCAAATATTATTCATGTAAAAACAATAAATAAGCAATATTCAAAGAAAGAAAGTATACGATTACTGTTAACTCATTCTAGTTACTGTAGAATGGCTAATCTAATTATTTGAAGTATTATTATTTTTATCATTGTGTTCAAAATTTATGTAAACATTACTGGGATGTTGATCGTGCGGACGTCAAGGATCGGTACTCGCGGTGCGTTTCATATAAAACCAGAAACGGACACGTTCGATTTTATTCAGAACATCCCATAAAAAAAGCAATCAACTGCACAACCAACTGCTCTTACCTTTATCAAATATAAACATGGATTTTATTTGTGATGTAATGATCACCTGGCTATTTTCCCATATCTCCTTTCTCAGCCAGCATACATTCATATTCTTCACGCTACCTTCATTTATTTCGTGCATAAAAGGCTCCTGTCTTTTTTGCTTAACTCTCCCCAAATTTATTATGAAATGCTGACCTCTAGCATATGCTACGTGAAAAGGGTCAATTTTTGGTCTGTCTATTTATAAAAGTCAATAAAATGAGAAGGACGAAATAACTATTCTTCAGGAAACATGCCTCAAATGTTATTCTGTGTTCCGAACATCTTTTGTTGACGTATTTCAAGTTGATACTTTTGAAACGTGTGCATCTACTTTTATCTGAAAATGAGCTTGATGAAAAAATTTATTGGAGGAATGCATAGCTGATAAATGGTATCGAAACCTGCAAGCCATCAAGTCAGCACAAACCAGACAAATACATTTTAATAGCAACCATAATTGAAGTCAACAAAGATTTATTAAAAGTATATTATGAGTACTTGAAATCACACGTTCATTTTACGATCCTTTGAACTAAAGACAGCTGAACTAAATAGGAAAGCTATTCTTATTTAAGAGACATTTGCCAACCCTCTAATATTCTATCTTGATGTGGACCTTCAACATTCTTTCCCGAGACGGTCACGTATTGAAATCGTTACAATGATAAAAAGGAAGATGCCGGATTTTTAGAAGGATCCAGACCAGACAATTCATTCTTCACACCGCGCAGACCTGTTACTATGTCTTGTGACACGCACCAACAAACATTTGGGATAGCCAAAGAAAGTCACGTTCGTCTTAGAATTCCGTAATTGTTTCTAATATTTTTTTATGCTGGTAAAGCCAAAGCTTTAGGAGTTGTTTTTATGACAAAAAAAAATCATGGAATGAGGGTTGCTTTTCAATTTGGACTTTTCGGTACAATTCTTTCTCCAACGAATGTAAGCATAATTTGTCTTGTTGCAATTTATTTAAGTATTGTACTTTACTCCAATCAAGAAGTTAAAGGTGTTTAATTGCAAAATTTCATTTGCATACCCCTTCAATGTATGTGGCTGTTTCTAAACCACAGGATATATCAATATCAGCAGATGTGAAACATCGATGCCAACTAAATGAATTCGAATGAATAAAAACATATGTCTGTTTAAAGGTAAAAGATAGACTTCAAAGTGTACTAACTGACAAATTAGTGTTTCAGTGATTTGCTCAGCTACCGAATAACATCAACACTTATTAAACATTTCCGTTTACACTCAAAAGCATTCCAAAAATATGAAAATCTCAAGTCGATAACGATACCGGGTCAGAATCTCCTTTTCAATGCTAAATTCTAATTCAAAATTGTGATTTTTGTTTTTCTACTCTCACACTTTTTGCTACATGATCATAATTTTCTGAAAACAGTAGTCTTGTAGTTTATTCGTGCACTTATTAAAAAGTCTCTTTTTCACATTATTTAACTGAAGGCACCCTTTGCAACATCAACTGTATTATTCTACAAATTGATTCTTCATGCTCGATGGTAATCCAATGAACTATTTCACAATTCCAACCACACAAATACCATTCCTGCTCATCCACTATTCTACAACAACAATACGGGCAAAAAAGGTTACTCTAGATTCGTTTGTTCTGCAACAATTGTGATCTATGGCGGTTTACCACAAAGAACAATTCTACACATAGAGACAGAATAATCCACATGTTGCCTCTATACTTTCATTCGATTCAAATGCCAAATGTCTTCATCTGTGCTATGCTAGCTACCCATGTTCCATGCCGATATGCTGCTTTCCTCGGGATTCCATTTGAACCGAAGGATTTACGTACGATATTTGATTCGATATCCTTTTCCTTAATGCTACTGTATTCTCTATGTTCTTTGCTTAGAACAGTTTTTTATCTATCTTGACCGTTCTTTCGTTGATTTGATTTTTCTTATCCTTTTGCAGAGATGCCTTTTCAAATTTTTAGTAGGCTCATGCTGTTTTCGACTGTTCCGAAATCATTGAAACGTTAACGGATAAATGTACTTGAGACAATAAATTAAGATAACACTGAAAGAACTGGAAAGATACGTTGCAGTTAGCTTGGGAGTGCTTTAAAAAACTGAAGTTCCATATGAGGATGATAGTTACATTAGTAGATAAAATTGAAATTAAGGTGAAGGTCGGATTTTTTTTATATTTTGCATCCGTCAGGCTTTTATCCACATCGAAGGATTTATTTATTTTTGATTGGTTAGATTGGATAATGTATAACGTTTTCTCACAATGCGATGGGTCCGCAAGCTAGCTTTGCCTCGCAAAATAACATTCTGTTTTGAAGCAAGTCACCAACATGCCTTGCTTAACCTTTAATACCTCGCCACACTACAAAGTTGGGTCTTCTCAAATGAATTCCTAGAAAGTTATCTACCAGATTGTGCACAACCTTGCATCCTTCTTTTATAAACGCTCACTACGGTGAGCATGAAACACCGTATAGAGGTTTCGAGTGTCAAAAACGGCCGACACCATAGCACAAAAAGAATTGATCGCCTACCATTCGTGAGGCTCGACGTTCTTCTCCTGAAGCACAGGATGCCAAGCAACAAGAGAGGTGAAATAACTGACTAGGAGTGATATATAGCACACATCATTTTCTTTTGACGTTATTCGCCAATTATTTACAAGGCAATAGGTCACAAACTACGTCGGCAACGAGGACAATACCAGAAGACAGTTCACTTTCGGAAATATCTTCAAACTCAATCTCTTACGCAACTGATAATTGCAATCCATCATATATTTAGAGCATCGACTCCTGTCTCAGTATCGATTATAAATAATTGGAACCGTCATTGTGTTCGCTCACTTATTTCCTTGTCGTCCTTTTTGCTGTCGTTTCGTGGAAAGTAATTGGATGCCTGTTCTACCTTTCATGTAACTCAATTGAACCTTTAAAGCTTTAAAGCATCGTTTCAACATTCATACAAACGTATGTAGGTATGAACATCCTTGAATAGGGAGCTCCCGAGTAGCTTTTCGTTGAATTTCCTGTGGGATAAGAGAGACATCTGAAAGACTGCCAATAAAAGTTTTCAAAGTTAATTGAATCTGAAGAGTTTAACGGGTGAATGACTTTTTCAGCTGAGAATGTCATTTCGTGGCGCAAGTGAAAATTTCTTGCTTATTGATTCCATCTCAATGATGTTGATTTCGGTTAAAGTGCAGTGTTTGCAGAGCTTCCAACTATGCCAATAAATTGTTGATAGCTGAGATGCGGCAGAAAGAGCGTATCAAATTAAAAAGGATTAAAAATTAACCAGGAGGAGAAGCAGATAAAGTTTAGATAAGTTTTTAAAAGTGCATTTTATTCTGTGCACTACATTCTATTCAAGTGCAACAAAACAACTCTTGCTTAACAATACAATTCAAAATACTTGTACCACACCTGCAAAATAATCACATTTCCCTCTTACCCTCTAGACTTTTGTTAATTGTGTGCAGTACTTATTAAGCTCTGTTTTTCAGAAACAACCTTTAACAAATTTTTCTTGCTGCTTGTAGTTGAATCAATACAACCCAACAATTGCAACTATGATGAGTCAATCCCCTTCACGTTGTCAATTTTACACCAAGGCCATCTGAAGCAAATTATTAAAAAAATGAATGATTATGTCGAACGACCGTTCACATCAGCTATCCAACTAATAACTATTGATAAGATCAGCAAAATTTTCAGTAGTCCTTGATTCATACATTGAAAGCACGTTTAATTAGGAAAATAGGATTACTAAATAAAGAATTTTCAGGAAGTTAAAGGAGAGTTTCAGCAAATGGGACCGAAATTCAATCAAGCGTCAGTACGACGCTAAGGATTCATTACAGCAGGTAAATATAAGTCTTGTGAACAATCTCGATAAACTGTAACTACAAAAATACACACTTTAACTGATACAATTGAGTGCAATTCACCAAGACCAGACACGCTATGTGAAACTTGTTTCATTTAAGATATCCCTCACCTCGTGTACTGCAGTTATTTAGATCCCGATGACATTATCCATTCCAAGTCATCATCCGGTGTGACATAGCGTGCAATTTATAGAACATCCGCCAGCAGATGAATTGCCAATTCACTTTAAAGGAAACTGTATGTTGTTAACTCGGCGATCCTTCCTGCAATACGTCATTGGTAAACTTCCTATGCAACGTGCTATCGAGACTCCCACTCCATCAATAGATGAATGCAGCTCAGTATCTAACCACACTGTAGATGTATCCATGTATACGCTATGCAAGAATTCAGTGGCTGAGAGCTACTTGTCGGAAACTTGAACACAGCAAACTATGTTTACCCAAATGTTAAGTGCTTCTGGGATGCAATTTAGTTGAAATTGCACTTAGTTCTGGCATTAATCTACTAGTAACCACTACCGGAGCAACCATCGCCTTTGTTGTTGCCTCTTTCTCTTCCATTAGCAAATATACGACGAGCGTCGTCTTCGGTAATATTGATTCGTTCAAGAATTAAAAGGGCACGTTGCTGATGAGAATACATATTACAATATATTCATGGTGAGACAGCCAAGTACAAAGGACTATTTTACGGAGCAAGTTGTTCTTTTGGAGCAGAAAAGTCAAACAAGATTATACTTCAATTTTTTTCTTTGCAATATTATATGCTGTTAAGTTTTCTGGGAAAAGTTCCAAGCGTAAAAAATAGTGTAGAATTATTTACATGACATAGATTAACCATGGGAAAGATTGCCATTACATCCTCGACAATCACTTAAATCTAGGGTCAGCATCGAAGTAGTAAGCAAAGCATCTAACGTAATATTAAAGCATTTAAAACTACGAAACACAAAATTCATCACATGATTTTTAAGCACTCACTAGCAGATTCTTTAGAATGCTTTCAGCATTTTGTAAGGCATTGTGCCCACGCTGGGCGCAGTAATTAAACTTTTTATTTAAGCTTGTATTATTTTAAACGAGAAAAGGATAGAAACTTCAGCATTTGGCTACTCTACTACGTTCTGTCTGTTTTCGAATGAAAATCAAGTGTATTCTTATCGGATAAAGAAAACAATGTGTATAATCATATACCCGAAAATGTTCAGCAGCCTAGCTTCAAAACGGGCCGCGTTTCTAGAGCAAAAATTATCTGAATAAGGGAAGATAGGTATTTTCAATCATTGTGCATTTGTAGTCAAATCTTTGTTTCAAAATTACGCTTGTTTCCCAGTCCTCATAATTCATCTTAGTAAGCTTTCAATTCAAAAAAATCGTGATATAAACACATTCAACTTTCCGCGGTAAAATCACTCTTTCGCATTCCCCATTATAATAGCGTTGACTTTAAATAAGTCGAATATATCTTACTCATAGGCATTTATCGGTTTCATCAAGTTTCAGCTTCGGAAATTAATTAACGTCAAGCTAAATAATTATTCAAGCTTATTCGAGACAAACCAATATTTTAGATTGGCATCCATATCACTCGCTTTCTCAGATACTCCACCATTCACCACTTTTAATGTACCACTTGGCTAATGCACTTTCAGAAGCTCCCTCCTTCCAGAGTGAAATCCTATAAAGGATTGAAAACAATCACGATTTGCTCTTTCATATGAAGGATATTCGGGTGGCGTTCAGGTAGATTAAATCTGCATGGTGTTAAAGGTGCGTTTCATCTATTTCAAGGGTAATATACAAATTGGGAAGAAGATTTTTGAATTTGATTGGTGAAAATATTTACGTGCACTGAAGACATTGTTTTGTTTTGTTTTCTTTAAACGCATTCACATTTAAACGATGACAAAATGATTTAAGTTCAACCCTGAATAATAATATGTATATTTTGGACATCATTTGTTATGGGAGAAAAACTTCTTGTTAAATTGGTTTCGGAGAATGTTTACAACTAATACTACCTATTTGCCATTTTGCAGTTTTGTCCATTATTTTGGTGTACGTAATTATAATAATATAAACGTTGTAACGCCTAGTTCAACAATAGTTCTCAAAAGTCCTACTACAAAAGTAAAGGTAATCTTTACGGAAGATAACAAAGAATAAACACCAGACTATGTCTGGCACCAGGCATAACCACTATATTAGAAGTAAAATCATCAAGTATTGTCCATCTTGGTCCTCGCCATTCCTTACAGAATTCATAGCTAATCACCGCTCCAATAACCGCACATTTTACCAAGCATGCCGTGCACGTCCGTAACAAACACCACGACACTTCTTCGTCCTGCATTATTTATCATTTGGGACTAAGCAGACCGGAAAATACACTAACGCCTATCATTCTACATACCTATATGCGCAGCTATCACAGATTACCCGAAAACTAAAACTAAATTTTCCGTCTGACTTTCTCATCTTGAACCAATGAAGCCACGTTGAAAAGCAAATAAAGTTCTTGTACGCCATCATCCAGTAATTCATACTTTTGTGCGGACATCTCCCACAGTTATCCTTCGTGGAAGTGGTCAACCAGCCCTGCTTCTCTCCTTCTGTGACCATAAGCTTGCTAGTGCATCATTCCGTTTTTGAAATTCATGACTTATAATTTGATATCTGGTGGCAGAATGAGAAAATGCGGTCATAAATTTCACCCCAACTCGGGAATAGGTGATGGTTCCGTTTGAGTTCCAGCAGGTATTCAGCATTTGCTCGTGCCGGAACATACTTTCCAAGGCAAACTGTGTAGAAATATTGGAGGGAAATAGAACGCACGGCACTGCATAATGAATTTTTCATTGAAGATACATACTTAAAAAAATGTTTTCGCTCAATTTCCTTATTAAGTATGCATTGAAGTATTTCCGTGGCAACGGAAATGAAAAATGAAATTCTTAAGGCTGAGGAAACCTTAATTGAAGTTAACAGCTAAAGATATATTTCATTTGTTTTAAAGCATCTTATCGTCTAAAGCATTGATTGAGACAAGTGCAAAACAGATTGAAATAATAAAAATAAGAAACAAAATCTAATTTTTTGCAGTTTTTTTTTTTGATAAGTTAAAAACCGGCTATACCAAATTTATTGACAATTTTACCAAATCAAACAAATGGTCATACGCTTTGATCGATACCACAGCCACGGCATTCTAATGTGTGAATTCATCAAAAATCTTATGGAATTATGAAAATGCTTGATTGATTGACATCCTGACTACGATAACATATCGTTTTGTTTGCGAGGTATCGTCCGTCACAGGAATGACCTTAGATGTGTGAAAACAGAAAAACTACCGAATCGGAGTTTACTAAAATCGAATGAGCTTGTGTCATTGCTAATGCGCTTTCATTGACACTCCAACGAAAACCATGCAAGTTGGCGTTCGTTGAAGAATGTTGTTTTAGAGAAAAATGACCAAGCACACATACGCCAGTTTGTCTGTACAACAATAGCTTTATTTGCGAGAGTTTAGAAATTACATTACCTAAGTAGTTTCATTGAAAAATAAATATTTTAATAGTTGATAAGATTCAAGTGGAAATGTACAGGATGCGTCATAATGTTGCCTTCAATTTGGTCTTTCAAGCATTAAAACTAAGGCTTTACTACTTTTGAAAAAATTCAAGTTTACAAATTCCGCATATTTTAGGCTATTTTTCCAGATCACGTATTGCCCGTGAAAATGATATACCTGTATTAAAAATGGGATCGCTGAACAGTGCTATTTATTATCTATGCTATATTCCGGGCGGTCACCTGAAGAATGCCTATCGGAATTTATTCTATTGTTTAGAAGGTAGAGCAATGGAAAGTTATTACTAGCAAGTACTATGTTTAACGCATCAAAAATAAAATTTCCAAATAACATGCGCGTATGTGGTTTATTTATCATTGGCATTACCTTTCGATCAACACTTAAACTAAATTGGCAAAGTTGCTCTACTGGAAACTTAATAACATCAAAAGCAAATTAGTTATCGCAAAAATGGATTTATTATGGTTCTCTTCAAGTGACTTATTCAATTTCCTCCAAGGCGAAATGTACTCATCGGGAAAAATAAAATCCAACACTAGAGTGACATCTATTTTATTGGAGTGCAAAGAAACCACCCACCCACTCCGCTCATATTTCATATTTAGGTTACCGCCCATCCCTCTCGTGGCTCGACTCGCTAAAACACTTAAATCTCTCTTAATCACATCATCGCCACCATGTTCTTTTTCCACCAAACGAATCTTTATGGCGTCGTTCGAGGTGAACACCATTAAAACCTCTGAATATCGACGAGGTTAATCGTAAAATCCAAGTATACCCCCAATTCCTACATTCCCCCCTCCTGATCAGGAATAACGTCGGAATTTAACGTTTTATAGGACCCAAGAACAAAAGATGTGTACCGACGCGACGTGGTGAATTGCAGCTGTAACGGCGCACAAACTTTAACGAGCAGCCATTGTTCCTTGTACTATAGCGTTTATGACCCAAGTTTTCTGCAACCTCGATAATAAGGAAATAATTGCAACAGGATATATCTGGTTTGAAAGGGCGGCGGCTGTATAGGGCGATATACTGTGTGGTGGGAAGTTCTAGTTCACGCCAAAGTTTCAGTTTGTTTTGGTGCAATTAATGGGAAAATTGTGGGAATCTCGATTGCCGACATTGAAGCTAAAATGTTGCGTTCATTTTATTCAACCTAAAGTGTTGCAGAGAGTACTTTGGCGATGGTAATGTGTTATTTGATTAGTTTTCACAGTAATTAGTTTTACGCGGATAAAGCTGCTACATATAACACTTTGAAATAGCAATTATTATGCTACATCGTTAATGATGCAACGATTTCAAAATTGCTCTTGGCTGGATTTCTCTTTTCAACTTTATTTTGTTTTAATTTAGTTTTTCAGAAAGATATGTTTACAGAAAATATTTACACATCCGTAGTCAATGTGCATCAAAACAACATTATGTTTGGTATCAAAATATTTTCAAAAAAAATGCTTCGTAAGTATATTGCTTTAAAGTAGAATATTCCATTAAGTTAATTCAGGGCCTGATTTCCGTTTCAAACTGAATTGAGCATGGCATGTAAGCGTCAGTCAGTTCTTCCACATTATCGTGTGCTGTAAACATGCCTGTCTTTCGTCATGAAATAAAAGTGGAAGGCTATTACTCTCGAAAGAAACAAAATTGATTTGTGACGAGGAAAAAAGAAGCTACCAACGACTGCTAATTTATCTTATTCTATTTCTGAGTCGGCATCGCTGAAAATATACGCACACGCCTATCGTTCAGGTGAAATAGTAAATTAAAAAATATGCTTTGAAACATCAATCCTGTAAAAATGTGTTGCTTAAACAATTGTCATACAGTAGACTCGCACAGGCTCAGTGACTATTTCAACAAGTTCATTATACCGAATTTTACTGCGTTACAGCTTATTAGACATTCGTAAACTGTAAAATGACAGACGCCATTCAACAACAAAATTCACACTTGTGGTAATCGCTCCCATTTTTCATTTACCTGAGTCAAGTTGAAACGACACAAATTCACGTCAGCGTCAATCAAAAACAGAATTTGAAATGACATGAATTCACATTTTCGGTCGCGAATGTGTCAATATCTTCATCACTGTTAGTATTTTCTACACATATGCAAAAACTGTCAGCTAACAGCCATTTGTATTTAACACATTCCCTGATTGAATGACAGCTGGGATCAGCGCTGAGTGCGACGTTCATCTAAGCTTCTAACTCAACAGACCACTTCCAATTTGGCTGGCTAACCTTTTGGCTATTTAAATCAGAAGAACATTAGAAATGAAACCTATATATCGAAATTTCAGATTATTGGTTAGAGGTAATAGACACAATCGCCATTACTAATCAACAAATTTCATCGCTTCATTAGAAAACATATTGTGCAAGAAAAAATAAAATGGCACGTTGCTGTACTACGTACCAATTTGCCACATCTTGATGCTGATCGCCTCGACTCAGACAGCTAGATTTATATCGACTTCATTTCAATTCAACATCTATAGGATCTCTCCTTCAATTAATAATTTAAAGGAAACCGTGCTCATTTTCATTTAATCCAAATATATTTCGCCTGTAATCAGGCGATAAAGTCAAAAGCCATTAATTATTCTCTTTCTTCAAGCTGTTCGTGGAAACTGTCATCCTCTTTTCTTCGCGTTGCCGATAGCAGCATCGCTGTAATTAAATCCTGCCTAAATATGCATAGTCCTAACAAAAGAGGATTTCCAATTTCTTCAGGGAGTTTTCTTTGTAAGTTTCACTTACCTAACGAATAATTCATCACGACGTCCACCCTCTTTCTCTTATCCACACCAAACAAATCCTTTCCTTAAGCCATGAATCAGCCGGCTTGTAACATTAATGGAAACTTTCAAATCGAACAAACGACTATACCACCGACAGTTTTCCAATCAACGCTCCACAAGTTTGCAAGTAATTTGCCTAAGCCGTGCCCAAAGCGAGGATGCAATATGAATTGAAATTGACATCAACCTGCTTTCAGGTCCTTCTTGCCGCCTACCATCCTAACAGGAACGGTCGGCGAAAGTCGCAATCTCAGGAGACTCAATCAGAGATTCGTTTAGTTTCGCATTATACACTCCTAATCTTTCTAACGCTCCTGGAAAAAAGTAGCTGAAGCCCCAAATACGAGATACGCACAACTCATAAAAACAGTGAAGTCCTACCAAAAATCGCAAGGATACATGAAGGAGGAAATCATTCCCCCGAGCAGACAAGCCCGATAATGGAAAAATAGCAAAAGGTCGAAAACGTAGTCGCTGCTAAGAAATCGAAGAACGGCGCGCAAACAGTTGTGGTATTGTTTCGGGTTCGAAGGACCTGGCGAAGCCTCTGTCCAGACAAGAATGTATTCTCAAATGGAAGTGTTCAACGTAAATAGAAATTCCATTTGTAGTGGAATGGTGAACTTTTGATTTATGAACTGAAAACGGCGAAATACTCGAGATGACAACAAAACCGCCAAAGGAGCAGTCCTGGAAATGAAAGTATCCGCTTTATTTCGACTTCCGCAGGAGCTTGCAAATTTTAATGTGTTTAATGCACCGCAATGTACCTGGCGGTGTTGCGCACGCACCGCATGCACGCCCGCCTATACACAAAAATTTTAGGAAACGCGCACATGTGGTGCACGGGGACCTGCGGTACAAACCAGGTACATGCGGTGCACGGGATGACATGCGGAACACCGCCAGGTACATGCGGTGCATTAAACACATTAAAATTTGCAAGCTCCTGCGGAAGTCGAAATAAATAAATAACAAACGTTGCGTTGCCTCCAGGTTGAGAGATAAATGGTGATGTTGTTGGGGGCACTTTAAAGTAGGTAGAAAATTCAACCATGAGTTTGAGAATAACGTGCTACGTTGAGAAATAA
The DNA here is from genome assembly GCA_963942545.1 of Oxycera nigricornis. Taxonomy (NCBI): domain Eukaryota; kingdom Metazoa; phylum Arthropoda; class Insecta; order Diptera; family Stratiomyidae; genus Oxycera; species Oxycera nigricornis. The sequence goes on along the minus strand of OZ012659.1, from coordinate 127,902,184 downwards.
ATGGTGATGTCGTTGGGGGCATTTTAAAGTAAGTAGAAAATTCAACTTCATTGTATTTCAAGTCCAAGTCCGACAATAGCATGCAGCGTTTCAATGAGTAATTCAACATGCTTCGTTGACAATGGCATTGGTATGCTCATATGAAGATCCAGAAGTCGTTTCAGTTTGAGCTGCTTTCAGTTAATTTCGACTGAATTCGATTCGAGTAAACGCCAGTATTTACATGAATACGGATGCAATCCGAGTAACTACCGCACAAGCATCCTGGCATCGAATTAATGAAGAAGACGAATTTTCATTAAACTAGACCGCTTCAGGAATGGGAGCAGATAAAGTCAATCATCGCTCTATAAGCAAGCAAGATCCATTTCTGGTCTTAATCACCTCTTCAGCGCTATGTTAAAGGATATTGTCTAAGGTGGAAACAATCTTCACTTTGTAATTTGAATGAAATTAAAGAGAAACGTAATTTTATTTCATTTTATTTGGCATCCATAAAAGAATGAAACGGACAGGTATCAGTACTTTAGATGCGATCGGTGCCGACACCGCAACTCGATTCAACAAGCAAATCTACCGTCCGATAAGTTTGCAGTTAGAAAATCCTCATTTTTCGCTCCAGAACAAATGCCTTAAAATGTACGAGGAAAAGGCGCAATCTAATGAGAACCTTCGTAATCAATATTGAAAGACACACAAAAAACACCAATCAATTGTCTATTTACAAACTCTTTTGTTTCCTTTTTATTAACAAATAAATATGTACTATGTTTAACACAATATACAAATAACACACGACAGTATTATCTAACAAATTAACTACAAACATAATGAGTACCAAAAAAAATTCATTCGTATATTTCTCTCTGGCTTTCCTCTTAATAAGACGGCGGCGAGAGTGAATGAAAAGCGTTATATGTATACAATATTCATATGCAACATATGCGTTGCGTGTACATATGTATATACAATATTTCTATGCTGATGCGAATATAAATTAAATCACATGTTATATAATATTCGGTTGTATTTTCATCTGCTCACTAAAATCTATTGTTCATGATCGTTCGTTTTTGTTCTTAACGCAATCTTATCTAGAATCTGATTTATGATTTATGTTGATACTAAAAGCAATTTTGTGGATGCATTCAAAGGATGTTTGTTTGTATTGGAAGTAGTTGTAATCAAATTCAAGAGGAAATTTTGTTTTAAATCTTTTTTTCCAAGATCAATTATCATGTACATCAGTAGTGTGTGTGTCTCTCTCTCTATCATAAATATAAATTCGACATTTTGAATGCCATTAACAAGTCATTAGGGGTTTTTTGTTCTCTCTATTCACCAATACAATACGTTATATGTTAATAATCTATACATTATATGAATTGAAATGTTCAAAAATAAAAATAATAAGTCATTACTTATACAAACAATAAAGATATCCACTGTATCTGGGTTTAAAATCAATTGCAAATGATTGACAAGAGAATGTGTTTCATGCGGAGAATTGCGAATAAATATGAAAATTTGAAAGTTTTCGACTGAACAAACACGAATTAAATGAACATATTTATAATGAATGCAAGTTGAAGTAATGTTAAAAAGATAAACCAGCTTATCATAACATTTTCAGACATATGTCCATTAGCTTGAAATGATATTCAAGTCAGATATTTAATAAAAATTGAAATTTCTCGATGGACCTGACTGGTAAAGTGGATTTAATAGAAATTTTGCGCTGATTGCAAAACAATTTACAGGGAAAAAGGACAACATCATACACACGTACGCGCTCCATCTCATTTGGCGATTTGCTTGCGAATCAGTGCTTGCAGGAGGCGGACCTTGGCCTTCTTCTGTTTGTACTGGAAATATGTATCCTCAATGGTGCGCCGATCCGACTTGAGCATTTTTCGTCCGCTCTGCACCTCGAACAGCGCCTCAAACTCATTAATCACACGCTTCAATTCGCGCTTGTCCTCGCGCAGCTTCTCCAACTGCTCCCACAGCTCATCCACCGATAGTGTGTGTTCTAAAGTCAAATCAAATAACATAACTTTAATACAAATTTAAATAAAAACACGGATCTCGAATTTAGAGGGTGTATCATACATTGCCGCCGTTAGACCGTAAAAATGACCGTAAAATGTGGCGTGAAACGGCGCACAAAACACTCACCCGTTGTTTGCATCTCCTCCGTCGAAGAATCGACTAGCGATTGGTTCGAGCCTGAGTCGCTCAGTGAGTCGGAGCTGCTCAACGTGTTGTTGCCGCGGCTGATGGTTTGTGTCGCGGATGCATCCGGATGTGGATGATGGTGGTTCGGGGAACTGGGCGTGTCCGAGCTTTCGACTGACGGTTGTGTGGTGGTGGACTCGACTGCGCTGAACGCCATGGCCTCGTGCTCCAGAATGGTTGGCAGCTCGGGTATTCCGCTCATCATCGTGCCGGATATCGAGAGGCTGCGCGCGACGAGCCGTTTGACGATGCGATAACGGTCATACAGGGCGCGAACAACGTCCCGCTCCTCATCCCTCGGCCGACCGTACAGCGACTCGAAATACAGCAGGCTGTGCTGCAGGGCGGTTTTCTCCAGGACAAGCTGCTCGGCATTCAGAGCGTTCAGGTTGTCCGACCAGTTGCCTTCTTTGCGTTTTTCAGTTAATTTCTGCAAAATAGCAAGAATGAAACGATTACTAACCCACTTTTATTTAGACAACGTACAAGCGTATTTGAACGTTTTCAAATTTGTCCGAAAACGTTCGTTTGTCCTTTGCAAGCAAACAAATACAAATATGCTAAAATAGAATCATGCTAACGTTTCATATTACTGAGTTTAATACTTCCCGAACATTCCGTGTAATGTGAACGCCACGAAAATGCGTTCATATTTTGTATCAACTGAATTTAATTTATATCTTGAATTCGTATCGAACACATTAAGCCAGAACCGTATAAAGTTTTTATTTTATTTTTTTTCACAAAGAAATTTTATTGTTGTTGTTTTGATCTTTTATTCTCGTAAATAGATTTTACACGATTGGATGGATTTACGGAAGGAAGAGGTGATAAAAGCTTCAATCATCCTTTCGGCACGCTCTTAAGATTGCATCCAAAATACTACTATCTCAGTCGAAACAAGAAATCGGTTGAAATAAGCAAAACCAGTTGGACAAATAGGTTCATTTGTCTACCACTTGCAACTCACGCCGCAATCCGTCGTCTAAAATACGCAACAGTGAATCCCAATTTTCCAATTTGTTCAAGGGATGTGTTTCATTTTTTTCGGAGCATTCAAACGTTATTATTGGACAATATTGAAAACAGTTGCGGTTTGCTTGGTTCATAAACTACAAGAAATATAGAATAACTAATTCAGGCTCACATGGTGATATATTTGAATTTTCAACATTTTTGAGGTACTATGTGTTTCAGGCGACGAATTACCCAAGAAGACAGCATCCTCCTACATTTGCGTCACGTGAGTGGAATGAATCAATCCATCGACGTAACACTCGAACGCACAACGTCATTTATTTATAGAATTAATTACCACACCATTGCCATCACTGCAAGCTCTCGAGCATCAGCTTTCTTCTTTTTGAATTGGAATTTATTTTCAAAAAAAATCATCATCATAACAAATTTTTTGGCTCGCAGCCTGAACAGAATTTGCAAAATACGCAAAACACTCAAAAGTATTATTGAAAAAATATTTTTCCGAAATATTATCACGCTTTGATCACCACGACAGATGCGTTACATACGTGCGATTGGTCAAATTTGAAAATTCATACCTAAGTGAGCTGCAGTGGCTTGCGAGACTTTTGAAGAAATTGCAAGATTCGACTCAAGATTTGGTATGTTCAACTGATTTTTGAGGAAAATTGATTTAAATTGTGGTAAATGCAACGGAACCACGCGCCAATTCAGAATTCAACCAGCGAAACTCGTAAAAACAACATCAAACGGTTTCGCTGTTATGGTATGATTTGAAGGTCTCACACTCCACCCACATTCACCATGTCCCCTTCCCAGAATACGATCAGGAAGCATATTTCTGCTTTATGGCCGTTAATATTCCGACTGGATGACGAACAGCATCAGACCAGATCTGAAAGAGAACATTTTTTGGGACTGGGCCAAACACAGCAACCTCCATAAGAGGTTGTTTTAACTATGACATACCAGCTTGATAAATTGCCAACGACACAATGGACAAACTAAACCGTGGCCAGGAGAGATTGGGGAATTTCGCGGGAGAATATTGATGAGGATAGTTTCCTTGCAGAAAATATAAATAAAACAAAACGTTTTTAACGATGGCTAGTTCTTGAACGACCAGACAAACGCTTTTGTTTACAAAGCAATCAAGAGCAGATATATAAATTAGATTTTACCGCGGAGAAAATTGGGGACTTGTATATATCGGAAGAGACCAAAGATTGAGGCCACGCGCAAGACGCACGTGTACATCACTCGAGAATGAATTAAGATCGTCATTATTAGGCAAGGACATCTAGTTTTATAGACGATTAAGTTCAAAGGGAAACTATTATCATACTCTAGCAAAACTAGAAGCAGTTGAGACTAAAACTGAAATTTATTAATCCTTATTCTCATGTGTGCGATTCCAGCGCAAATCTCCACCAATGCATTTCTCAAGTGAACCTTTACCAGATAAAACTAACTCACAGATCAGGAGTTTGTGCAAAGATCTAGTGAAAAATTGGACTCTCACATCGACCAACTTATCTCTTATCTCACAGATCACCTATAAAACTACTCACCGCATCAATTTCATTCAGCGTATCCTTCATTTTTGTTAGCTTCTTTTCGGCATCCATCCCTCCGCTTACTTTCAATCCAAGAGCGCTCATCGGGTCCAACTTCAAATCGTGTTTCTCCTTCCTCAGCTTGCTGATCTCCGCCAGCACGACTTTGATCTGCTTGTCCTTAAACTTATCAACCTGTGATGGTCTGTACCCGTATGTCCGTTCGAAGCTCTCCTCCAACTGGATGACACGCTTCTTCAGCGCTGTCAGTCTTTTGTTCACCCACTTCAGGCGCTCCTCCGGTGATTGAAAGTGTCCACCTTGTCCTGACATATTCTGCATGGCACCACGCGTCCTGAAATTCTCCGACTTCGAAAACGAACGGAATGAACACTTCATTGCTTCGTTGACTCCAGCAGCTGGTGGCGCGACTGCAAGCTTGGTTTGGCCCTCCGACGATCCATAGTCTTCGAAGGACGCGAATCGACGACACAACACAGGTGTTTGGTCCTCCTGCGTTGCAGAGTCCCACGGTAGTGCTTCGGCTACGGTTCCAAGTCTTTGGGTGACCGCCGATTGCGGGACCGGTGGTGGTGTTTGCGGCGGTAGGCCTGGCGATGGTGGCAATACGATGTGGGGCTGAGAGCCTGGCTGGTGCATCAAGGACATCGAGCAGATGGCAACGCTGCCCAAGTCCATGTAGTCGTTCTTCAAGTGAAAGTCGATTAGGTTATTGTCGTTGTAGTCGTGGATCTGTTCCCCGTCCGCGGCCTCCTCTTTCCGGCCCCGCTCCTCCATCTTCACCTTGCTCACAAAGCCGCGTCTCTCGTGCTTCATCGCCGTCAGATCGTACTTGTACACGTTTTCGTCCCGGTCCCGGTATTTCGAAACGTACTTGCTGGACTTTTTGTAGTTGCCCGACTTTCGTCCTGGCGGAGCCCGGGACTTGCAGAAACGCTCCGACGAGCGCCGCTTCTCGTGCTCGCAATCACTATCATCGTTCTCTTTGTGCTTGCCGTTACCATTGCGATGGTCTCGACTTGGCGAGACCCGGTGTGAGCGTGCGGGACTCGTGTCCGAGCGAGCTGGTTTCACCACCTCCTTATGGAAGATGTTGTTGTTCTGCAGCTGTTGTTGCTTCAGATTGTTCTCATGCTCATGGATCGTCTTCAGAATGTTCTCCTCACGATTACACTCCTGCAACGGTTTCTTTTGGAAATCCTCGTGGGAGGCGACACGCCTTATCGCCTCATCCTGATCGTGATCGGGCGGATTGGGTAGTATCTCCTCACTATTTGAACGTATCAATTTGCGATCTTGTGTTGTTGACGATGTACTGTCCTGTCTTTCCTTGCGCTTTCTCGATTTTTGCCATTCTAATGGATCTATGATTTCGGGTAGGTATGTGGAATTGAATGGTTCGGAAGTTTTTCGATTCGATATCGATATCGATAGATTGTCCGCGTTGGGGTCAACAATTTTTGGAATAAGGGAACACTGATGGTTGAGATGCTGATGAAGATTCTTACTGGCGCCAAGGTCATGCGAAGGTGTTGATGCTGTTGACGATGACGATGATCCTGTTAGACGACTTAAGTCGTCTTCACTCAGGCCATTTGTAGGGTGGCGCATGCCGCACTGTAAGCAGAAACAAGAAAATATACATTAATTAGACGTTTTGGCGCAACATCATACAGCGAATAGAAGCAAATGTAAGCTAGTAAGAATAGTAAAACTTCCAACAGTTATAGTCGCAACTTTTTTTGCTCCATACAAATTTTACAATGGAGATTTGCTTATGCCTAGTAGCACATATGTAAATACAAGGCTATGTTATGGCGCGGAGAACCGTTAGGTTGATAATTTCAACGAAAACCCTATTTTATGGAAATCGTGAGCAATCCTGACATACGTTTGATACCTCAAACAAGACTTTCAATTAGTCAGATTGGCTGACAGTCTCTCTATATAAAAAAATAATCATTTCTGGGTCCGATAAATTTTACAAGAAAATATGTTATCAACACCAATTGTAAAATGCTTGAAAAACAATAACAGGAAATCCCTTCTCAACCTGATAATTAACCATAGTAAGACCAATGCTATTACTGTTATTGTCGTTTCCACATTCTCATGTACTTCTCACATACGCTTCGGACATATTGTTTTAATACGGAAGATAAAATTAGCACTAGCACTTTATCTAACTGCCAGATTGTCTGGTCAACAACGACCAAAGCTCCCGAAAATCACCCCTTCTCCATCATTCATTCCTTCCTGATTTAACCCATTCCGTTGTTGAACAATTCAACTAAATTTATGAATCACACACACACACACACACAACTTGATTGTCAGGTGCGTATCATAGTGCACACATCATTTGAATTTGCTTAAATTTTGATATGATATTTATCCAAGCTGTTTATTCGCCGATTATTGTTTAAAGCCGGCTTAGCGATCACAGCCACAAAAGCCGGCAACTGAGTGATTTAAATGAAAGATAGCGCCGGCAACAGATGAGTGTGTCAAGGTTGCACAAGGTCGTACCATGCTGCTGCACCATGTAATAACTATTGTAATCTTATCAGTAATGCGGGTGTTCAAGCGGATCCGTGCCCAATGCGATAAGTTCATTAAAAAAATAGGTGTTAATCAATCAACAACATTTGTTCATCTTCTTTTTACATCGAATAAATCATAAATAAACAAATTCTAGGCTACATCCATTGCCGAAATAAACCTGACTCGGTTTGCTTTACGCCACCAATTTCCAACCAGCTTTATTATTTCGGGAGGACATGCCACCTTTTAAACTTCTTCAGCCTCTAGAAACGTGTGGTACCCACACCCAACCAAAGAATTATAAGTGGGTATGGCATCTTCAATGCTTTGACGAAAAATGAAGACACGTATTTTTAGAGTTTTATTTTGAAATTATAAACATAACGCAACATGAATTTTACGAAGGTTGGATATTTTTCAAAACATTCGAGATAACGAAGTGAGTTTTTTATAATGCCATTTTTTTAAAAAAAAAATCTGTTTGAGCAATTTCACAAAAAAAGTATTTGTAAAACTTTTCAATAGCACGATCAATTCAAATTTCGTGTAATTTTTGGAAAACGACATCAGAAAATATCATGAAAGCATCGTCCAGCGTTGCTAATTTTCAATCTGCATCGATTAATTATTAAAGCACACTTTTTCATATAACTTTTCAGAGACGATATTTCTATGCAAAATTGTGTTGAATTGAGTTTTCAGTGGATATAAACTCGGAAAACTAATGATTCCGGAAAATCAACTTTTTTAACGATTTTTCGTACTTCTTTCGCTGTAGAGGGCGTGGCTGTTAAAATAACTAACAACAAATTATGATGTCATCTTGATCTATTCTGCAACGTTTGAAAGGTGTTAAACAATTTTTGCCCCGATGTAATTTTAACTAAAATTTATCAAAATTTTACCTATATAACGGCTTTTCCGGCTTTAATTTTTCTGACCACGGGCTCGTGTTCAGCGAGTCATTTTACGTCAGAAAGCATATTTTAGATATTTTTTTTGGACAAATTAGATTCATAGAAAATTGCAAAAGATACTTTGAAAATCAAAAAAAAACAGTCAGAACTTCAAAAATTCACTCTGGCCGCAGTTTTACGTATTTCAGCTGAAACTTGGGGAATCTTCTTGGCTTCACATACAGAATAAGTGCCAAATCAAAAGGGGTCAAGTTCCGAAGTTGTCCCCCTTGGCATGGATCGCTCTAGTAGAAGAAAAAAAATTACGACTGCCGCAGAAGATCGGGCCATAAAGCGCGCCAGCCTTTAAAACTGCAATGGACATTCGAGCAGAGCACGTAAGAAGAAGTGGAACTGAAATCAGTGTTCATACAGTCCGAAATCGCCTGAGGGAGGCTGACCCGCAAAAAAACCATTTTTGACGCCAAAAATGCGTTAAAAAATAGGCTGGAATGGGCAAAAAATATGACAACTGAACTGAGATGAATTGGAGAAGTGTTATTTTCTCTGACAAGAGCAAATTTAATTTGTTCGGATCAGACGGAATGCAATACGTGAGACGAAGAACTGGAGAGCGATACAGCAATGAGTCCATCAAATTAACAGTGAAACATCCGGCCGGGAATATGGTGTGAAGATGCTTCTCCTTTTTTGGAGTGGGAGACTGGCCTTTCTTTAAGGCACTGTGAATGCTATAGCGTATAAAAACATTTTGGTTAAGAATTTATTCTCTTCAATCGAACGCCATTTATCGTTCACCGACGAGTGCATATTCCAAGATGATTCTGCACCATTCCATCGCGCCAAATTGGTAAGTTTACTTATTTTACAAACACAGACAATGTTCTAAATTAAGTTCATTAGAAACGGTGCAATTTTTTCTCTCCTGCCTTTGCAGATTAAGGATTTCATTTTCAAAGTTAGACTTTTAACCCTCGACTGGCCCGGTAATATACCCGACTTCAACCCTATTGAGAATCTGTGGTCCATTGTTAAGGTCAAAATTTCGAAAGCAAACCCAATTTCAAAGCAGGAGCTTATAAAATTACTCGAAAAAGTTTGGTATGAGGACATAACCATAAAAACACTTCAGAATCTTCTATGCCTAGAAGAATAAAGGCGGTAATCAAAAGCAAAGGAAGCATCACAAAATATGGAAACTGTTTTTTTTATTTATTATATTTAATATTCTATAAAAAAAATTTTAGCAAACTAAATATTGAGAAGTTATTAAATCTTTGATATTACTCGAATTCGATTGAATTTGAGTAGAAAGTGAGTACTCCATCTAAGCGACCAATACATTCTAAAAAAAATCAAACTATATATTTTATATAGTTTTTAATTTAATTTATTTTATATAGTTAATAATTTAACTTTATTGAAAAAAATCTTCGAATCAAAATTTTCTTCAGACTTTCGCACTTATAGATATTTTTTTGATTGGAAACATTTCATTTCCCGCTACTGTATATATGCATATATAATACATCAAATTCAAAACTCTCTCAACTAAATCGTTTCCAGATAAACGTACGATTCTACATAAATGCTCCGCACATCACACTATGACCATTTGTTTCGCATAAACTAGTGAAGAAACATTCTGACACTTGTTTGTTTGTATGAATCTGCAATCAAGGCTAAATGAATCGCCAAAACCTCAAGGTCAGATACATTTATCATCAAACATTAAGCAATCAGCACTTTGTTCAAGCACTGTGCGCAAATTGTATACAGTCATCAACACGTCAAGGACGTAAAGGCGTTAGGATCAACAAAAAGAAAATCTTGATAGCACTTATCTCAATTACGGATACGGAGATAGCAGAGGCAAGCTGCCTTCAACCAATGCCTAAACAAGTTCTCCTTTCTCGTGGCTTACCTTCACGCCAATCACTATCGACTGCCGCTTAAATGGTATGATCATTGTCGATCCCATCTACATGAAGTTCTAAGGAGCACGCTGGACAATGTTAATGCACCTCACTGATTCTATAGAATTCGAGCACTTTTCCAGCATAAAATCGCTAGCAGATATACTTGTAGGGGCCACTGTGGTCGTTCGGCATCAATCACAAAATCACTACTGAGAGTCCACTCGAGCTACACAGGGTTGATATGCACCGAACTAATCGTCCTGCCGTAAATCACATCACTCGAACAACGTAGTAGTTGCACCCACTCTCTAACTGTCTCCTATTATCATCTATTGTATTTGCAGGGGCTAATCTTCGCACAACCCGAAATTCACATGCTATCTTCAACCAAGAGCAATTATCTAATCGGAAGATGCGGTCGAGCCGGTATCGATCCGGTGAAGAACTAGTTATATCTAATAGCGGTCCGTCGCTGCAGGCTCACTTTTATAAATGATCTCCGACGAAATGTGCTAACGAACGAAACAACGGCGACCATAGATAAAAACATGGTCTGCCGTTTTCGTCGTGCTGCTTTCGCCGCAGTGACAAGCCTCTCCCCTTATTACCCGCCCAAACTACCTCAACTCCCCTAAAGCGACACGAACCACGAATGCCGAATACCGAGCGCCAAACACCCTCTCTGAGAATTCACACACCCCGGTGGCAAAAAGTGGCCCCAAACTTGAACCAACTCAGCACACTTATCAGCGAATAATATATAATGCGCAATTTGTACATGTAATTCTCGGCTTCGTGGAGCAGATACAAAAATAAAGTTTGATCAAATGGAATAAGACATATCACCTGGGCCGAAGACATTTCGACGGGTTGCGGGTACTCTTTGGGTGGCGGGGCGCGCTCGAACCAAATATGTACAAGGCTATTGTTGTTGCCACTAAAAGCAATCGATCAAGCTTGTTAACAACAATTTGCGGGAATTCAGATACACCAGGCCGCGGCATGTTTGCTAACTGCGATGGAGGTGTGTTTGGATATTAAAAATGAATTAGCGACTCTGATCACGGTGACCTAAGAATTGATTGGAGACACCAATTTCGGTCGTTCTAACTTCAACTGCGAAATATTAAGGTTGAGGACCCTCTAAAAAAATGGTTGTTTTCAACTACTTTGATCCGCAGCAGAAGCAAGCACTTGCTATTATAATCACTTCGAAATCATCATCTAATTTTCCATTTTGCACGTATCTTTTCATTGTGCAAAAGTCCCCGATAAATTATTTCAATCATGGGTAAATTTGTGAACAATGAACAGATACGTCAAATTGTTCGCGTTGAATTCGAACAACTGAGATTCAAGTGCATCAAACATACACGGGGAACTACACGGAAATGACTGGCAATGAATCTATGGAAATGATTCATATGTAAATGAACCATGAAACTGTTCAATCATTGTCTACGAACATTTCTTGCAATATTTTTCTTTATTAATTTCATTTATCAATAGCAATATTTGTTGTGAAATCAAAAACAACTTTTACAGGCTGTTAATACGAACCAATCGGTGATTTTCAAACATACACCAAGAATCTTACAGAGACTGATCATGCAAAGAAGGATTGGACTAAAATCGAATTGGTTTGCAAGAGTCGACTCCAAAAATGTTGGAGCATATTTTGAGATGATAAACAGCTTACAGTTATTCTGCTGCAGAATTTGTAATATTTTTGTTTGATTATCTGAGAAAAATTTTGTGCATAATAAAAAGTTATGATCACAATCGGTTTTGAGTGTGAGCTCCTCATGGTGTTAATAACATGAGGAGCTCACACTCACCACTGTAATACATCTCGAGACTTTTAATAATTTTTATTTGCGGATGTTATACGATGGATAAATTATTCCTAACCACCTGTTTTGTTTGGCAGGATTCAAATGAAAAACCCTCCAAAACTTCATTTCTTAGTTTTTGACTATATTCAAGCTGCCTCGATTGGGATCACTAGCCCCTACAAGGTTTGCCTAGATAGTTCTTCAAAAATCTCAACGAAAAACTTTTTGAGAAGCGGTTTTATATAACTGAAGCAGCTGCTTCTAGTATTTTATGATAAAAGCTTTCCTGTAAAAATAAATTTATGTTAAAAAAATTAATGAAAAAACATTTGTTGTAATCTTTTCAGCTTATACCTACATGGTACAAAATCTATCCCAACAAAATTTGAGAACACTTTGTATCGCTGTTATCGGAGAAAATATTCGTTTAACTTGGTGTTGATTGATTTATAGCAAGAGAAATTTAGTCCAAAACTTTTTCTTAGCATTTTCAAGGAGAGAATTTTTTTACAATTATATTTTTTAAAAAATTTGTGCTGCAATTCTTTTCATAAACATTTTCCTCGCATGTTTTGTTGTTTTAAAAAATCCTATCATTTGTATTGGAAAAAAATATTTTCCCTTAAAAACTTTATTTTTAAAATTCTAAAGCACAAATATATCAAAAAGTTTTTAACCGACATTTTACCTGAAAATGATGTTTAAAAATTTTTCTTCAAAAACTTCATTCTTATTGTAGAGCAGTGCTGTATCTTTCTACATTTTTAAATTTTGGTGCGCATCAAAGGTTACAAAAGTATGAATTTTTTCGTGGGCACTTTTTATCAACTAAGTACACAAATAAAACATTCAAAAAAATTTCAGCAAATAAATGTGAATGTTTCAAAGCCGTCATAGTAAGAGCACGAGATTTTCCCATTTCCTATATTGAGAGTTTCATTGCATTCTTATTATTTTGATTGACATTGAATCGCATTCGCCAACTTTACTTATCGCCTTCCCGCTCAATTTGCTTTCTTACAGAATATTTTTGAGCCTCTTTTACGACTGCTTTCTTTTCGCTCGCACTCAAATGTTTGTTCTTCGATCAGTTCTTAAAGAATGAAAACCATCGAATCTGTACGCCCGACATCCTTTGTTAATTTGTGTATCTTAAACGCTCAGCCTTAGAGGATAATATACGAACGAGCATTTATTCGCGAGTTTGAGTGTAGCCAAGCTTGTTATTGAACGCCCATGCTCTCTCGATCGAATTCTCCTCCGTCTATAGACCTCTTAACACGCATTGCATCATAAATGTCACATAGTTATAACAAAGCTCTAGTCACGCAAATGACACCCCTTTAGTAAAGGCATAGGGGAAATCGGGATGAAATCGCCAATAATTTTATTGCATGCTGCACTTTCAATTTTGTGAACTAAATAGGATTCAGATAATATTCCTAGGTATTTTCGCGTGGGTTACCGAAACAGAAAAGTGGCAGCCCAAGGTGAAATTGTACTTTTATATTGCCATAGCAAAAAGACAACGCAGTTATAAATAAACGAAATAACTAGCATTCCATGTTTCGAGTTCTTTCAGCCAAACTGATAGCAACAAAAAAAAATATACAGACATATGTGTTCAAATACATCAAAATAGTCCATCTTTTAAGTCGAAGATTTCTTAAATTTGCAGAAAACGAATCCGAAACGGAATCGGATAAATCAAAACCATGTGGGCTCGAATTGGCGATTAAATGCAAATTTACTAGACTTGAAGACACCAACCATTCTCGACTTGGAGCATCCAAACAAGTTTTTGCGACTGAAACCAGTTTCCAGAACAATCCAACTAAAAGAAATTCACCAAAAGTTTCCACTGACAATCGGTGACCATAGGATTATGTAAGGCAAATCGGTTTCAATTTGCAAACACTCGCCTCAACGTTGCAGGGCTCCAAACGTCGAATCTAATCACTCCGAGAGCTCTTTAGTCCTCTGGCAACTTGAAACTGCAATACTTTACAATAGATTCAATGCGGTGAACAGTTGATACAGTTGTTTACCAACAGATACTCTGCGAACTTTCTAACTTTGAATGATGACTCTTTTGATCGACTGTGGTGAGCTTCTTCAACAGATGTGCTCGCCCATGCTGGGCGCGTAGTAATGGCGGTCAACTTACGAACGGCACGCAATTAATGCATTCACGAAAATTTCCGACGACCTTGATTCCAATATTGGATGGGTTGCCTCAAACCCATTTGATATCTAATATCTCGCACCACTGCAGAGCCACATCTCATCTTCACATTACAATAACCAGTTGAGTAACTTTTACCTTTAGCTTGTCCGCGATGATGGTACACTACTGTAAAACTTTTGTTTACGACGCACATTCTCACTCCTAGCAATGCTGCTCTTAAGCTAGTTACACACGCTCAATGCTCCAGTCCATTCTATTCGCACAAAAACTGATCGTTTATGGGGAAAAACGGTATGAACTCATATATCCAAAATGTGTGTGAAGCAATGGCCTTCAATTAAAATTGAACATACCAAACTGAGCGTGTGTGGCTAGCTTAATATTGAAATTGATATATGACAAGAATGTAGCAGATCTTAGCCATGTGGAGATCTTAAGATGCAAATTAAAGAAGATTAGATGATGATATTTCACTGTTTTTTTTTGTATTTATGCCAGAATCTTTTATTGATCAAGACGACATTTAAGATCAAAACAACTAAATTATAAAAAAGCGTAAACGAAAGGAAGCCCCTAAAAATCTTCTTTGATAATATTTGATAATTTGGCCCCCTTTTCGCAAATTAAACGATTTTAAATACAACCCAGGTGGTGTTGGATGACCAACACTTATGAGTAATAGGCACTTCATCAGGTATTGTTAAGATGATAAAGAATGTGGAAAAATATTAACAATAAAACATTCGATGTTGGTTCTTACATTGCAAAGTTCACGTTTCAGTCTGATATTGCATTTCTCAATTCGATAAGAAATTGCAAAACCAACGAATCATACACGTTTTTGCAATTGTGATCGGCGGCCGACCAAAATATGCAGACAACATGTATGGTAGAAAGAAGGTGTGGTAACGTATCTAAAATAATCTTCGCTAAAAATATAATGCTGAGAATTACGAGAATGATAATAATGTTGGTGGTTATGGGATCACAGCAGTAGCGAAAAATCGAAATATATGTACATATAAAAAAAATTTAAAAAACCTGTTGCTGCTATTGGATAAATTTTAAGAACACAAATCTACCGTTATCAGAAGTGGTTACCAAACATGTTTTGAAATGTGCCAACCAAATCGAAATTTTCGAAAGTGATCTTCAGGATTTTTTGGTGAATTTGACACCGAATACAGTATTCTTTTTGAAATGAAATCAAGGACAAAAAAGCAGCTGGGAAGTCACGCTTTGATTCGACACATATGATCAATGTCTTCATAATGACAAGCATGTGGTAAGCATTAATAAATGTGATGTGCCATTTTTATCGACCAAGAATTCAAACATACAACAAAGTCGAATGAAATGTTAGTACTTAGACATCGCATAAATCATTGTAATTTCAGTATATCAGCATACCTGTCTAGAGTATCCAAAAGCATAAAGCAGCAGCTCTCCACTTAAAAGAGTTAACGCCAAAAGCTCAAGAGTTTGGAATTTTTGGGGAATTTTTTTTCTCTAGTGTCCTAAATTCTGCGGGAAAAACCATTTGAAATAATCATCAAAGTTCATTACTTAGCATTATGGTCTGTATTCTTCTTATTAGCACCTGCTCTTGAAGGCTTACTTACTTAAGGATTGGTGAACACTATAGAAAGAAAGCCCAAAACTGGACCTAATTATTCAGATAAAAAGGCGGCATCAGACGAGATGGGTATGGATTAGTAAGCATTACTTCTATCTGCTCGTTTCTTTAATTGATTTGAATCCTTGATACGGTGAATCAGCACAAAATTAATGTTTAGAAATGAATTAAAAGCGCCTGAAGGATTGCTTAAATGTTGGCTAAGTGAATCCTGATAATAGTATTATCGCCGTTTCAACGCATGTATTGTGAAAACAAACATTTATTAATAGTATACCAGAGCAATTAATGTTCCAGCAATCATTTAATGATAGCCTTTATTCTATTAATATAGTTCAATAGCGATAACGCTCTTATCACGCGTGACTTTTTGATCCACGATAGACACAAAAAAAAAATCATGTATTGACCTCGATGCCAAATGAAAAGTGCAATCGCAACCACTATGTATTTCGTTTTCCAAGTCATGGAGCATTTATATATGTATATTCGCAGTGTAGTGTATCTCATTAATGAAAATTCTAGCAGCTGGCCGTACTATTCTCTATAGGTTATCTATTAATATTCCCCTTATGCACTAGGACGGTCATTTACCTGCATTCACATGCTAGACACATATAGATTTACTTACCACTAATTTTATGCAATTCATTTCAGCTAACGTTTGATTTATGTTTTTTGAAACCAGTTTAAGATTTTTCAATGACAAATCAGTGTTGAATATTTTGGATGCAACACTTCAGCACAGCAAAAGAGTCATGAACAGGATTCAACAAAATATAATACCCATAAGTGAATAATCGATATCGCTGATATCAACATCAACCAGAGAATAATTTCCATGAATCTACGTACGTACATAAGTACAGCAGAGACATGTAAGATGTTAATACCTATGTGTTTTCGCTAGAAACGTTGACACAAATAATTAATTCTATGTAAAATGCCCAGAGAACCCATAAACGCACACATAGTTATGTAAATTCAGCTTCGAATGTTGTATAATAATCAAAGTTATAAGCTGCGCTGTTATATGCAAGAATTTTACTAAATTGATCTTATCAAATGCCATACTTGCCAAATCCAAAGCTGATTGGATCATATTTGCACAAATTCAACTTTATTTCAGCTCAACCCGTGTGTCCTGATGCATTGTAATGACATCGTAATTTATATATTTTGGTCGAGTCAACTCAATTGATACTCTCTTTGATAACAAATAAATGAACAATCATGTCAACCGAAGAAAAAATAAATTAAAGGGATGACTACACAATAAAACAAGCCGCGAGGTGTGACCCTTGAGGTCCACACGGTCAACTTCCCAGTAATATCTACATAAACATCATCAACGTTACAATAATAAGAGGTAATAGTAACAGGAATGAGTTAATATGAATCATATCGTCTACGGGAGGGTCCATTGATTATATTTTGGTCGATGAGGACAGATTGAATATTCACGCGGATCAATCGGTTTTTGAAGTTGAAAATTTTTGTTGGTTTTCAAAATTTAAGCAATTTTTTTTAATTAAAAGACTATAAAAACTATTAAAAATCTGCTCAATTTATGCAAATATCTTAAAACTTTGATTGAATTTACAACAATTTTTTTTAGAATAAAAGATATAAAGTAATAGCACTCGTATGAACCCTCTTTACATGGTAACTTTGAATGATTTTTTTATTTTTAATTTAGCTTTTTCATAATTATGGAATAAAATTTTGCCGGTTTCTCTGCAAAAACTGATAATAATGTATAAATTTTATAAACTGGATCACTGTGCTGTGCAAATCAAGTAAAAAAATATTTTCTATGAAAAAACCATAATTTTTCGCATTTTCTTCTATTAAATTAAAAAAACGGCTAAACCGAATTTTTATAATGTTAAAAACTTCACAAAGATATTAATACACGTCAACTGACACCTTAATGATGCAAATATTATATCTGGTTCGTGAGATATAGTGAATGATGAAAATGACCTTGAAAATCATGATGACTTTTAATAATTTTTTATTTTTAATTTATTTTTTTACGTAATCATGAGAAAAAGTTTTGATGTAGTTTTTGCACACATTGTTTGGAGTACATAAATTTTATAAACATTGATTACTAAGACTTGACAATAAGGTTAAAAAACCCTAATTTTTTGCACTTTTTTCTAAAAAATTTGAAAACCGTTCCAAGGCTTTTTTTAAAAATTTGATAGAATAACACAAACGTCAATACGCGTCGATTGACACCTTGTTTAAAAAAATCGTATGTTTGGTTCGCGAGATATAGCGCCTGACAGAAATGACCTTCAAACGGGCAAAACAGGGAACCCCCTCGACCGAAGTATCCCAAAAACTAATCAGCTCTTAAGATTGTAAAGGCGCTTCGATTGACACCTCAACGAAGTCGATACGACTTTGTTTACGTGAGTTATGCTCGTAGAAAAAAGTGTCCACGAACGTACGTACGTACGTACGTACGTACACACACACACACACATACACACATACATCTCCCTTTCTAAAAACACTTTATATATACTCTATAGACCTCAAAACGTAAAGAAAAGTTGAAAATTTCAATTTCGATTTTCGAGGCGATTACAAGAACTTCCCATATACTGGGAAGTTAATAAATGTTAGTCTGTGTTTTCTCAAGCTACAACGAATGTTCAGGAGGTGCCCTTACTATATCATGTAACCGTAGGCTGATGATAATACATACCATTAATCTTCTGCAACCCAATAAAGACGACTGTAATTATTGTAGCTTTAATGAAAAATGCCCTTTGTTCCACAGAAACATAACATATAAATAAAGGGTGTTTTTAAGAGGTATAGAACTTTAAGTTGGGAACATTTTTTAATTTAATAGAGGTGTAGAACTTTAAGTTGGCAACATTTTTTAATGCTACGTATGATGTGACAGCTGCCATGCGTTTTATGATTATTTGGTTTGCCATTTTATCATGAATAGGTTGACGCCTGAGCAACGTCTCCAAATTATGCAGATTTATTTTTTCAAAAAAAAAAAAGGTTTTGTGGTCAATGATGACCGCTATAGAGCCATGATCAATGACTTTCTCGTTCCGGAATTGACTCGCCGTAATGCAGGGGACCTCTGGTTTCAAAAGGATGGCGCGCCATGCCATACAGCTCGTACCACCATCGACTTATTGAAAGAAGCATTTGATGAGCGCATAATTTCTCGTTTTGTCCCTGTGAACTGGTCTGCAAGATCTTGTGATTTAACACAGCTGGACTATTTCTTGTGGAGATACGTCAAATCAGTTATCTACGCCAACAAGCCCGAGACGCTTGACCATTTGGAAGACAACATTCGCCGCTTTATTGATGAGATACGGCCCCAATTATTGATTAGAGTAGTCGAAAATTGGACCTCTCGTTTGGACTTTCTCCGCGCCAGTCGTGGCGCTCACATGCCCGAAATCATAGTCAAATAAAAATGGCAAAGAATTATCTTTCCAATAAAATCAATTTCATAGCAATAAAAGCAATTTATCCGTATTTTATTCTATTTCAAAGTTCTATACTTTTAAAAAAGCACCCTTTACAATCTTTGTTCAACTGCAGGCCGCATGATAAGCTATGAGATCTAAACCTAAATCTTTCAAATCTCGCTAGAGTGCCATATAACTCCTATATAACTACTCCTATGGAATATTTATTTTGTGCTTTACTTTTGTTTATCGTTTCAACTCCTCCATCAGAACATCGACCAACACTTTTTGGTTCAGTATGCATAAGCATTCCCAAAAATATACCAGTTAGTCTTGACTCACAAGAAATAAAGTTATATTTTAACTTTTCTTAGAAAAAGGATCGACAATCAACTACGAAACGCTCACCCGATTTCCAGGAAAACACTATTTACCTTAATTTACGTCTCTCACACCGTGACCCCATTATTTTTTGCTATAGACATAAATAACATCTAAAAATACATCCAAATCTTATCTAGTTATCTCTTAAGTTCATGGCAAACTTTAGAATGTTGAGAGAGAATTTGTTGTCTACTGCCGCCCACGCTAGAAATGAAATCGATTTATGTAGTGGTCGTTCTACCACTAGTTGGCAAAAGTGAGTTTATGAAAAAATGCAGAAAAAGTTCGATTTACAAGTCAGCTGGGTCCAAGCCAATTTGCTCATTGTTTTCTTTATGGGTAACTGTATCAATACCTAACGCATAAATAGATGCAGATAAGTACATCTATATATTAGCATTTCTCTAGTAAACATCTATTCTAAAATCTTTCATAGTGTCTCGTGTATCTGTCAATGTTGACTCCTTCATCCCGTCGGAAAACAATCCATAGGCAATGTGACATTCAGACAATTCAGTTAAGACGAAAGTATCTTTGAGATATATTCGAACTTTGACAAGATTGTAATAATAACCATTCACCTTCCATTGACGCAAAGGGAAATTGTTTTATAACCAAACAATGCTGATGATGGCTGGCAACATGACTTAATTGCCCATTGTCGATATTTGTCTGGTCAATTTCAATATAATAGCATGCATTCGATGGTCATTAAAAGGAAAACGACCGTATAATTTAGTGTCGGTCAATAGCATAAGAAAAACTTCCATAAATATCTATTGTTTTATCACTATCCGAATATTATTGTTTAATGATTGTTAAATAAACTGTTTGATGTTTGCACGGGACATACGTACATACATTTGTTGATGTTTATTAGAATAGGTAAGTTCTAAAAATAATACATACTTGGTCCTAAAATCGACCATTTGTGCGAAATGGCAGTGTATAGCTGATTTTAATATTACGTAAATCAGCATATATGACAGAAATTTATACGCTACAGGCAAATTGATTCAATTCGCCTGAACTGCAAAACATTAACATGCTCGTTTCAAACTATCTTCTGTACTAGTCTGAATTTGTTAATCGACTTTAGCTGTATTTTTTCTCGAAGTGAAAGAATTACGCAAAAAATCTTTCTAATAGTTGCAATAGGATATCGATGGCGTATGTAAGTTTGTTTAAAGAGCCTTTCAATTCCTTTATTGGGCAGTTTTACATCGTGTGACGTGTTGAACAGTTTCTGTTGAAAAAAAGTGTCAACATATGAAAGAACTACCTACTCAAAGAAATGTACATAAACTGAATATTTTTATACGCTTCATCAATTCGTATTGGGAGCACAACGTGATAGATTAAATGAACGAAAATTCCAAGCGGGGATATGTAATAAAATATAAATTTTCTACTAATTCATTCACATATCCAATTTACAAAAGTAAAGTCCTAGCACATTTTGGACACAAACTTTTTTGATTGTTCTAAGACGTGTCAATTGAATTAAAGAGAAGACTGCTCCATGCTTTTAACTTATTTTTGTATAAAGTATCTTTTCGGGAGGCATTTGAAGTGTATGCAAAAACAAGTGATTTTTCACCCATTTTCAATTAAAAATTAGAATCTACTCAAGACAAGGTAATTTCTTGGCTATTTAAATAGACTATAAAAAGAAGAAGAAACTAGCTTCAGACCGAAGCGTATGAAAAGATTCACAAAAAGCGTATAAAAATATTCACTAAAAGCATATAAAAAGATTCACTAAAAACGAAAAGCATTCTTTATCAATAATTTACTGTGGTGGTTTGGTCAGATGCCGCAAGTTCGCTTGTTTACCAAACTAACAATTCTTATCAAACTAAGCGATTATTTAGTTAATAATAGCATTTGGTTTTTTGTTCTTCTAATCAAACTTTTTGTACTCATGATCGTTTAGCTTTAAGAGAATCTCGGAGCATTTTTTGAAGAAGTTTGTGCGAACATAATACGAAAAAAACGATAATGATAAATACTCTGTTTCATTTCTGATTAACGTTTTTTTATTAAATTTCAAAATAGTTTCTCGACATTATGTAGATTTTTTGAGACTAAAAAACGAACCAGAGTAATGTGAAAAAATATTTTTTTACATTTAATAAAAAAATATATGGTAGTTTGGCCGTCTGGTTTGGACTAGACTTTTACTCAAAAACAATCATTCTAATAAATTCAGCACAGCAATTAATCGAAAATTCAAATCCAATTATTTTCGATTGCAGTCACTCGATTTATTAGTTTAAAGCATCTTTTAATACCAACCTCAGCTCGATGCTTGCATCGACTTTATGTTCTCACTGCGAGAAAATAACTTGATTTCAATAACATACTTGACTTCCAACCTTAAGGTGACAATTTTTCAAAAAAAAATCAA
Source organism: Oxycera nigricornis (assembly GCA_963942545.1). Lineage (NCBI taxonomy): Eukaryota > Metazoa > Arthropoda > Insecta > Diptera > Stratiomyidae > Oxycera > Oxycera nigricornis. The sequence continues at coordinate 127,880,097 of OZ012659.1, read as the reverse complement.
AAACATTTTTTTTTTACAAATTTCGTTAGTAAATTTCATCGAGAATACGATTTAAAAGGATTTACAATGATATTTCAATTTTCAAAATATTTTCAAGCGTGTATAGCGGGATGCCGTGAGACAGTATTTTTGACGCTCAGCTGTATTTCGGTATTCTCGACTCCCCTCTTCTGAATTACGAAAGTATAAGCAAGCATGGTCCACATCTTGATCTAGAAGCTCAGGAAATTTTGAAGCCAACATACGAAGATTTAACTTCGAATGATTTATTAGAAAGGGTCTTCGTAATTCGTAAAAAAAGGAAACGCGATTTTCTCGATTTCATGTTTTTAAGCTGGCAGACACTCAGTTATTTTAATATGTTGTTGTAGACATATATGACTATAACCTGTAGCGGAATCATTATGATCGGTATTAAATTTTTCGATTTTTACTCAATTTCCATCCTCAAACCCAAGTTTTTTTAAAAATGGCCACCATTTTGCTATTTTTCGATGAAAAAAATTAATTAATGACATAGGCACTAAAACAAGGATTAATTTGGCGTTTTTTGTTTGTTTCCAGATGATCCAGTCACGCAATTGCCAGTCGTAATTGCTAAGCCGTTCGTACAGTAAACTATAGACCTACACACAAAGTAAAGAGAAGAAATTGAACGGATTCCCAGCATAAGAAGACCAACTCGAGGTTTCTTTGAAGACTACTCATTTCCAAATTCAAACTCCTCATATAATTTGCTCAGTTCATTTTTTTTTTCGAATTCAATAAACTAATCGAAGGCGTGCCACAAACTTCGAAACAAATCAATAAAAAACCGCAATTAGTTGCACTTTGATTTCATTCATCAAATATTTCAAACATTTGTACTTTTGCCTCTTCACATTTGCTTCAAAACAAACCGTTTCGTCTTGCAAATTGATTACGCCCCTTCGATCACATCACCACTTCAGCGGTCATGTGAGTGGTGGGCTTGGTCGTAATCATTTTATTAATCAATTAACATCATATGATCAACCACAATAATATTAATTTGTGGGTTGTCAATGATAACCGAGAGGCACAATTGAATATCAATTGCAGTATTTCGTATATCACATTTGACTAAATATATTTATAACTGCCCGCCAATATTGTTTTGTTTTTCGCATCAACCAAACAATAGAGCCGATAAGATTTTTCAGGATAATCTGGTTTCGGCGCACACTATTCAATATTTTGTGAAAAATGCGGTTGAACATGTTTCAAGCAAACTTGGGGATTTCCATTTGCAAACTACATTTTACCCCGAGTATGTTTATTTTTTCGTACAATTGTCAACAATACAAAAGCACCAAAAACACACAGACATTTTTTGGAATAAAAATATCCACGAGGTTTTAAATTCTTACACAATCACCACATCAAAGAAGATCGATGAAAGAACTAGCTATAATTTATTTGTTCAATTGGTGTACATTTGGCAACCGATCTAAAGTAAATGTTGAATGAAGCTAGCAACAACAAAAATTGGTATTTGGATTTCAATCGAGTCAAATATTGACAAATGAGTGGAAAGTTAGGAGAAAAGCGTACAAAAATAACGTTTTAATGATTTTATAATGATATTCACTATCCGACAATTTTTTTTCCAAAATTTTGCCAAATAAGTGCTCACTGAAAATTTTTGCAAAATTTCTCTTGAAATTCTATTTTTCCTCGATAATATTGAACATAGCCTAGGTTTTAATGTCCTTCCTTGCAACAATAAATGAGCTGTCTAGATTAACCGTTACTGAAGGCACGGAATCGTCTTCTCAGATCTGGATGAAATTTGACACATAAGTAGAAGACGGCAAGGATATTCGATCCTTAAAATATTAGACCGCATTGCCCTCCCCTTCCTCGTTTTTGAGAAGCTGTACCAGTAAGTTTCCACATCGGAAAGAAGCGATGCAGTGTTAGAAGCAGTGGGATCAGCTCGCGTCACGAGATCGTGTGTTCGATCCCCGGTCGGTATTGTAGTCCTTTGTTTCCAATAACATCAAAACGGGTATTTATAAAATTTCCGCGGCGAAATTATGACTTTTCGAGGAAAATACAAGTACATCATTTGCAGCTTATTAGCTCAAATTCAATTTTAATATACATATAATGCTGCACTAACAGCAAGCTATTTTTTTGCTTTGTCCCAAATGGCTTTAATTGAAAAGAAACAACAACAGTTGAAAATATTTGAGAACTTACGTCACCAGCAAATTTCAAATTTCAAGTTTGTTTTTCTTCTTCTTTTTAAGACGATTTTTGACAAATGAATAATTTTTTCGAGCGCCAAAATGATGTAACTTCTTGAAGGGTTTCGTTTAATTCTTAAACTTTAAACTTTACAAAGAACCGCAAAAACTATTCAAAATTTAGTAATTCATATTCCGTGGATCTGAACTCGTTGTCTCATTATAGGATACCCACATATATTGTACATCAATGCGGGTGCGCGAAAGTGTGCTCAGGGTTCCCAATTTAGTATTATTGTACTAAACCCAGCACTTTCCGACTTATATTTGGGGTGCAGTACGTACGTACCCTACGATATTAAGGGGAGTATTTTATTCGTTAATAGAACTCTTCAAGAGAATTCAATTAAAATTTTAGGTCGATTGGAGCTACAGGACCTTAAAACTCTGCTCTTCAAAGCGCTATAAACTGTAAATCGGCTGTTTCTCTTTTTTAAACGTGTTTTTCCAACACTTAGCCTTTTCAAAGTCAGTAAACGGTCTAACTCAAAATCTATTTATCCGATCCATTTCACATTTTGCATACTTATTCTGTACATAAATCACAAGATAATCACGTCGAGATATTTTATTTTTAATGATTATAATTTGTTTGTTTTGTAACAAATGTATCGATTTATTAATAAAAAGAATTTGAAAAATTCGTTTTTTACTTAGAATTGATACTAAAATTGAAAAATCGTAAAAAAATATATTTCCACGTGGTTACCCCAGGAAACTTATAAACTAACGAAATATTTTTGGTTTTTTTTTCATCAGATGATCGAGTTATGAGTTATGCTTTGCACTACGAAATTACTTTTTTAGGTATCTAGGAAAATTTGCTGTCAGTGGCCGAATGATCAATATTTTTGGACCAACCGTTTAGAGAATATTCTTCAATAATTATATTATTATGTACTATTTGCAGAAATAAATTTATTTGCACAGTATTTTGGGAAAAAAATCTTAAAAACATGCTTAAAATATGTAAAATTAGCCATACTCCCCCCTTAAGTACTCTACAAGAATTGAAAATTCCTTCAATTAGCAAAAAAATGGATTCTGCAATCGACCTATAGTTTTTCAGCAGTTTTAGTAATATAAAACCACACTTTTTTTGAAAATAGATCCAAAGCGAAGACTAAAGTAAACATAAAGATTTTTATTCACTGCAAATGTAAGTCTATTAAGTTTTAAAAAATCGTATTTTCTTTGTAGCAAAAATGAAAATGAAATACGAAATAATTTCAGACTGAACAAAACAAATGATGAGTGGACTGGACTTCAGATTCGATCGAAATATTTATGCACAACCTAATTTTAAAAAAAAATTAAAAGAAATCTTTGTGATCCCGTGTAACTATTACAAAAATCACAGATGATGATAAAACCATAATAAATACGGATACGTTTCTTATATCAAGAGTAATGTTTTATGTAAAGAAATATGCCAGTTTTTTAGAACAGCATATAATTTTTTTTGGTTATTCCTGCGATTTGAAACTATTTTGATCAATTGCGTATTATTTTGTACGTGAATTTAGTATTTCGAATTCACGGGAAGTGGGATGACTTTTTGTTTAAAATACTGGCTAAATACATGAACGGTTTGGTTTGTTTGTCAGTTCAAACGCCCTATATTTATTTCTTCATTCGAAAGAAAAAGTGATGCAGACTGCAGCCGACTGGTATTCATGGGAAAAGTTTCTTTTGAAAATTTTTGCACGAAAACAGTATCTGATTTGAAACTGGCACAATTTTGTGAATATGCTTGTAAATATGTGCGAATTTGATTCGTGCTAAACAAAGAGGATATACAATTAGATTAGAATAAAAGTTGAGATTATTGGTAATATTTACTCAACTTGAAGTTTATGCAACTACATACAAATAAATATTATGATCGTTGGATGAAAATTAAATCTAGTTTTCTTTCTATACAGATTTTTCTCTCATCAATTACTTAAGTAATGTGATTGATCAGATGGGTGTTATTCCTATTTATAAATATCACTGTATATTTTTTAAATTCACTGTCAAATTATAGTACAAATAAAAGTTAATATCAAATATTGTTTCTTTACACTGTGGCGGTTCTAGCACAACTATTATCTATTTTCGTTCCCGTTTCTGATGAAAGTTTTATATATTTATTATATCTTCACAGTGAATTCCAACTTTTCTGTTTGGTTCATAGTTTTAAAATATTGGAATTTATAAAACAAACATTTAAAAATTCATATACTTACAACACAAGCCTTAACCGACTTCCAAAAGTTCCTTGCGAGCACGTCTATTTTTGCGGATAATACGTTGACCAAACTCCTCAGACAAATAGCGAGGTCACTCGCTTCTTATTCTATTTCTCTGTTGCTGTCGTTTCCGCCTGTTCTACGTTACGGATATCTACTAATTACGATTAACACCAATTTAACACGTACGCGTATTTAAAATCGATTTGATTAATCTTAACACTTTCGAGAAACAGAAGAAAATTCTACAACAATTTTATAATATAGTACACACACCGGAGAAAATTGCAGCCCAAAATATACTCTATGTGGTGGTGCAATATATCTTCGGATGAGGATGATTTAATGATGTTTTGATTCGAGATGATACTTCGATGGAAAATATTCTGTCTCTCAGTACGGGAGTGTTCTTCAACCCCAAGAGGATTTGACAAAAATTGAAAAATTTCGGAATTTTTCACAAGTGCCAAAGCTGAGGCTAGTGATAGTTGAGATTTATAATATGATTACGAAACGGTGATTGATCGTTTTCAAATTGCTTGAATCAAAGGCTTCCGGAGGAGACAAACCAAAGAAAACGAAAATAGAAGGCGATGGTTTCCTTTCTTGCGACTGCCTTGCCCTTTGCTATTCTGTATTTGTTTTCGCTCGGAAAAAATTTTTTTTTTAAAGTTTAATCCTGTTTATTGTTTTGTTTTTGTTCAAAAATTCTTGAATGTGATTTGAAATCGATCTGGGCTATTTCTATCTGTGTTTTCTTTCCTTCACGTTCAATCAACAACCTTTGCTTTCGCACACTTCTCCCCGCCAAGGACACTATCCTTTTACGTTATATCAACAACATTGACTGAGTCGACTGCCCTTCGCATATACAATTTTTTCTTTACGTGTACAACATATCGCGATCTCTGCACATTTTCGATAATAATGCTCGTTTCGGCGCTCGTCGAACGTAGTTTCTGAATTCCCGGAATTTTTCCGGAATTCACTACAACGATCTTGTTATCGATTTTTCGTGTGTTGCTCGTCGTCTTGCGGACGCTTGGACCTTCCTCAATACAAATTCGATTCGGATATCTACAAAGATTTTATGAATTTTCAATTCGTTTTGCGATTAAAGCGGTCGACACTTTTTTATTAATTAATTAGTATTTTCGTAAGAGTTACTGACAATTAATGCGATATTTTAAGTGAATCGTCTGGAGACACAATCATTCGATGCCAAACTACGGTTGCTTCAAGAAATGCGTTGATACGAGACGATAGTTTAGCATGTAGGGATGCCGATGCGACTTAGCTTACTTTAGAAAGCCAACGATTCGATTAGTTCGTGGACGTCATCGACTTCAAAGAACTGTTCGTAACTATCCTAATTGAGTTTGTGACAACCGTTCGAGTTTTACACTGCTTCTACTCTGAGGCGAGGACCTCAGGCAAGTTGTTGGTATTTAACTCACAAGCTTTTCACTCATGCGATTAGGCCCAACGTATCGCCAAACTACTAATGCAGTCTGCCTGCTATTTCAATTATTTTCTGAAATTATTCGTGGAAAACATCGAGTTTCAATTCTAGTTTTCCGAACAATACACACATACGCGAAATTCGAGCCACAAAAGCTTTCCACTTCAGACAAGTTCGCACTCCTTGCGCTAATAGGCGTTGTTGCTTCCTGCCGACAGTGTTTCTACTTTGCAAGCACTTCGATCAGGGACGTTTTCCTAGTTACGGGTTTCTCACTGATTTTCACAAACCACGCACAACTGTTAATGCGTCTTCACTTCACAATTACGACAGATCGCTAATTAAATCAGATTGCAGATTGACAATAAACGCTGATTACGGATCACTCCCTGGTACTCTGCAGACGGACTGAGGCGAAACCAATTTTATTCAGTGGAAAAACTTGCACTTCTAGCTCACCGAAAGCTTCACTAATTCATTCCTCTCGTACTACACTGCACGTACTCTTCATACAGCCCAGCTGGGATGGATTCCACCAGTCTCACACAACAAGCCCTTGAGTTTTTCGGTATTTCCCAAAGGCCGATTTTCAACTCGGCCTGCGCTCTATCTCGCTTACAAAGCTCCACACACGCTGCGAGGGGGTGTATCAAGTCGATATAGGCTTTTACACATGTATGCCGACCGGCACGTTTCTCACGATAAGCTTTTCCGCGATAAGAATTTTCTCGACTTGGCTGTCTGATTTCTTTATTCCAAAAAATCACGTTTATTATTCCGACTAGGAAATTTAAATAATTGTTAAGTTCTCAAATTATACGGAAAATTGTCTTCAATATGTATTTGCAATAATCGCCCAACAGTTTGAAATATGATTCGAATGGATGGACAGCAACTGCACAGTCTCGACTGTGTTTACAAGACCTGAAAGCAAAAACAACAAGTTATTATCATTTCAAATTAAATTAAATAATAAAACAGATTTAAAATAATTTGCTTGAAATCTAAAACAAACAGACATCTGGAAGCCCATTTAACACTCCAAAAATATTGTAGTAATTAATATAGACATCTGGCTATACTTCTGTCGTTTGGCAGCGGAAACGAAGATGGGTGTGCTACACTTAGCATGCGGTGGTCATTCTAGCCGGATTTTTAGATTCGTTTAGAAGTGAACAAAAATTAGAACATTTACCTATAAACTTATTTGGAATTTTGAAATTAAACATATAAATAATACACTAAAAGCAAATTCTATGCAAGAAAAGCGAAAAGTAAATAAAGTTAGTATCTAATTAGATTCATAACTTGATTCATTATTGACGACAGTTAATATTTTTTTTGTTTTGATGTTTTTTACTATTGCAAAACATTGTCTTTGTTTGATAAAAAACTGGTTAAATTATCTGATCTATCGAAATATCGATTACCAACAGTATAAATTATATTTTATAAATCTTCGTCAAGATAATAAAACTTTGCTGTTTTTTTATTTAAATTTTATAAAAATTTAATTAGATCACAAAGTAACGCCTATATACGTTTCGACTGGCACCATAACGAACTCGACACGACTTTTTGTACGCAAGGCTACGCATACTTCGTTTCCATAGTTTTAAAATGCAAAAAACAATAACTTTCCTATATACCGAGAAGAAGGAAAATTTTTGCTCAGAAACTCTTAAAAATCTTTGGAGCAATTTTTAATTATTCCACCAAAGTGCGTCCTAACGGTTAAAATTATTTTTTTGAAAATTAACTCAAAAAAAATGTGGAAACTTCCACTTTTACTACAGATACCTTTGAAACTATCGTTTTTAATTTCGGCGAGTTTATTTTTTTGGTAATTTTTTTTCAAAAAACTGATGGAAAATTATTTGAAAAATATTAATCGCGTAAAATTACATGAAACCTATTCACGAAAAATCCTGCAACAACTTTTAGAAGAAAAATCTCATAGAGTTTCTTAAACATCGTTGAAAGCTTGAAGAGAAAACATTCGCGAAAAAAGCAAGACAAGATCGTTGCAAAAATGTTCTCTAGAATTTGGAAAGAGATGAACGCAAATGATCTATCTATCCACAAAATACCCAAGAAGTTTTTCTTCTACATCAAAGTGCTATACAGATTAAGAGTAAGTGATTCATTAACAATCACAAGGATGGTCACAAGAAGTAACAGGTTAGGAAAAAGAAGATTGTTTGTTGAACTTTTCAAATTCAGCACCGTTACAGAAACATATTCAATTTTCGTTCAAATGGAATCAATGAAAATATTGACAACATTAAAAAATATTGTAAATATTGTGAATGCTACACTTCTTTCAATCAAATAAGATATAAATAGCTTCTTCGAAATCTACATTCCATCCTAGCGCAAAAGCCTTAGGTAATCCATTCAGACTCGAAACAGCTTATCGGAAGGCAGAGTTTAGGGGGTTGCTTTAAAATAGCTTTAGCCACTACGTCAGCAAAACATGCCAAACATCGATAAAAATAGATCAATGACATTTTTGTTATCTAGTTTTATCTGCACGTCGAAATTCAATTGATAGTAAAAAAAACTTGTAAACGGTCAACAATGGCGATCAATTAAAAATTACATATGTATATCGAGATCCTGTCTCTTGAAATATGTAATTTTGAAGATGTGAAAGAAAAAAACATAAATAAATAAATTAAGTCGACAAAAATGCCCAAGTTGTTTTTCACGAGGAAAATAATCATTTATTTTTCAAAAAGATTTTTGAAATATTCTTGTTTTTATAGAGACGAGAATAGGATTAGCAAGATCAAACATTTTCAAATGTTCAACATCAATTGTATATGGTATGCGATATGCATCACCTAATACACTCTGTAGCACATGTCTTTTTGGATATATTTACCAGTTTCTCTCAAGTTTTCCTCTACCAGCGCAGCGGCACCATCCACACCAACAACATTGGAACAAATTTGTAAATACTTTTTGAAATAAAACACGTTCGTCTGTTGTCTACACAATGAGTATAAATATGAATTGCAAAACAACACACACTATCCACCTTTGTAGAATTTTGTGGCGAAACAAAATAACGAGACGTCGATCATTCAAAATCGGTTACATCAAAGTAAATTCGCAAAGCGAAAACTAATGCTGGACCAACAGGCAGCCTTGCGGCTCAGGTTAAAACTTTTCTGGCAAAAATTATTCTTCAGAATATAAACGAAAATAGCTCGTCAACTGGATTAATAGCCTCATCAATTTAATCGCCGTCTTTCGTGCCAAACTCAATTAAAAATGGGTTATTTACAGCGCCATGATGAGCTCTGCTGCACAAGTGTTTGCTTAATTTTGTCTGTGGCCGTTGACTTGAAGAGGACCACACATTTGCATTAAATTCTTGAACACTATTTAACTCAGATTTTAGCATTTCCCAACATGTATCACCCTCCGAAATTTTTATTCGTACTCATGTGTCTACCACTCGCAGTAGTGTGAATATTGTAAGGAAAATTGCAACTGAAACGAAAATTTTATTATTTTTAAGAATTATGTTTCAACGTATAAGTATGTGATATTTATGGCTGCTCAGAGTAATTGGGAGAACTCGCTGCGTGAAATCGACATAAATGAAGGACGTCCGTGACGTGCCTGGACTCACGTTAAAATTCGCCAGAGAATGTTGAATTTGTAAACATATCGTTGATCTGATTTCTGTGAAAGTTGCGGTGACCTCAAATATAAAATCCTGCTGTTGTGCAGAACCGAATGAGGATGCCGCTGTAGATATTTACTTGAATATTGTGCGTTACATTTTGAAAATGCTAAAATTCAGAATATTATGTTCGTTTCAGTTTTCTGATTGTGGTGATGTATATCGAAATATATACACTTAGCAGAAAAAGTCTGCGTACATGAAGTAAAAATTTTCTTTTGTTATGAAAAACCAAATACAAAAGTTGTTTTTTTATTTATATCTATTTTTTATTCATACTATATTGTTTTCAGTATCTTGATAGATACACTTCATGAATATAAGTTTAACCCAATAATTATAAAAATTAAATTCCTGAAAAATGAACGCTGAGTATGGCAGAAAAAGTCTGCGTACAAAATATAAAAAGGGGAATTCCCGATGTTTTGACACCAAACCTTTGCTTTGTTTACTACTTTGAAGTTTCAATAGCGCATTGTGTTCAAGCAAGCGTGCTGACAAGGTGGTGTCGCGTATTAAAAGTTGTTAGTTTCATCATGGCAACCAAAAGAAGCGAGATTAATACCAGCGAGCGAAAAATAATAGTTGGCCTATGGCGAAAAAGGAAAACATATCGCGAAATAGGCCAAATCGTCGAAAGAACACATTCCTCCATCCAAAGAGTTGTTAACAACTACAAAGAAACAGGAGTATTAGCATCAAAGCCCAGATCAGGACGGCCACCAAAGCTATCAACAAGAGAAACACGCAGTATTATCCAATCTGTGAAACCTAATACTCGTGTAACTGCATCGACACTGCAAAATGATATTGCGCAAAAGTTTCACAAATATGTTTGCGTCGATACTGTTCGCAAAATATTGAAAAAATACGACTACCACGGCCGTGTTGCACGCAAGAAGCCACTTGTATCCAGAGTGAACAGATGTAAGCGACTGGCATTTGCAAAGGAATACGTGAACAAGCCGCCAGCGTTTTGGAAGCAGGTGATTTTTTCGAACGAAAGTAAGTTCTGCATTTTTGGCATCAAAGGGCGGAAGATTGTTTGGCGAAAGCCGGGAACAGCTTTCAACAATGAGAATTTATACCCAACTGTCAAGCATGGTGGTGGTGAAGTTATGGTGTGGGGGTGTGTGGCTTGCAATGGAGTGGGCAGAATGGAGTTCATTGAGTCTATAATGAATAAATTAGACTATATGAACGTTTTAAAGCGCAATTTGAAGAAAAGTGCCGAAAAATTGGGACTCCAGAATAATTTTTTATTCCAGCAGGACAACGACCCCAAACATACGGCGGAAGTATTTAAACTCTGGCTGCTTTATAATGTGCCCAATCAGCTTCAAACACCTTCACAATCCCCCGACTTAAATCCCATCGAACATTTGTGGGATTTGTTGGAGCGGGAAATCCGGGAATACACCATAACCTTCACGCAAAATTTGAAAGAAGTTATCGCCGAAGAATGGGAGAAAATCAGCAGTGATGAGACTGCTAAACTTGTTAATTCAATGCAAAAACGGCTTATGGAAGTTTTAAAAAGAAGAGGATATCCTACCAGCTATTAATTAAGATTGAATAAGTTTTGACATCAATTTGCAATCAAGTAAATATTTTTGTACGCAGACTTTTTCGTTATCATAAAGCTTTCCTTCTTTTGTTTTTTAATTTTTATAATTTTTAAAATAAGCTTATAGCAACACACTTGATGTTAATACTGATAAAACGAATTATTGTTTCAATGAAAAATACATGTTCATTAAAAAATTTATTTATTTCTTGATTTTTTATGAAGGGAACAAAATTTTAGTTTTTGTACGCAGACTTTTTCTGCTAAGTGTATGTGCATATGAAGTAAATTATTGATACTCCTATTAACGAGGCCAAGAAATTTTCTCATCGTATTCAAGCGTAAAGTAGCCAGACTGTATTTTGAATTTCTCCTTAAAAATAGAATTCACAGTAAGAGTTCCCCAAACTTTTAATGGTTAATGCTTTATAGCTTAAGCACAGAATATTGATGAGATGAAGAAAGTCTAATTGACTTCGATTTACATACTTCGTCGCATGCTTACAAGAAATGGGAAAATAAATGGAAAAATAGCTTTATTTACGGAAAAAACTGACTAATTCAAAAGAAATTGCTTTGCAGAACAATTATTTTTCTACCATGGCAAAAATTCGATTAATTTTCGCTGTGGCTTTTAAAATATTTTAATTTGAGAATCACAAAGAATATACAATCAATAGTTAAACATAAACAACAACTATTGCACATCCTTTTGGTAAAATGGAATACACCGAACTGAGTGTTTAGGGCTAGCTATACAATATGCTAACGATTTGTTGTGGCATAACAAATTATATCTAAAATTCTTTTGAAAAAACTGTAGTTGCAAAATCAGAAAAAATGTTTTATCAGAATTTCTTTAAAAACACCATGTTTCAACCAATATGTTGGAATTTCTCAAAGGAAATCGCTCGTTATATACAAAAGGATATCTTGGCGAACATATTTATTTGAAGTGATTTGTAAAAAGCAATTCGTCGACATACATAATTGCCAAAGAAAATTGATTGATTGAAACATGATTTTTGTATCAAATTCAGAAGAGAAAAGGCTCAGTGGGTGGTGAAATAAATTGAAAGGACATTTATTCTTTTCGATCCATTTACTCAAACTAAAGTAAAAAATCAAATGTTTGCCGCCCGGAAATATTCCTTTCTATTTCAACAAATACAAACGTGCAACTTTCAGAACATCCACAATTATTTCTACATTCCAATAAAGTTTGTTTGTACTTTTCCAGCTGTTATACACACAACTAATTTGCATTCATGAATAATCATGAACACCATTCCCTATTAATTGTGTAATGATTATCCTGCAAAGTCATTACACTCCCGCAGAATTACTTCTTTGCGATGTCTCCCGGTACAAACGTTACGATAACACGTCTTATATTTTATAACGTTTCTTAGTTCGTCCCGCAAGGATAAATTCGGTTGCTAGTCTCTGGTGATTAAGGATCGTTGAAAATGGAAATAAATTGGATACCGGCCGGCCCTGGAGACAACGATGATTCAATCGAAGAAAAATCAATCAGCATATTGTGTGTTTACTTTTCCCCTCCAACAAGAAAATGAGGTCAGTGAAGTTCATTTCCCATACACCCTGAGGACTGTTTTCGATTGATAGGCTTTTTCCTTCCATTGGAATCACCACTGAGGACTTATTTTCCGCGTCGCATAGTTTTTATGGCTTTTGGCGCACAGCAAGAAAAAAAATCGTAAGCTTATTGATTGATTGGCTATTAACATTGCAAAAGAGGATGGAAAATAAATCGCTAACATTTCCTATCCATAGCTTTGACGTGGATTTAATGCGAATTCAAAAAAGTGTACTAGTCCATACATCCTTTAAGTCCTTGATCATGGAACGCTTATATGGATAAGTTGACAAATAGAAAAACCGGAAAATGAACCAAAGCTGGTTAGGGGAAGAAGATATTAAATTTTGCTTACAATTATTCGACAAGATAATGCACAGTTGATTGGTGAAGTGCCAAAATTAAGTGAAATGGCAGCGTTGAATTGTGCTAAGGGTTTCAAAAGACTATTAATATATCTAGTGAAAATCTAGGACAAGAACGCTGTTAACCTGGTTGCGATGGTACTGTTTGCGCCAGTTTGAAAATTCGTAAGGAGGCGTATTCAAATTGAACGATGGTAGAGCTATTGGCTTAATAGAATTTCAGTATCCTAAAACGACAACGTCTTTAGGGTTGGCTTGCTTATGTAATTGGTAACTAAGTAATTATACCGGTATTGTAAATCTACCTTTAATCAGAAAGGAGTTTTTTGAAGAAACTATGAAGTACCGATTACTTCAAGGATACCTTGAAAATTGAATCGTTTGCACTCTTTGACTTTGTATAATACTAAACGCAATCGACGCTACAAGGAAAAAAATATGTAATAATTTAGTCAAGGCGAGTTTTCTCATATTAAATACATATATGAAATAAGATTGTTTTCATATTGGTCCTAGATTTTGCTGGAAAACGATTTGGCATGATTTTATATAAATGAAATGAAACTGATGAATATGTATCAAACCTTGATCGCGTTAAGTTGATTTTGATATGTTGATTTTCATTGAAAGATATTTAACCCAATTTTACGAAATCACTGAATTTTTCTCTAAAATTGTTATAATTTTTATAAGCCTTCTTCATGAGTAATTTCACGACGAAACCTTACAATTTCTTGGTATGTCATACCAATACCAACAAACAATAACGTTCCTTTTTTCGTTGTATATGGGCACTAAAACAGCATGAATTCTCTTTGACGGAAATCTTTTAAAAACATAAATAGCAAGGAATAATAGATACTCAAGGACACTTATTCTGAAGAAGAATTGGATGCAAGAATCGCAATACAGGGACACCGATACTCCCAAAAAATAGTCAACTAAACAACAACAACAGACATTTTCGATTCCATTTTCTGGGATTCTTTTCATTTTTTTGTTCATTCATCCTCCAGATGGGCAGTTCGACCAAAGTATTTTTCGACTAACGCACTGCTGTAATAGAATCTTTCTATGATTTCGAGCTACATCATTATGATGTAAATTTCTGGCGAATTACGACATGTTTAACTTTTGGCATCAGAAGAAAGTTTTGACTTTCTCCGATCTTCAGTAAAAAATTATATCCGGTACAAGAACATCGATAAGCTCAACGTATTGACTTTATGTTATAGAGCATATCTTATTTCGCATTTTTATAAAAACTTTCTATAAAAAACCTTGAAATAAAACCAAGAAGCCATGAAATTAGGGGAAAATCAGACAAAATTTCAGGGATGCTATTATTTGAACCATCAGACCTGGATAAGGAGCACCAACATTTCAGGATGAGGTCAAGGAAACTTTATTAGGCCAGCAGTTCAAGGATATCACATACGTCAGTAACGGAGACTCCCACTGCAACACTTTATGCTCGAATGAATTATTGAAAAAGGAAACAATTGAAACTTACAACCGACACCGCACATAGCTTAGGCATCATTTTAGCAATACTATAAAAGTCCTGCTTCCGTAATAAGCACTCGTATCTTGCATTCCAACAGATGCACAATTGCGGTTTCATTTTGTAAGATACGCTTTAAAGACAAGTTTCACCTCGCAGATATTCTGAAATAGGAAAAACAGCGACTAAGGACAAGGATACACACTTAACGCGTTTGTTAGGCGACACACCGGTTTCTGCTTAGCAACTTTTTTTGCTGAGAAATTGCGACCAAACTTTTTATCCACCACAGAACAATTTAGAAGTAAAAGTAAGCCGACAAATCTTCGTGATACTAGGCAAAGACTAAAAAAAAGCTCTTGGTCGTGTATGCAAGCGTCCTTGGCGTACACACCCCCAAAAGTATTTCTACTATACGAGAATATTCTTCGTCGTCAAGGAGTACGAAATGCTAACGTATTCATGCGCATTTTGCACTTCACAGTTGTCATTGAACTTTTTCGGACAACTGTTGAGAATTGAATGTTTTTTGATGCATCTTACCAGCAACTGCAAATCAACTCACGATTGTGCTTACGATGTCGAATCTGATGAATGCACTTACACCTATTTGTTTCAGAAAGAATCAACACTTTCATATTTATAATATGTAAGTTAACGAGAATTGATGCGTACCAGTTTTCCGTTTTCAACTGTAAGTCCGTAAAATTTTCTACGGCGCAAAAGAGAAATTCCAAGCCTCTTTACAATAAGCTCTTCTACATTCACCCCTACCCCAAGCTATCGTTCAGATAATATTAAAACCACCCATGATACTCATAAATACGCTTGTTCTCGGCGTCTTCTCACTCCTCATAACTTAGGGTTGGCTTCAATAGGACAACAACACAGTGGCTTTTCATGGAGAACCACTCACTACCAACCCACCCAATTAAACACCCCAACATTCAAAATTACATCATCCCTTGACTACGAGTTACCGAGTCAATCGTTGGAAGGAAAGAAAGAAGTTCCGAGCATAAGTTCACTAGACTACTTCGTTGTCCCTTTTTAAGACTACCCGATATAAGCGGATATTCTTGCGAGAGTATGCCGCCGGAGGCAAGGTACGATGGGAAGGACTAACAGGGCTGCCACATAGACTGGCTAGATATAGTTGAGGACGCCAATCGTAAAATAAATCATCTTATTGCGTGCTACACGACGAATTTGACCGCGAAAGTTTATTGGTATATGATGCTCTCCATATCATAGACGATAGATATTACCGTAATCGGTTTATGCCAAAGTATAAAAGCGAAAATTATTAAATCGCAATTGTTGTGGTAGAACGGGGATGACGAGAAGCTGACACTAGAGGTTCTCTGTTGATACCAAAGAACGCTGATGGAATGCTTTAGAAAACAAGACCAGTGCATTGTTTATGGGACTGGGGTACTGTAAATTTGATTGGGATCTGTTGTTTGTGCTTAGGAGTTTCAAGGATCTTCGAAAATCTGCACCAAGCCACTTTCAGATGTTACATTAATATTTGATTTGGATTTAATGAGACATTATCGTGGAACGTCTGCAATGAAGTTTGTCGTTTGAATTTCGTCTATTTGGGAAACATTTAAAAAACTGAAAGGGATACAATAACCAAAAGTATTATGCACATTTTAATGCTCATAGAATGCAAAATCACATCAACTGAAATCATAATATTTTGAAGCGGATATATATTTTTTCGGCAGTTGTTTTTTATGTTGACACATTCAAGGTCATTTCTGTCGCAACTTTTTGATGCATCTGATTTTTATAAGCATTGATGGCCAGAAGTGCAGACTATATAGAACTTTTATTTCGATTTTTATTAAATCGAAAAAGAGATTTTCAGGCCGATAACAAGAACTTCCGATATACTGGGAAGTTAAAAAGATTCCGGAAGTTATTTTTTATCGCAAAAATATTTTCTTCTCTGATATATTTCAAAAAAAAAAATTAGAATAAAATTTTTCTGATGAAGGCAACTCAGCGAAACCTAAAATTCCTTGAAATGAAAATTAATAGCTGTTTTGTTTAGTTCACAAACTTGCAGGCTGACTGAGCTTCAAGATGAAAACGTACGAAACGTATGTTGAATACATTTTACAAAATATCTAATTATTAATGCATCGTCGCATCAGGTAAACTTCAATTGAATACATTATCCTTTTTTGGTCAGAATTAAACAACAGAAAATTTCTAAAATTGCAACAAATATTCGTGCTTAGTTTCACATTTATTCGAACGAGAAAATACGGCGAGGATTCAACTAGGTATCTCATTATTAGGTTAACATTTTGTGGGAAAGTGTGCTCAAATCAATGAGGAAGGAACTAATGCATGAAAGGAAAATCGAAATTTCGGAGAAAAGCGAGACTGGAACCTTCTTTGGCAATAGTCATCATTCTGGATATAAAAATACACATTCCCATACTAATGTTATTTTTGCCATTCTACATATTACTTTAAATTCATACATCCATTTTACTTCATCCAAACATTATTTTGATTATGCCAAAATAACGCAAGCAATCTTGCAATCGAACTGCTAGAACAAACATATTTCAAACCTAAGAATATCTCGTCCTGGCAAATGCCAGAAACACTAAAAGCAAAAACAAACAACCAGCAACATTTATTCGTTCAAACGAACCATATGTGTGCTCATCAAAACATGACCATCATTTCCGGCGATGATCATTTATATATGTATGTATATTCGGAATGAATTTGTTCATTCATTTTAGAGATTGATCTCAAAATAGTCCATACATCTGCCTATATCACATATGAACACATCACTTTGTTAGAAGATTGATATCTAAATCCTTCCCTCCAAGTTCTCTTTGTATCTATGTACATAGTAGCTCGTGGATATATCTTTCAAAAGCAAAGAAGACAGACTATTTAAATGCCTACTTTATGTTACTTTACAAAAAAAAACTAAATATTGCTTGATGCATGAATTCATAGATTAAGACTTTTATGCCCAAAATTAGTGTATCTTTGCTTTTGCAAGTGTGCGAGGCTATCATATGTGACCCGAATGCCATTTAATGACCTTGGCAATCATTTGAACTGATCTAATATACATTTTTGTTTGTAGAACTGTTCTATAGATGGTTCACTGATTCACCATTTTGAACGGTGGCGGCACTCTTGCATAGCCGATTTGAAGATGATGTAACGTTCGACGGGCCAAACAACCATAATTTGGGTTTGTAAATTCGCCATTTTTTATGGGCGGACGTTCAAAATAAGACGGAAAAGATTCAATCAAATTTATCTAGCAATTAGTCCTCACATTTTAACGGCTACATTATCTATGTATATACATAATTAAAACGAAATACCAGGCAGATTGAGGTGGGTAAGTACAAAATTATGTTGTTTTTGTTCTAAATCCTGCTATCAATCAATTTCGACCGAAAAGAGAATGAATATATTGTTTTGGATTGAGAAAGACATTGTACAAGTGAAAATGAAAAGCCTCGGACAAATCATAAAATTGACTCAAATGAATTATTTACAAAATCTTTCAAAGTTCATGCAAATCGAAACATATGCCTGAACGATAAGTATATTATGATTGACATAAAATTTTGAATATTTATAGGTACCCAACGACATCTTTATGAATTGTTTACTAATGTAACTATCTTGCAGTACAAACGAAAAAATAAATACTTAATATCATCTGCTTAATTAACATTATATATTATAATGACTAAAAAAAGTCGTTTTGGGTTTAGTACGACAGGGTCATGTGAAAATTCTATTGAAAGGCATTACAATGAAAAGGTTTGTTCTTATTTTTAAGGCACTGTAGACGAAAATGCAGCACAAAATTAAATATAACTGGAAGATCCTTGACATGATGAGCCTTTATTTTGACATAACAAACAACATGTAAAAAGTTCTTTGTCCTGGATATCAAAAACAATAGACTTTTATAAGTCTACGATCTATAATGTCAACTTTAATGCCACTCATATTTACGCAAATTGATTTCAATTAACGTTAAAATATCCAAAAATATTTGGCACCCCATTACAATAAAAAACGATACCTTACTCACCCCAAAACAGATTCTGTTTATATCTCTGACCACAATAGCGAATGCATTTTCAGTTCCTTGTTTGTATTTATAGACGAATATACTTATCTTATGAATAGCCAGTCAAGCTCGCAATATTATTGAAGGCTACATAAACAACGGAAAAATCACAACAAATATGTATGCACGTCAAGGAGCAGTACATTCATCTCGCAAGTATCTGCATCTACTTACTATATAAAACCAGAACTGCTGATTCATAGCCCGGTCTATTTTTAGAGCTTCATTTTTTCATCCTGCAAATGAAGAAGGAGAGCTGCTTTTGCAGACGGTGCCAACCGATCAACCAAACAGGTATCAAAATTATTGGCTAATCAAAAGCTAGCAACAAAACGAAAAGATTAACAAGGATGTTTCTACTTTGCAGACATGGCGACCCACAGTTTGATGATGGACAAACAAACGAACGAAACATAAGATAATTCGCAAATGTGGGTGGCAGCAATCCATTCTAATCTTTACATAAAGTTCATTTTTAAGCTTGCCTAGTTGAAAAGTTTAAGTGAGTTGGCATTTGATAGAAAATGCCAACAGTTAATTACACGTAATAAGATTAGCACAACTAGAAAATGTCGCAATCTATTGAATAATAGTGTCGCACTAGAATATATAGTGCATTGAATGTTGAAGGGTCGTTAATCACAGTTTAATCTGATGTACATAATAGATACATACTTTATTGGTTCACGTTGAGCGAATACAATTATTATGGATTTTTTTTACTGACGGTATTTAAACTATGGAAAACAAACGATAATCTCCTTATGTTCTGCCATACTACGGAGCTTTTAATTGAAAATGCATGCCAGGGGCCCATAATTTTGACGAAAAACCCGTTTACGCTTTCTAGGAGCCTCTTCTTTTCCTAATTATTCGAAGTACACCACTATACAAAAGAAAGGCAGGAGTTACGTTTATTAATAACAATGCGAACACCACTCACGATTATTGAGAAAGGAATAGTCAAATTTTCGATTTTTTTTGATTTTTTCATTCTATTATATAGTCCTTCAGGAGTTCCCCATCAAAATTGATGAAGTTGATCCGAGTGAAATTGATGAAGTTATGGGCTGTACAATAAAGGTTTCTCTCATGAATGGCCACGCGAAGAGGATAAAATTCATATTAACAGAGCTGATAAAAAGCTGCAAAAGGGTGCAAAGAAGGTCGAGTCCTTCGTAGACAACAACAAAAAGATACCCTAGACATCCTTGCTGATAGCCTTACACTTTATGGACCCGGTATTGACGATTCCGTGTGAGTAGAGAAAAAAATCACTTTTTTTGCAAAAAAAAATTTAAACGTGTTTTCTGAGATTTTTTATTTTCAAAGTCAGATAGACAGGGAACTCAAAAAATAGCGGGCCAATCCTTTTGAAATTTTGAACACTTATTTTGTAAACATTTTACAAGGTAACGCTGTCGAGATATTTTATTTTTAGACTATAATATTTTTCAAATACGAATTTTTTCGATTAAAAACCAACTTCCGAAAATAAATTTTCTCTTTTTCTTCGTTTCTTTTTGGCTTCAAAATTACACCAAAAATGAAATAAACAAAGTAAATGAGAAAAACTCGACAGCGTTACCTCCAGAAACTCATTTACAGAATCTTTTTGGTTGTTTGGTTGCAGATGATCCAGCTATTAGTTATGTTTCTATCGGCAATTTACCTTTTCTTAGAACGTCTATTTGGATGTAGAATCACTGGCTTATTTTTCAATATTTTTCAATAAAAAAATTACTGGATACTTTTTAATATACATTGTACTTTAGTATATTCTTTCAGTAAATGAACTAACCTTAACCATATTGCTAAGAAAAATCTTAAACCTATGCCCAAAAAATCAAGAATTAACCATACCCCTCCCCTAAAGAGACTCTAACGAATTTTCTGTGCTTGTTTCCAAAGTAAATCAAAAGAAAGTACACTAAAAAACCTTGAAGATGCAATATTGGCTTTTTTGAAAACCGAGCGATTTTTTTGCTGTTTTCCAGCAAAAAAAACTAGTTTGAAATTATTTATTTGTTGTTTTTTTGAACATTTTCTTGGACATTTTCAACCCATATTACCTCAATATTTGTAAATTACTTGTTAAACTTTCACTTCAAATAGTTTTCCTAATTCGAAAATAATATTTCTTTAATAGATTATTTTGAAATATTTTCCGAAGTTACAGTAACAATTGATTGAATTTAATGCAGGAAAATATGAAGGAAAAATTCAATAAATTTAATTCACAATAGGAGCAACATTTTCGTTCTTTCCGAATCAGATTACACAAAAAAACTTAGTTGCAAATACATTCCAATAAATGAAACGATTTAAACAGTATTTCAGTCATAAAAATTCCAAAAATCGCATCGTACATTTATTTTTTCAAGCATTATCGGAAACATCAATCAGTGTCAAATAAATTAGACAAACACCACTTCATCTAAAGATTTAGGACGTTTTATTTGTTACGAGGTGTCAACATCTAAATCGCTTTTAATGCCAACTTTATCACATTGATAACAAACATATCAAATTTGCCCCCAATCGAGATATAAATGCAACTGAAAATTTTCCTATTGGATTTTTTCACTTTATCTCTTAGTAACCCAGTCGAGGTGGCAAATGCCGGAAGATTTATCCAAATTATTTATGTAAATTTATTTTGCCCGTTAAATTGGTGTGCGCGAATAATTTACGTAGATCTTTACACAGACAGAAATATCTTTTGCGATTATAGAGACATTTTCAAGCAAGGACTAATATCTAGAGCTAATATAAATAATGCTCAATGTACCACCATTTTTTTATTCTGGTGTTAATTTTTTGGAGTGCTTCAATCTATTGGAAAGATACCATAGATGATACGTCAGTCTAAAAATAAGTTAATTATTGCTTACGAAGATATTTTTAGATTGCTTACTGATTTTAAATTCATTGGACACGTTATATTATTATAACGCATGCATAAAAGCTTTTCCTCTTCAAAACATACAAATTAAAGATAATATTCAGTTAGTATAAGAATTAGATACTCACATGCCTTTGGTTGGCTATAATTTTTGATCAAAAAAGAATTCTAATATGTTATAGATTATACAAAAAAAAATTAGAGGCGCAAAAATATTTCATATGAACACAAAAAAATGATTTGTGAATTTGGCAATTGTTCAAACAAAATATAACTCCCAAGAAAGACTTCAAACGCCTACTTGAACTAAAGATAAAGTTTCATAAGAATTTTATATATGAAATAAAATTTTCAACGCATTTCATTTTGGATTCTGAAAAATTAATTACGAAAAACCAACATTCTTAAGCAATTTTCTCATAACTAATGTGATTCCTCCGCATTTCGAAAATCCCAGTTACTTCAATTGTAATACAAACCAGTTTACTGGTCGATGTTATTAGTATTGTTAACTACTGATCACTACACTTATCTAGACAAATAGAAATTCCCATAGGACAAATGTAATTATTTTCTATGAACTTGGATGACATAATGGTTTTTTCTTTGCTTGAGAATGTCACTAGTGAATCGCAACTCATCGTGAGACACAAAACGCCGACACGAACTATCTACCTAAGCCAAACTTTATAGACAACATGAGGCTTGCGGTTTAGATAGAAGCTTTGAACTATCTAGCAAGTAGATTGAATTCTCTGCCGCTTGACGAAGGCAAATGAGGTGAATGGTGGTCGTGAAACTTAATAATTCTCATCGTATTGCAAGGGTTTTAATAAATAATGCAGCGATATGTAATTCATAAGAAAATTTAAATGTTTTTGCTCGGACTTAATACAGTATATATTGTGAATAAATTTTCCCAGAATCACAAGATTTCTTCCTAATTTTATACAATGTACATAAATGCACCGAACGCTGCAAACTAGAATGTCCTTACTATGTGCTTCGTAGCATATGCACATGTATCGTGCTTCATTCCAACTATTCTCATATTTCAGTATAGTGAAAGTTTTACGTGGAAGACAGTTGACACACTCTTGTTTGTTGCACATGAAAACTGCAATAACACGCAACCCAGACGATTGTAAACCCTAAGTGAAAATGTGCGCCACATTTTCAACAAGGAAGAGGGATGGCAAGGAAAGTTGGATCGCGCCTACATCTATGTATATTTTAAACAACAAAGAAAAATGGATTGGATCTTACTGGATTTTGCTCTTTAATACGCATTTTTTCATCCTTTTCGAACAAAACAAAAAAAACTACAACAACCTTTCATTTTATGCATACAAATAGTAATTACAGCCCAATCCCATGCGGTTAAGGTATTTATGAGAATAATTCTGATGACAAGATTCTTTGAAGCACAAAAAAATGATGTGGATTTAATTGAATCTCGGTCACTGTATACCAATAAAGATTTGTAAGACTTTAATAACCTTCCTCATAAAATATCTTTCGTAGCATTCTACAAAAATAAATAATGACATATCCTTCAGAGTATTTTCTAGGATGCGTGGGCACAATCAGGATAATATTACCACAGCATCAGACAGTGAAAACACATTGAGAATAGCAACATTGAAATCGATAAACAGGGCGCATGCTTATTCTAGCTTGAATGAAACACTACCAGAGTCTGTTGCTTCAAAAACTGGACAAATTGTGAATGAATATATCCTCGAAAGCGAGGTGGCTGACGGAGAAAATAAAAAAAAAACAGATGGTGCATTAGGCAGTGGGGAAAAGTGCAAGCTACAATCCGAGTAGATGGTCTTTATTGATTGACTGACAAAAATATAATGTTGTCTTTTAGGATAATCAAAGTTCCAGAAATTCAACAATATCTGGCATATAATTCGAGAACGTGTTATAAACATTTTTTATTCCTAAAAACGTTTACAGTTGCAATGAAACCCTCCTTTAATTTCTGTGAACCAGTAAATCTAATTCGTTAAAAAAAATAAAGTACTTTCTTGGAATCATTAATTGCTCAAGAATCAACCTTGTTCGATTGATTTTATTTTTATCACAAGAAATTGAATACTTTCACGAAACCGACGAACAGCGTTTCTGGTAACTCTTAATAAATAATTCAAAACGATTACAAACACGTGTGTGTAATACGTTATAAATAACATATGTAAAAGCGGTTAGCGAAAACAATTGATCAATTGTTTATGCAATGCGACACGATGAAGTAATTAGTTGGAATGCATTTCGAAACATAATACCAGACCAAGCAAATAATTTGCACATACATTTTCCCAGGAATGCCTTTAAATCGAACGATTGTGGCAATATTAAATTTACTTTGTATCAATTTCTGAGAGCAAAACATGTTGCCAATCATTTTACTGTCTACATAAAGGGTTTTCAAAATAATGAAAATGATACTAATATAAATACATATTTGGAGAATGCAAAAATTAATTGTGTAGGTTCAAAGTGTGACTATTCGTAACCTATTCGTCGTATGGCATGTGATCCTTTCATTTGATACTGTGTGTCTACAAATAAATGTTTCGATACAATTTATTAATTTACTTATCAATAACTACCTTCAAAAATGAAATAGCTTTTCCATTTTGCTCGATGTTATTTCAATTGAAACAGAGTCACAAGCAATGCAAATTTGGGGTAAGACGGCGGGCTAGTCGCGACAGCCGTTTATAACATTTTCGGGGCAAGTTCAATGATTTCTGGATCAAATAAATAAACATCCGAATAAAATAAAGAATGATTTACAACAGTATATACAGATGATCAAATTCTCCAATGCAATTGAACTGATAAATTTGTTTAATTAATTCGGAAACTGAGTTATTCGACTCGAACATTTCTTCATTTGATACATGTCCGCTATTTATTTGATTCTCAAATCAGTGAATTTGAGACGAAAGTTCTACAATAGAGTTCATTTTCTATAATGGTATTCATTTTCCATAAACAATCTCTTGCGTAAAGCAACAATTTTTTAAAAATATTCAACTGTACACCATAAGTAGTATTTGCAAAAAGAAACCAACAAAAGATCCACCCAATATGATTTCGGGTTGATTCCTTATCAGTGGTCAATTAATTTGATTGATAAAGGCACCAAGGATTAACAATTAACCTTTTTATAATGTCCCAGTCGTAGCACATCATCAAGTAAAAAAATCACCGAATATTTCGAAATTTTATTCAAAAGAAAAGGTAAATTCGCACCACCTTCCACAAGTGGGCTAAGAACATAATAGACGATGAAAATTAACATGAAAACGAACCCAAAAAATTATGCACGAATTTTTGTCGGACAAGTCGATGCAACCAACAGTTGTGCAATATTTCGCGAAATCGGGCATGATATTTACTAGGAATTTTAACTTGATGATTATTTTTTGTTAATAATCCCTTTTTACAAGAATGAATGTGTACCATGTAAGATTTCTAATCATTTAAAGTAATAATTTTGAGGGTAATGCATTAGTATAGAATCATTTCATGCAACTATTTTTCAAAAAATTTATTAGCTTCAATTAAATTCATTGTACGTCAACAGTTAAACAAACAAACCGCTTGAAAAATTGTTTTCAAATTAAAGCGTTTTAGCTCCTACATACACAAAAAATTTACACATTTTTCGAATCAAAAGTTGATAATTAACACAGCATAAATAAATTCAATCAATTCTGTTTCAAGCTTACGTTGAATGTACACGTCGGCTAGATTTCAAAGTTGAAAAACATCAACAAATAAATTCTAATAATAATTAAGTAATATGTGTAAACAAGATATCAAAAGATGTTTAAAAAATTAATAAATTTCGGAATGGTCGGGTAAGAATATCTCGACAGAAAACAAATTTTCAATCATGATTGGTTTATCAATATTATCGTGTTCATTTTAATTGATCTAATCATTCAGTGCAACACAATTAGCCTCGCTAGTCTTCTGCGTGTCAAAATTGGCGAATGATAAATATTGGCCTTCCCTGGACACAGATAGAACTCAACTATCAGCAAACAAAGATCTTATGATTTTAACTCTTTATCCACTTCATCACTAAATACTCAACAGATTTGCATAATATGTTACTTTCTGCACTTGTGAGCATAATAAAATGCTTCCACTTCGTGCTATCTAGTGATGAGCAGAATCGGTCTTGGTCTTGCAGTCTTGGTCTTGCATAAAAACAAGACCAAGACTCTACCTACCCTATCGAGACCAAGACCAAGATTTGCCCTGCAAGACCAAGACCAAGACTCGCCTTGCAAGACCAAGACCAAAACCAAGACTATGCGAGACTCAACCATAATAAATTTTAAGTATTTTTATAGTTAACACGTGAAACTGTGTTTAGAATTTTTTTTAAATTTCAACAAAATCTTATTGAAGAGAAGCATTCAATGAATTTAAATGTAGAATGTATGGGATTTTTACCACTGAGAAGGGTGTCTGCTATTCCGTATGAAGCTACGGGTGTGGCAAATTGTCCTGTAAACCTTACTCGTGATATACATATTTATCATGTGTAACTAAACAAACGTATGAAAATGTTGTCATTTTTAAAATCAGAAACATGAAATTTGGCATACGAAATAAATGCTTACATGAAATTAGTTTGGTACATGAAATTGAATCAGTATTGATACCATTTCCCACTGCATAGTGAATTATTCATTTCTATTGTAAAGTATTGATAAAAAAATTCAAATAAACCAACTGAAGAAAAAGTTTTGCCGATGCAAACTTTCTGTGCGTTTTGTGTCGTGTTTCTGGCTTCAGTAGCTACGGTTCTGCGTTGGTGAGTTAGTCAGCCGATTTGGAAGTCTTTCTTAATTATGACAGTATAAGTTTTTATCATAAGGCCGTAATGGCCAGCGTACACAGCTTCCAATCTAAAAGTGCCAGGATCTCGTCGTCAACTCTAAGATGTTTCCAGCCATAATAAGTGAGCAGTTTCGATACATTCAAGGAAACAAGAAAATTACTTCGTTACCTAGTTCCGTCTAAAATACTTCTCTTTTATTATTTATTTTTCATTGCTGGCTACTTACTTGAACGTACACCGTTTAGAAGTGGCTACAAGTTATTTACTAGCTTTTTCTTTAAGATCTCTATTATATAAGAGTAAATAAATCATTTAAAATATTTGTATGTAAAAACGCAAGACTGCAAGAGTCTTGCAAACAAGACCAAGATTTGGTAGGCAAGACCAAGACCGAGACCAAGACTAGGTCTATCGATGCAAGACCAATACCAAGACCGAGTGCGCAAGAACAACACCAATACCAAGATTACCACAGTCTTGGTCTTGGTCTTGTTTTGCTCATCACTAGTGCTATCATCAAAAATCGCAAACCATTCAGCCCTGAAAGAATTGAAGGGTTTGCAGCAACAAAGAGTTAACTCCATTTTTAGGCCAAACAGAGTTTACAGCAGTTACTGGCGGGGAAAAAAAAGCCCATCCAAAAATCCGTGACACCAGAAATGAGACATCGCTGACTCTCAAAAGTCTACAACAGGCATAAAATGGTCCTCTAACATTGAAACCTGCTAAACTAAAAGACGTTAAGGAACTCGCTGAGAAGTATGTTGGCCACAACGAGATGTGGTTCTACGATGGTCCAAATTCGAATGATGATGTCGAGGATCCTGGAGAAATCACCGACGCCGAATGCTATGATCAGTAGTAGTTTTGGTAGTTTTTTATTTTTTCTTTGGAGCTTCATTTTTCATTTAAGTACTATGTACTAGAAAGAGTGTTTTCGGGCTTAAAATTTAGTTAGTACACTTGTTACTGTGTTCTTTTCTTGGAATAAACCAATTTTCTTGAAAGTGGTCCTTATTCAATGCTTGCTTTCCTAAAAAAGAAAGTAATTTTCAATTATTTGGGCCAAAAAGGAGTTAACTCCAGAATAAAATTGACTATAGAATTTGGCCAAAATATGTAGTGATAGGTGACAAATAATTGGACGAAGACAAAGGCGATTTAAATATATTCTCTATTTTTGAACAGTTTTTTTTTATTTTCCCAAAAATTATAAAAATTGGAGTTAACTCTTTGTTGCTGCAAACCCTTCAATTGGAGCTGGCATTTCTCTAGGTATAGTGAATCCTGTGAACGTTATATTTTTGCAGCCACCATCACACATCTAACTACTCGAAAACAGTAAGTCATTGACATGTCGGGGTTTGTAAACAAGAAACTATCATATTCGATACAAATTTATGTACTACAACAAGTTGGTGATTAAGCTAGCTTTCGAATGCTGCAGCTCCGAATGGATACCCGGCTTTAACTCTGTGTCTAAAACAACACAAACGTGTTTTGTTTATACCATATTCGTGGGCAAATAGCCATGAAAACTTAGTGGAAAGCAAATGGTTTCCAAGTTTGTTTAGTCCAAGTTGCAGTGTGAGTCACAGGTAAAGTCCAGTGCTAAAAGCAATGCTGAAAAACAACTTCAACAACTACGAAACAATGAAACCAACAATATCGATTCTTCCGCAAAACCATTTGGTGATTTGCCAACTATTTTCCAGGACCTTGGATTTTGAGTAATATGTATCTTCCAGAAGTATCCATATCTTTTTTTAAGTTTCCATAAGCAAGGACACTTAGACTTTATTATAGCTCTAGATACATCTGGAAAATACCACAAGCTTTTCGATTGTCTGCCACTATATCTTCAAATAAAACACTACATCTATAAGTTGAAACAACAAGCTACCCAAGCGAAATATGTTTAGTGAAACTGAAATGGGCACAAAATAATCGGTTCCAATTTGTCTCACCATCAACCGCAGCTGATCATCAAATTCAAGTCAACAAGTCATTGAACTTTCCTCAGCTACTCGTACAATCTTCGTGGGCTTCAAAATGATTTGCATTTATCAATATAAAGATTATTTCAGCTTAAGATACATTTAAAAGTTGTTGGGGAAAAAGCAAGTTATGTTTTGGACCATGATGCAAAATCGGATTGTCAAAGACACTCATCATGATTAGATTAAATGCTTGCTTGTAAAGTTAAATGAATTGAATCTTTACTCGATGTAAGATATGTATGATGATTAGGTCCTTTTGGAACTTCAATTTAAAAAAAATCGACATACATTTTTAGGTGTTGAATATCAATGTAGACTACAAACTTATTTATTCCGACTGAAACGAATCAAAATCAACCCAGACTATGAAAAAAACAATATAAGACAAAGCTGGCCTTAAAAGGATTATCCAAGTCATAGCTGCACTTCCGTAAAGAGTCATTTGCTTGTGGATTGCTTTCCACTTGAATTAAATGGTGTAAACAATAAAACAGACCTTCCCTTCCAACATACAAGAGATAGTGGACATCCCGAAGAGTTGAGGACATGGAAGACCTAGCCGCGAAAATGATGCGAACTTGCACGTAGTAACTCGTTAAAGAGTGTAACCAAGCGGCAACATTCTTTGTCCCACTAAAAGTTTTCCGAAACGACGAGAAATTCGTGCAAACATTCGTCAAATTTACCAAACTTGTCTACAGCATCTCTAAGTATGGATGGAAGGTATATGTTATCGGATATGGTTGTTCTTATTACGAAGATCGTTTCAGGTGTGCTATTTGCAATGACATATGCAGATTTATTTATTGCATAATATCAAATTCCTCCATACGGGACGAGTTTTTCTGCTTGCATAACATGACGGATAACGAATTTTTTTTGTGCCTTTTATTATGGCGTGGCAGTCCTTCACGAAGGAGTCGTGATTGGCAACAACACCCGTTCTGCTCCCATCCCCTTAGAACCAATGGATATCGTCGACATTTGCGTGGTATGGAAAATCGTCCAATATCAATTCTTACACGATTGACCAAAGACTTACTGGATGCAGAGCATCCAAAAGGAACAACGAGCAGCAGCAGCAAGGATTGCTGCAAAATTAAAAACTTTCATTTAATTCATAGTTTTCCTGGCTACTTTTTTTCATAAACAATTTATGCCGGAAAAAATCTTCATCTTGCTTTATAATTTATATACATTTGAAATCTGCGACTGCTAAAAAAAATCAAATGTCGCGATGAAGTCTCGTGAACTTGAAATAGACAGCTTAAGATAACATTAGACAACGGTAACGGCAACGGCAAAATTTACAGGAACAATTAGGTACTCAATCGCTGAGCTTGGATGTATAGTTTGCTTCAAGCCTAACAAAGCATTTCGTATGTAGGTAGGTTTCCCGTCGAATCCGCGATTTCATGATTTTGGTATGGTTTTGAAAACAACGAATTTGTGTGTAGCACTGTAAAACTGGCCGAATGGTTTGGCAAACCAATTTCCAACCATTATTTTAGTACTTTAGGTTTCGGTCATTCGCTTGATGCACGTATTAGTATGAAGTATTCACGGGCTACTAGATTATTATCGATAACCACATCAAAAATCTCTTCAAAACCCACCAGTCTACGCTCCCTTACCAGTGTTTTCACAACAACTTTCTGTTTCATTAAATATCACAATCCTATCATTGCCCACTCGCAGGATCTGTTCAAAAATAGCTTCTTTATCTAAAATCGATTAAACACCAACAAATCTCCTTGCCAACTCGTATGCGTACTACATTCTTTACCACTTAGATCTAACATTTACTCCTTTTTTGCTTTCATTCTCCTTTCCCCCACATGCATATATGTAATTTACTAGACCGTCCATTGGATAGTGTATTTTTAGCACTTTCGGACTTCCATTAAATTTATTCTGAACTACACTAAAAATAAATGCTGGGTCACAGGTCACGTACTCAACCATCAGCCTCTTCGCATATGTAGATTGCATGGTATTTTCTATTTATATAATACCGAAGAATGTCATGAAGGACGAATTCCTTCAATTACATTACAAGTAAATGACGTCACAGTAAAGTTTTGCATTTGCAAAAATTGTTTTTTGCTGCTTTTGCACAAACATTCTCAGTTGATCGTATGAATTTATAGTGAAAAAGTTATTTAGCTTCCCTCGACGAATTTTTATTATTTATATCATTCGTTGGAGCACATTTAGATTTTATGGTAGATAGATATGCGTTTTTTTATTTTAGTCAAAAAAGAGAATATACCGCTCGTATTGATGCTTGTCGCAATTTAGATTCAACTAACGAAACAATTGCGAAGCAGGAAACAATCTTATCTAATCTTCGTACATAACTACTCTAGATTTGCCTGACAAATGAAGTATTGTTTGCAAGTAAAGATAAACGGAATATGCCTTTAGATATTTTACTCATATTATCAGCATTCGGACAGACATAATATCGTCAAACAATGACAAAAACACAACAACCGCAAAAAAAACAAGTAACAATCCATCAATGGACAAATACATGCATATGTATGTATATGCAAGAAATCAATTTGTTCGACACGATATGCAACTCGTCACTTTTTTCCAAGGTATAAAAAAATCAATTTAAGACTAGACGCAACCATTTAAGACTCCGATTTCGGACCATATCCATATTTGGCTCACATAAACCTATGCGTATTTGAGGAATGGATACTTAACTAGAAAATAATTCTTGAGCATGAAATGTTCCTTAACTCTTGGTAAATTTTTCTCTTATGCACTATTTGCCGATTGAGGCCAGTGATTACAAAACATAATGACCTTTGCTATAAACTAAGCAATTTATAAGCGTGTCACCGCTGCAAAATAAGGCTACCGCTGTAAACTGCCTAGCATTTAATTCAAATAGAGCTATTGATGGATGAATCTTTTGAATAGTCCATTTTATAGAGCTCAGTTTTGGAAATATGTTATTTCTATATGTATATGACTCTTATTTAATCATACAATCAATTTATTTGCGCCGCAATCAACTCAAAATGACCTCATAATCAAATAAGAAGCCAAACTAAAAACATTCGGAGCTATTCTCCTTCCCATTTTCAGCAGCAACTAACAATATCACGATTCTCTCAATGAATATACAAATTGAATTCTGTCAAGTGCACACCCTCATATACGAGTATCTACATGTATGTTTACTTACATTTATTTATGTGTCCGAAATGCTTACAACCTAATTGAACTATCAAAACTATTCATCAATTTGTTTACCATCATTTGGAATGAATTTGTTTAATCTTTATTTTATGGCTTCTGATAATAAATTGTGGTGAAACGTGACTCTTATCACGTCGACATTATTGTCTTAAAAATAGTTGTTTGTTGTTGTTTTTGGAAGCAATATAAAGATTTGGCAACTTCAAGGAGTTTACTGAAATGTGATTGCATACTTTGATTTTATCAGAAATGGTTTTTTTCTCCTCCAATTTCATGTGAAACAATTAAGACTACACAACAGGTCAAATAAATAAATATTTTGTTATCGAAAAAGTCATCATAAACTTTTGTACTGGACACTTGACAGACAATCAAAATTTATTTTCATAAACTTTGTGAAAAAACAATTGCCACAAATAATTGTAGACTAAAAACGTCGATCGGTAGAACAGAATATCATTGATGGAAAATGACTCTGAAAAATCAGTATTTGAATTCCTAGTGAAAATTTCAGATAAATACTAATGTCAAGTATACGAGGGCGGTCCGATACGTACTTAGCCTCACCGCCCGATGGCGCCACTGTCGCAAAAGAAATTTATTATCGTGTAGTACATTTTCGGAGATGGCTACTGTCGAAATTTCAGTCGAATCGGACTCGTAGTTTTGTTTTGACCGCGTGTGGATGCGGGCATGGCCGCGGATTTTAGAAAAATGGAAAAAGAACAATATCGGTCGGTGATTCGATTCTGGTTTTTGGAAGGGAAATCGCGCAGCGAAATCAAAAAGCGCTTGGATGCTGTTTACGGTACGGTGACCCTTCTCCTTCGATGTCAACCGTCAAAAATTGGTTTAACGAGTTTCA
The DNA here is from genome assembly GCA_963942545.1 of Oxycera nigricornis. NCBI lineage: Eukaryota > Metazoa > Arthropoda > Insecta > Diptera > Stratiomyidae > Oxycera > Oxycera nigricornis. The sequence goes on along the minus strand of OZ012659.1, from coordinate 127,847,392 downwards.
ACGTGGTTGCACGTCGGTTTTTGATGAGCCATGTCCAAGTGCCTCGAAAACACCTACCACGGAGGATAGCGTGGCAAAAATCCACGATCTCGTATTGGCAGACCGCCGTTTGAAGATGCGTGCGATAGCTGAGACAGTAGGCATCTCAAAAGACCGCGTGGGTTATATTCTGCATGAAATTTTGGGCATGAGAAAGCTGTCGGCGCGATCGGTGCCGGGTTTGCTCCCTCCGGACATCAAGCGCAACCGTGAGACCACTTCAGAGCAGACGCTGTTTAAGCGCAATCCGAAGGAGTTTCTGCGGCGTTTCGTGACCATCGACGAAACATGGATCCACTGGTACACACCAGAGACCAAGGAACAGTCGAAACAGTGGACTTCACCCCGCGAACGTGCTCCGGCGAAGACTGTCCTATCGGCCGGAAAGGTGATGGCCACCGTTTTCTGGGATTCACAAGGTATGATCCACATCGAGTACCTGGAGAAGAGCAAAACGGTCACAGGGCTGTACTATGCCGAATTATTGGGCCGATTCGACGTCGAATGCAGAAAAAACGGACCCATTTGGAGAAGAAAAAAGTGCTCGAATTGGGCTACTATTCCAAATTTCGTTTTTCTTTTATAGGCTAAATACTTATCGGACCACCCTCGTATACTGGCACTATTTAAACGTTTGTTCATTTGAAATCTTTTACCATGGCTACATGTTGAGCTGACGAGTCATTGCTCTTTCTGACCATAATAAGTATAAATGAATTCAACTTCATGCAGCGACGAGCCGTTCTTAAGAAATTGTAGGAGCAATCACTCTCTACCTAATTAGGATTGGCGTTGGCAAATAAAAGCATAGAAATAATGTCCAAATAGCAGAAGCAGACTTATACAGATTGTCGAATAGAATGCAATCATTCAAAGTATAAATAACTTAATTTAAAAGTGAATTCCATATTGTATCCTAGTACATTTATAATTATTTCCTAGGAGCCGACCAACACTCAACGGAAGCAATGACTTGAAGGGATTTGCCGCTTCGGTATGGACAAAGTTTTGCTTGTACACGAAGCTACGACAAGATAACCTTCAAGGTAGCCTGAATGTTTGATAGTAATGACCATAAATGACTGGAAAGAGTAAACTATTTGCCAGGAGATCACTATCAAAGGAATCAAAAAAATAAAGGCCTAAAAGTAGATCGTTGGGGAAAATCGGGAAAATAGACGGGGAAAAACGGTGCAATTATATCAAACGCATGATTTTATCTGACAACTAGAAGAATTTGTTTGTCACAAAATAATTTCCCTCTTGTATATGCTTCATGTTCGTTAAAACTGAAGCGGACGAAAACAAATAAACAAATTTTCCCATAATTGCAACGATTTTTTTCGTACATTGTTCAAATGAATCTCATGAGTACAACACAATTGTGTTAATGAAATACAAGCTACTCTCAGCATTGCGACAACACTATCTAAACAATCCGTCTTAGGGTCTTATCAAACTTCCCCGCAACTTTTGATTGAAAATCTACATCTCTGTACATCAACCACAAAATCAATGTTGACAGAATTATTGTGTCTCTTATCGCATTTCGTTTTCGAAATAGGTATATTGTTTGCAAAGGAACAAAACGTGACGAAGTGTCAACCAAATGTTGATAAAACCATTGAACAGGAGTGTCGATTGTTTTCTTGTCATTTTACTTTTTGAATTAATGCTTTATCATTGGAAAAGAAACTCCACGATAGTCTGTTTTCGTACAGTTTTAAATAGAAATTTGCAGATAAAGATACGCATATCCGATTGAATGATTTTGCAGTTAAAAAAATTTCCATCGCAATATCTCGTCCTTGGGAATTCGATTGGACAGTGTTGAAAATTTGTTTTGCCTTTTGAGTTTACATGTGGGAATCCCGTCAGTATAATCTGTTTGTATTATTTGCTACTCATATTATCGGTGCCAATTTTACAATACTAATTACAAGCCTAAAATCGATGCGCAATTGAACATTATAACTAGTTCTAAATGATAAAACGGACATGAAATCAAGAAGACCTTATGATGCCTCGACGTTGATTATTATTCAAGGAATACGACTACGGTAAAAGTGGACTCCAGGCGCCTCCCAGAATAGCTTATAAATTTCGGCAAGTTCATAGGGTACTGCTCGTAAACACACTCGGAAAGTGAGCTCGATATTATTTATTGTTTTCGATCACAAGCGAATCGAGACAATAATCATAAACAGATCGTTTGACCGCTCTGCACAATTCATCCATTCATCGGGTTTCATCGTTGATTGTCCGGTCATGTGCAATTCATTAAACAATTTATCAACGATTTGTTGTGACCAAACATTTTGTACAATTGGATTGGTTGATTCGGTTAGAGCACTGGCCTTTTGGTGCTCCTTCAATCAATTGGAGCTTGATTTCAACGTTCTCCAGAATCTCATTCAATTGAACGGTCTATGTCTTTAGGAAGTCTTAATTGCGAATTGATTATGTAAATTTAACATCTAGTAATGTTTCTTTAATTTTCTGTGATTTACACATGAGTTTCTATTCGATCGAGAACTTTCTATTAAATTTAGTAATGGCATTTATAAAGAGTTACTCCAAATCGTTTACTAGTTTATCATTTTTCTCTCGCGAAAATTACCGTTAATTTTTTAAATTATATTATTTATACTTTTTGCGAGTGGAAATTACAGAGAAATTGTTTTTATATTGCATTGTTGTTAGCGAGTACAAATTTTAAACCAACCCTGGTTTGTTTTCTTTTCACACAATTTTGTAGCAGAGATTTTTCTTTAATTTTTTTTTCATTTATTCTTAATGTCTCCGAATTTTTTCTGAAATTTTGGTTTTAATGCTGAACTTCAGTTGAAAAAGAAGATCTCGTCGTTCATCACAACTTCATGCAATGTTACCAATTCAATTTATTATGTATGGAAAGCGCAATAACGACATAATCTCATGCAGAAAGACAACCAACCTGAAAATATTCTCAACAACAAAACAATTAACATGCATAAATCAATAAATTTATCAATTATCACATCAAGGCCATCTTTTGAACAGATCAATTAGCTGCAATCAAACCATGTTTAGATAAATGCCAATTTCTTTCTTATCACAAGCTAGTTTAGATATGATGCAATCGCAATTCCAACCAAGGACAGAAAATCTTGTAGAACATTTACTATACTACACATTCCGCTTTGCCATTTATTTACGTAGAATTTTTTCTGGTTTTTTCTGGAGTTTCCAACATTTTTTCCTGACTGATGTACTTGGACACACATTTCTTATGGCTACAATAAACGGATGAAACGTCTTGGAAGTTTTTTGGAGAAGCCTAAGTAGTTGGGACATAATTAGAATGCCTGAGCATTGGCTCTTGGGAATCCTTTTGTATAACGAATGAACTCAGCACGCCCTACCAAAGAGACGCAATCCATCGCTCAAAAAATCCAATATTCTCATTTTTTTACCAACATAATTCTGGGTATTTATTTCTGAATCCTGATAAATTTAAGTAATATATATACATCATGTTACGATTTTTGTGATATGCCTTACGTAGTCGATACATTAAGATGCAGAGAATATTGTTCATGTGTTGGCAAATGATCAAAACTGAAAGTAAGGCCATTAAACGTGTATACGTACATTTCTTTTTGTGTATAATTTTGTAAAGAATCAAATTTCTCGATGACTATGACAAATTGCTAGTCTTTGTATTTGGCATCCCAAATGGTTTTAACATAAAATCGAAGCGTCTGATGTGACTAGAAAATCAATGAGCTCCATTCCACTAGCTGCCACAGATAAGCTAGAATGATCATTTTTTTTTTGGTATACATGGTATTCGTAGAACACTTATCTTGGCGACAGAATGCTGAAAAATTTGCATGATACTTATCGCAGACTACTTATACTAGACGATGGAAGAGTAAATCCAAGTTAGTTGTTTAGCTGGCAATTTGTTAGAGTGATGATTAGCTAATGGAGTCCAGGGATATCAATGTTTTTCAATTCCTGACAAATTCATTTTATAAGACTTGTTACTTCTTGAAAGTAAGCTCCTCATATATTTCATGAATTATATGATTTTTCTACATTTTTAGCTGGAAAATCATCCCGATCTTTTTTCCTAAAATATTGGACAGGTTTAATTCAAATACTTCTGTGGTTTACTCTTCATATGGAAAGTACACCTATCTGAATAAAATATCTGGGTCCACTCGAATTCCTGATGTCCAGTAAACCACTGAAGTTGATACACTCGGTACCATTACCCTTGAATTAACGAGAACATGTCTATTGGAAGTCGTCATTTCATTGCACAAGCTTCTACCTCACTCTTCCTACTTGCAATCGCTTGGAATTGTCACGCAATCAATACCACGTGCTTAAGGGGTTACACCACAGTAGAGGGCGAAAATTTATCGTTTTTTTTTTGCGATTTTTTTAAGTGGAAGGAAAAGTAACAGGGTGATTATTTTTAAGGATGTTATGAAGCATGTTTTGAAGCTTTTCAAAAAAAAAATTTAATAAAATATACTACAAAATGGCTGCGGACAGGTTTTTTTGGAGAGGCTCCGCGGCACGCAGTAGAAGTGCACCAAAAATTAATCTGGAACAAAATATTTTTCTTTTTTAAACTACATAAGTATAGCTATAGAAATACGTAGGGGATTTTCAAAATATTCATTCTTGTTGAATTGGCGAGCATTTGAAAAATAGGTTCATTTTACTACCAAAAAACGGGCACTTATTTGTACCTAAAAAATCGAAATATTAACTTATCGAAAATCGGCTTCGTATTTTTATGCGGAATGTTGTTTTAAAGTTGTGATATTAATTTGGAGTGAAAAAATGGGAAATTTTTTGAGTTATGCTACGTGCCGATTTGAAAAAAAAACGTGTTTCGAGAAAAACGCGTTTAAATGTTTGACTTCACTTTACAATCGTTATACTCCGCAGATACAAATATTAAAATAGTTGAAATATAACGAGCTTAACCCATCAACAAGCCTAACCGTGGTCGTGCTGTCTCGTGACGAATGGCAAATGACAGCACCTGAAGAGGATGCCATCCGACACGCCGAAATCACACTTTCCATTAAATTAACGATGAACCAGCATAACCTGGGAGCTAAGAACTCCCATTAATGTGCAACAATAGTGTTAGTAAGTTGCTAACCAAAAGCACAAACTAGGAAACAATGTTGTTGACTAGACTAGGAGGTTCTAACCCATGACAAACTAGATTTCTGACAGGTATGAAACCGTTTGTGTCTTATTCTAGAGGGTTCAAAGGATTGTTTAAGCCAATAAAAATAAAATCAATTTTTTGAAATTTCTATTGTGGTTTAACGCCTTAAAGTCGAATATGTCGAAAGCCAATTTTATACTCCTTTATACTACATTCTGACATGATATAAAAAAGTAGGCATATTAAATTTAAAGTGTGCTTATTTTCATATATTTGATGAGGTCTATTTGCTCGTTTTTTAGGTTCTCACATATTTAGTGTCAGTGATTTTTTTGCTAGAAATGCATTTTTTCATGCAAATGGAGAAGAAACAGTTTTAAGGCTGTCATAAATGCAAGCAAACTGCAACAATACGAGTTGCCTTAGAGTATTGTTTCGTCGTATACATACATATGTACGTTCGGAAAAATGCGACAATAGACCAAAAAGTGGACGTCATAATACGAGGCGTATTTTGAAAGATGCGTGTGCACATTTATTTCTTCATGCCTTATATGCATTCCGACAAAAATAATATATTCACCCCTGGCACGCCGCGTGTCCAGCAGCCTCATTAATGGATACCTTATTTTGGATACTGTTTTCTTCGAATGTTTTGTTTTAATCAACAGAAATATTCTTCGTATTAGTCTCCTCTCGAGCGATTATGGCGATTTCAACAAAGAGGTTGCAATTTTTTAGCCGCAACCGAAGGCCAGAATACCAAAATTGCTGCCTTGGCCGAGGAACACTTGCCACTCGGCGATCGACTCACCTTTTTTAGCGCTGAACGGCAACCATCGATTGAATTTCACTAATTGCACGAGTACACGCGGAAAATACGATACGACACACGGAAAACATTTGGAATTTCACTTGAGCAACACAAAACGTCACCTGGCGTGACAGCAAATTTTCAATTGCACTGACGATAACGGAACAGTACTTGGAACAGAAAACTAACAGGAACGGAACGAACTGAATTAACGGGTACCAGTATCGCGCTGGGGCAAGTTGTCAAAGGGGGATTAACGTCAAACGGTTTGCATTGACAGGTCACTTCAAAAAGAAGTCAAACGGCGAATTCATCGAAATTTAGTGTTTTTTCCTGACCTTATTTCGAAGTGATATGTGACAGAAGCAAGTGATAACCTCGGTTGTAGCAACCCAAAGAAAACAGTTCTGATAAATTGACGAGACAGTTAGTGAAATTCAAGAATTTGTGATATGAAGTGCATAAATTATGGTTTTTCGTATTAAAGTGCAATAAACATACACGTTGTTAGCTGCTTAAAAGATTGAGTGCTTTTAAAAGCTCTTTTAATCGATAATTTCATATTTTTATGTACATGAAATGTCCAATGCAAAGAATGACATTTTCCTAAACTGTGTACAATTGTAAATCAGTGGCGTTTCAGAAATTAATGAGACAGGATCATAAAATTCATCATTCAATTATTTATTTCAAATTCGATGTTGGTGACAGCCATAATTCTGACGAACATTTTGCACGGCAAAACTTGATCTAAATTGTAGAATTGAATGCAGCAAGCAAAGTTAAGAAGAAGTTCAACTGGAAAATTGTAAAATTCCAAAACAAGGTCCACTTTTCCATTGTATGGTTTTTTTCCTAATCAGAGAAATTCAACACGGGCATCGTGGTTTTCTGTTCCACACGCCTCCTATTCAAATAAATAATATGTAGAAAATGGTGTACGCAGCCGTCAAGATGAGAAGATGCAACATTGGTTGCAAGCGAAGCAACAGCATAGATGTTAGATAGATATAGATGTTAGATGTAATTGCCTTTTACAATTACCATTCACATATAGATTAAAGTTAGTGAAATAACAATGAAAAAACATTGATAGTTTTGAATGCAGCAGCGCTTGTGATTTATTTTGTGTGGAAAGCATACAATATTTGCAGAAGAAATATAATGAACAATTAACTTTGGTGCAGTTCGGCACTTTGGTGCATTTGCTGTTGTGTGCAGTTCGCCACTTTGTTGCAGCCCCAATTTATGTTGCCGTTGTGCAGTTCAAATTGTTGACGGTTCGTGAAAGGAATGCCGCATTTTTCACATCGCATCGAACGGATTGTGCGTCTTCAAATGGCGCGACAAGCATGTTTATGTGTCTGCAAATTGAAATGTGTACAACGGATGGTATGTAAACTATATTAAACATTTATATTGCTACAAAAGCAAATTACTACTTCCACTACATTCATGCAGACAAAACATTTGTAGCTACATTGTTCGGCCTGAGACTGTTCCGAATGTTTTTCTTGTATGTGTAATTGCAGAAGACTGGCACACGTGTATGGCTTCATGCAGTGTGTGCAGGGATGTCCTCCATCTCGTCCTCCCTCTCGGCCGTGGAATCCACAACTAATATTGAGGGTACTTAATTATTATTGATAATTATTCGTTATTAAAAATGTTTGATCGTTACTGAATAATTATAATTGAGTTTATATTTACTGTTCGAGTTATAGGATTCCAATACAGTAGTACACTGTGGTACTTTTTATTATCTAAATAATAATAATACATAATTATATACATATAATAATAGATTCCGACGCAGTACTCACTTGGTCTCCCTGATGCACGTTTAACTCGAATGTCAGTACTTTTTGACGTTTTGACGTCTAGCGCCATAACGCACACCAAGGAAACCAAGAGGCCTGCCACATGCGCAAGTCCTGCCATATGCACAAGTCCTGCCATATGCACAAGTCCTGCCATATGCACAGATATTGCCATAAACATAGACACCGTATCCGAGTTGTTAACATTTACAATATCAAATTACAACTAATATCATTTGATTGTTATTAACAATGTTAAATTATTTACAACAATGTCCAATAATTAACTGCATTAGCGTCACTACTCCCATTCTACCAAACTTAATAACTAACATATGTTTGGAATTCTATAAATTAATCTTGATTTTTTTATAACATTTTTTACATTGATCAAAATTTCGCTAAAACACACAATAATAATATTATGAAGGTATTTGGGATCTGCACGGATTATATATTATAGTCGATTCTGAGAAAAATATATATAGCTGTATAACAACCTTTACTCATGGAAACGATTGTCTCTGTTTTTTTCGTTTTTAACGGTCCTCAGCACTGCAACAACTTAATATATGTAAGCAGTAGCCAATCGGCCATATTAAAGCACACTATTAAGTGTGACCCGTGGTTCTACGGAGCAAAATAAAATGTAAAACTAATCTCGAAATTGAACAAAAAGTTAATACTGACCTGGACAAATATTGGTATTGGCTTCTACAAAGCAGATTGGCAATAAACTCAAGGGAAACAAAAACATATTATTTTCAAACAAAAGAACAAAAAATAATAAAAAAATAAATCAAATATTTGGGACTTCTAATAGACGGGAAACTAACATGAACTCCACACATAAATGATCTAAGGAAAAAACTGGCTGTCTTCATTGGTCGTCTACATCGCTTCTACTTCTTTCCAAAGAAAAAAAATCAAAATTATGTAAGTGCACCTCCTTTCCAAAATTTCCTACGGCATCTTGAATTGGTTTTTTATGGAAAGAGCTAATTCATACGAAAGAATTTATATCGTAATGAATACACCACTGTGAAATTAGATAGAATTGAGGGAAAAAATACTTACAGAATGAGAAACATGAATAATATAGCTGTCGCATTTGCCAGAACTGATCGACTAAAAGAAGACCCCATGAATAAAGCAGCTAGCTTTTTCAATACACTACCAGACAAAATTAAAAAGATAGCGAACCCAACTTCCTTTAAAACGACACTAAAAAATACCTCTTGCAAGAGCAACATTCGAAATAAGTTACAATTACAATCAGTTTCATTAAAATCAAAGCCAATCATGTAATCAACACGAAATAATTAATAAACATATATTCTGAATTATTGATTTAACTAAAAGGATACTAAAACTCACAAATTTTGTACAATCCCTTATACCGATTCTTATCGTCTGGAAGGTACTACGTACTGAAATCTGAATACGGAGAATTACTGAATATTTGATGAGGAGAGTGATTGGAGGAGAAAGAGGTAGTTTTAGTCGGTAGAAATCCGGCATGCCGAGAGGCAAGAGCTGATCGGTATCCTTTGAAGATTTCCACCTCCCAACGTTGAAAAAAATCATATATATATCACCATTTATCATATGTTTTCAGTTGTTTATTATAAAATGGCAGTTATTTGCTGGTCGAGGCACTGCCTGAGCTCGTATATGTGCTATTCATTTTACGCGTGAAAACACCCTTAGAAACCTCAGTTCCTTGAATTGCATTGATGAAAGGTCTTTGTTGACACGAAGGACATTCGGTTTGTACAAATTGATGTGAAAAAAGCCTGAATGACCAAAGAAACTGGTGTGGAAGTGAAAGATAAAGTCCGCGGAAGTGCTTTATCCTCTGCAAATCTGGCAGTGCTTGGAACACGTCAATTTTTACAGGCACATGGCACCACTCTTGTAACGAAATTTGGTGTTTGGAGGCTTCCGTTGCGCACTGTCTCTTGTATACACTGTGTGCGCAACGTGATCTGTCGCTGCGACCCGAGGAATGTCGTCTTTCGTGTATTATCCAATTTTTGTGTCTAGTTCGCGTGAAAACTGATCGATTGTCCACTATCCTTCGCGTCGTGAGTGTCCATAATGTGGTAGAAAGGAGTTTTATGAAAACGCGAACCGATCTGCCCATGAAAAATGGCCTTTTTGTGTCCGGTGCGAATACGTCGTGGCAAAAAGAAAAAAAGTAAGATTTCAACCCAAGTTCTCGGGCCCTCGACGAAGTCGGGCGGGCCTAACGTCATTGAGCAAGTCCTTTTTCTTTGCTCGGGTGGTTTTTGTCAGAAATGTGCTGTGCTGGGTGGTTGTGTCCTTCCCCTCGGCAACACCGAAGACAATCGCTGCTACATTTCCAACATGTTTTCTCGAATGGAAAGCTAAAGGAATTGCTAATTCGCATTCAACGGGGCCAATAGCATTCACATCAAATATCGTTTGTTGAATAAAACATTTAAATATCTCTCGGTTTTGTCACCGAATCGCCCATAATTTGAGGTCATCATTTTCTACATGGGGGAAATATCGCCAATGCGAACATATAAGAAATTGTTTCCATATGTACCGGGAACTGCGCATATGGAAACTCCAATGGTGCCGCTTGATGCAGTCTCAGCGAATGCACTCGATAATACGAAAGACCTAAGCGAGTAACCTGGTCATTGCGGGGCACTTTATTTACATACAATGACGTTCTAGCAACTAATTACGTTATTATAAGGCATTTTGCCCCTTGACTGGCTGCCTCTTGCCTGTAAGCATAGCTGGAACACGCAACACCAGCTATTTTCGAAAATGGTGTATCTAGAACCACACAAATCGCAATTGGTTTTTACTCTTTTCGGGACATGGTGTCAAGTTTGCACTACTCGACTCTGAAGAGACATTATCTGGATTTTCAGCATGTACTATCTTTAATCAGACTTACCAGACATGTGTGTGGTTATAGTTATCAATCTTACCTCTGTATTTATGACATTCCTTAGGCTGCAGCGTAGTCGAAAATGTATTTAAATATTAAAATTTATATGGAATAGAATTTCTGGACTTTATCAACCGCAGGAAGTCAACTTATACGATGGCAACCAAGCTTATAGTTACAATGTTCATGGAGGGTTTTTGAAAAAATTTCATGCTCGAAAAATAAATATTTCTAATATGTAAAAATGAGTGTTTGCTACACGTTTTTTTATATTTTCATTGGGCAACTGTTTATTTGTTGGAAATAGTTACCTATTGTTCAATGTGTCGAACGCTATGTCTGAAACGATAATCTCGATAAAACATTATTGTAAAATCATAACTGAAAGTCAGGTTTGATCTTTAAACTACTAATCCTTCCTTCAGTTATGTTTCTTTCAGAATAAAAAAAATCATCCCATTACAAATTCGAAATAAACTCCAAATTACATACATTCTATTATTTTTAGTTTCGAACAGCGACATCGACAAAGATTTATCACGACCTGGCAGCGGTCTGGGTCTTAATCATGGTATGGGGCGCATTACCGGTTCGGCCAGTATTGAAACTCTCGTTCGTGTCGGCATTGAAAAGGAGCACGGACTGAGTCCGGACTCCAAAATGGTCGTCCTTCACGACTTCACACCGTGCGTGGACGACGAGCTCGAAGTGAAACGTGGACAAACAGTTAACATACTCTATCGGGAAAACGACTGGGTTTACGTAATTGGTCAGGACACGCGACAGGAAGGTTTCATTCCGTATTCATACTGCGCACCGTACAATACTCAACTGGCCGACATGGCGATCAAGAAGAAGCTGCCCCGCGACCAGAACATACCGAACGACTTGACGGACGGCGTGACGGATGGAACGCCCGAACTCATCGATGAGACTGGCACTGTTGGCTTGAACACAGTTGGGCCCGGCGGGGGCAGTGGGGGATTACAATCCCCGTTGAAACATTCCCAAGCGAGTCTTAGCTCAGAACCCGACTTCTTGCCATTTGCCAAAGATCCTAGCGGTCGTTATATAGTCCTGTACACATTTATAGCACGCGATGAGAATGATGTTTCGGTGGAGCGAGGAGAGTTTGTCACAGTCCTGAATCGCGAGGATCCCGATTGGTTTTGGATTGTGCGGAGCGATGGACAAGAAGGTTTCATACCCTCCGGCTTTGTATATCCTGCGGATAATGTTCTACAGTCGAAAGGTCACACGCAGCCGTCGATTCAGAATAGCAGTAGCCACAATCAAACAAACAACATGCCGAACAATGCAAACACTGCCACGAATAATGTTAATAACGGCACGAATCAAAATACAACAATGTCCTCTGGAAATAATATAAATTGCAACCCACAATCGCAACAAATGGTTGGAGCCGATGACCTGCGGTATCATGGAACGGAATTGGTGATGCTTTACGACTACAAGGTGAGGCTATTTCAGGGCAAGGAAATTTCAAGAGACTTCCAAACTTTTTTGAAGAAAATTATTCGGACAACTTCCAAACACTTATTGAAAATCGTGAAGCTAACGCCACAGTCTTCAAGGTTCATATCTAATACTGCTCCTGAAGTGTTCAGGGCAGAGAATGGACATAATAGGGCAGAAAATATCTGGAAGGCATAAGATCAAAGTCTATCCTGTTTCCTTGTCAATTTACTGCGCAGATATTTCCACTTCAGCTTATTACAGAAAGAACTATCCAAAATTATTACTTCATAATTTTCATTTTAGGCTCAAGCACCAGATGATCTTTCAGTGCGGCGCGGTGACTGGATCTATGCTGATCTGAACAACCAAACAGTCGATGGATGGTTATGGGCCTACGCCCCGAAAACAAGAAAATATGGTTTCATTCCAAAAGCCTACGCCAGACCGCCGGCAATGACCAGTTTATGAAACGTACTGTCGTGGAATACAAAATCTAAAAATAGTTACATTCATGGAAAAAGAAAGCACAACAGGAGACAAATTAGCCGTGAAATATTTTGACTTGGTACTGATTTTTTTTATTATTACTTTATGGAACAAGAAAGAATATATTATTATATAAAAAGGCTGTTACGTGTTCTTGGTACCTAATTTTAAGTTAATCTAATCGAACGCGGTGCAGACAATTGGCCAAACTCACACGCCAACAAAGAATGTCGCTATCGTCTCTGGTTGAAAAATAATGGGGAAAACGTGATGCTTCACGATAAGAATAATGGGACGTTATCTACTTGGGTGACAAACAGCCGCAAGCCTATGAAATAAATCTTACAAAAAACCATTCACGACTTTTCAAGCGTTCTGCTGAACATGGTTCTAATAAAGGAGATATTTTCAGTAGAAAGAAAATATTGTTAAGGAAGTTTTGCACAGGTAGATGCCATCAAATAGAGTCGAGAGTGATTACAACGTAAGAATAACACTATTCTTGAAAAATTAAATTAAAAAGAAGACAATTGTAGCTTATAAACTATTTTATTCAATTAATATTGAACACTATCGTTTACCGAATCGCTCAAGCGGAAGAACGAACTTGTTCAAAGCATCACACAACTTATCACGAACTAATAAACTCGGTCGATAAGGCTGTTGTCCTGCGGCTTTGTTTGCATCTGATTGATCTGTTGATGATAGTGGCGCATCATTTGGCCCGGACGTCGTGGCGGTGCCAAATATTCGAACATGCTCTGAGTATGCTGCGACAACATCTTACTCAGATCACCCGGCATTGGATCTGTCCAGAAGAAATCATGATTCAAGGCCGTATCTGCATCGATCCGCTGATTCGGATCCAATTGCAGTAACTTATCGAGCAAGTCCACACCATGCGAATCTTTCACGTATGGGCGCAGTCGTTCCTTCACCTTTCGCTTGTGCCCCTTCTGCAAATCGAGGTTCTTGTACAGTTCAAGCTCCTCAACGCCGGGCCAGACATCGGGCGTGAATGAGCCGCACAACTGTGATATGTAGATCAGCTGCTGTTGTTCCGTGTTTCCCTGCATTATTGGCGAACGTGTCCACATTTCAGCCATTATACAACCGGCACCCCACATATCGACCGGAGGACCGTAGTTTCTGTCGCCAAGTAGAAGTTCAGGAGGCCGATACCAAAGCGTCACAACGCGGTTCGTGTAGCGATTCTTTTGGTCGTTCTTCGGCACGCTGAAGGCACGAGCAAGCCCAAAGTCGGCGAGTTTGAGGACTCCGTATTTAGTTATCAGAACATTGGCAGCTTTCATGTCACGATGCAAAATCTGAAGGAGTACAATCACCTATAAATTACTTGTCCTGAAAGTGAGCAATCCTCACCTTGTTGCTGTGAATGTAGTAGAGACCATTCAGCAGTTGTTGCATCACTTTCTTAATTTCACCTAAATTGAATTTCACATTTATGTTGGATAATAGACCGGCCAAGTCATGCTCGCAAAAATCAAACACCAAGTAGAATGTAGAGCGATATCGGTTGTTCACGGTCGCCTTTGTTCTGCAGATTTCAATCAAGTTCACCACATTCTCGTGTTTGAGTAGCTGCAGGATGCGTATTTCACGGAGCGCTGTAATGGGAAACTGAAATAATGTCTTCGATTAGCAGCGCTGGACTTCTTCAACCTTGTCAAAAAGGATTAATGTACACAAAAAGCGGAATTGATTCTTAGCAGCAAGAAACCCGACTGCGTGAGCGCACGGCAGGAATCGAGTATTGCGACGTAGTCTGACTGTGCTAACTGGATTAACAGCTTAAATTTTCAAATTAAATGCTAGTGTGTGGCTGCGAACAAGAAATTCTGCTCTCACCCCTTCTTTCTCGTTGTCCATCAACACCTTTTTCATCGCCACAAATTTTTTGGTTGACTTCTTTTCCCTAGCCTTGAACACCTCCCTGTAAGCCACACAAGACAGTTACATTCTAGAAAACCATCATAAGTAAATGTTTCGTTAGTCACCCGAAAGTTCCTTGTCCAATTTTGGCGACCTTTTCGTATTTACTCGACTCATCACAATAAGGAAAGTCATAATCCTCGATGTATTTCTGCTTTTCCAATAAAGTCAGGCATCGTGACGACGATCCAGGATCATCACGGTTTTCTCGTCCTCGTGAGGACATTTTCCAAAAACGGTTGGCCTCACTCTTATCTCATATATTTGCCAAAATTGTTTCGAAGTGAACGAGAAGATTCAATAACTTGTGTCATTAGAGACCCTTCAAAATGACATATGGTTTTAAGACATATGGTATGCCAGCGGCGTCGTAGATGATTGCAGAGTGGGCGCACTGTGGAGAGTCAAAACGGCGGTTATTTTAAAACTAACTGATAATCTGCTGTTGCTCATTTTTGGGATAAAGTCAATAAAACTGTGAGCTGGCCGCTGAACGAACCATGTGCTTGCACCTTCCGTTACTTATGTTAGCTCCCCGGCGATTTGACTCAGAATTGAGATTGTGGCTCCAATTCTGTATTTATTTCCTATTTTCTCACCGATTGGAGGTGAAAATCTTCACAAGATACCGAATCGCTCCTGTTTCTTGACATGTTGGGCTTTTACCGACTCAAACCACCTCAACATCCTCAAAGACTCACTCTCACCCTCGCTCTTTGCTGGAGTCTGAATAATTTTTTTCAATATCAGTTTTAGTATGACGATCTCTTTTTAACAAATAAATACATTCGGAGTGATATACCTACTAAACCCAAATGCTTCGACTGCCGAACCAATTGGGTTTATTCGCAAAAGTAGCAGACTGTAAACTTAATAATCATAGAAATTACCCAGAAGCGATGCGATCTCTTTAAAAGATTTCCTCCTAGGAATCATGACAGCAACCACTCCAGCTGGCAGCCCTAGACAAACCCGACCAATTCGAGCTCGCATGACATTTCATCTTAAACTGTTGTTTGCGCTTCTTTTGTGCCTTTTGTCTTGTCTTAACCAAAAGATTTGACAGTTGTTGTGTTCGGAACGGGAAGGTGCTTAGCCAATTCGCAATCGCTCGTATTTCCACGTCTTTCTTTGTTGCGCTCGCGATCACTTTGTGCAATCGTAGACGAAAAAGTCCGCGTCGCGTGCCTGGCGTGGCCGGAACTATCCTCCGGAACGAAAGAAAACCTTACCCAATCGGGGAGTTGCGTGTGCGGTCAAGAAGATTGGGAGTCTGAAAATCGCCTATATGACGTCAGCGGGTGAGTTTGGCCGCTTTGGGCTTCGTCGCGTCGAGCAAGCCATCAAGTCTGGCGCTGAACTCGGATCGGGCAGTGCGAGCGCATTCGCTGGTGTCTAGATATAATGTCGTTGCGAGCAATTAAGAAACGCGAATCGAGGCCGTATCGAAAGCAGCAGCAGGCGTCGCACGCATTGCATGCTACTACCTCGCATCGCAGCCGGAAGCCGCCCGCGATAGATTTACCGGACAGTGCGGAAGTAGTAAGACAGCGCTCCCAGTCACTGCCCAACCTCCTGCTGCTGGCCGAGGAAGAAGAGGACTTGTTGCTGCTGCAGGCGAAGAGACAGGCGTCGTGGCGGTCCGACTCGGATGTCGCAAAGCTAATTGTCAAGTTCGAGCAGAACGCTAATTTGATTAGTGCGAAGTCGGAAGTCTGCCTGAAGACGATCTCCGTCCACAAGACAGTGCACGGGGGGAACATGGCGCAAGCGGGAGCAAGCGACATGACGGCCAGCAACCGCGAGTTGTCGTCGTCCCGCTACCGCAGTGACGCGCTCAACAATAATCCCTTGTCGCCGCCGAGGCGCATGAGCGAGCACAGCATTTCTGTATATTCCCACAACAGCCACAACCTGACGACTACTCCTTCGGACATCGCGGGGCGCGGATTCGCCGACACCTCTTGCGTGCGCATTCCGATCGTAGGCTACGAGGTTATGGAGGAGCGCGCCCGATTCACGGTCTACAAGCTGCGCGTGGAGAATCCTTTTTCCAACGATTGCTGGCTGGTGCTCAGACGCTACACGGATTTCGTGCGCCTCAACAACAAGCTGAAGCAGACGTTCCCACTCATCTCGTTGCAGCTGCCGCGCAAGAAGCTGTTCGGCGACAACTTCAACTCCGTGTTCCTGGACAATCGCGTGCAAGGCCTGCAGCGGTTCGTCAACTCGATCATGGCGAACAACGAGCTGCGCAACGCAAGCGTGGTGCGGGAGTTCTTCTGTCTGGACGAGCCGCCAACATGCTCGGACAGCATGGAGGAGTGCCGCGTAAGTAGTACCCACTCGGAATCGGATGCCTTGCTTGCTCCTGGCAATCGCCGGGCGCCAAGCTATTTCCCTCACGCAGCTCTGCCGTTGCAACCGAAAATAAACACTCGGCCAAGGCATTTTTGGATCACTGCTCCCAATTGTCTGTGTACAATGTAATAAAGTTTCGCCACAATTTTTGCTTGAACCGTATGTGGTGAAAGCATTTACACTAATTTGCATTCATACTTTGTTTGGCCACCACCAGTGACTTCACGATTACGAATCACTTCTGGTCATCTTTACTGTTCCGCCCGTTACAATCGGCGAAGCACGCACTAAACTGCAACGAACGAAGCAACGCACGAATGTGTGATCCAATTAATGAATGCTAGAAACCTACCTTTGTGGCGTTTCTTCTCTAGCCAAACCATAAAACGCCGTTAATATGGCAGAGTTTAATTGCGCATAAAATGTGAATAGCGATTATTCGCTGTTGCTGGCTGGCTGTTTTCGGGAGAATATTCAGATGGCAACGACGATGGTAGCACCTTGTCGGGCATGCCCCGCTCCAAAAATATTATAATAGCATCATTGTTGCTGGCAAAATTGTGGTTGGCTCAACAGATGGCTATCACTTTTGTTTGTTGTTAAAATGACGCAAGCAAAATAGTGTTTTAGAACAACGACATAGAACATTAGGTTCTTTGCATGAAATGCTGATTGGGAAATAAGACTTACGTGGCTAGTTTTAACATTCAAATATTCCACGAGGACCCAGCATTTCAAGCCGCAGGGTTGTTTAAACTTTCTGCCAAGAAAACTATGTACAATACACAAGGATAGTATGCATAAAATCACATATAAGAGGGTGCTTGAGGTGATCATTCACTCCCCTCCGCATTTCCTTCCATATATACCCACACTGGGTTTTGCTTACAGATATTCTGAATCTCAAATTAATGATTTCATGATATAAATTCACCTTCGCACAGCAAGTTTCCAGGGCCCTTGGAACGTCCGTCAATAGAAAATGTTAAATAGAAGAACGGTAATGTTCTCATGCGGGTGTTCATATCTCTTTTTCCTAATTCGCAAGAAATTTGAATTGACACTATTATTGTAATCAAACTAAAAACGGCGACCTGATTGAATTTTTTATTGCTAAACAATGATTAGATTTGTTGCATGTGAGGCTCTTTAAATTTCAAGACCATATTTGTCCGATGTTCTTCGTGTGTCTAAAAAATGACCACTACCGGCAATCAGCAGCTTTGTTAACATCTTCGAATGTTGTGTCAGTGAGGATGCTGGAAATCAAATGTTCAGAAATGTATGCAGTCAAAGACAGTAAACACCAATGTACGTACCGATTGAACACGTTGCACTTTGCGCTACACCATTTTGAAAAGCTTTTAATATTTTTTCGCTCCCTTTCGTGTTTAAAAATCATATTTTGATTTAAAGCATATACATAAGATCTTTCAGTATGGATGCGTTGAACGGAAACATTAGAAAATATTTAATAGAGAAGACTTTTCTTTGATTAAAATTATTTATCGTTTACGTTGTCAGGTTGAAATATAATTCAATGAATACAGTTCAACTTTCATTTCGAACTTTGAAACTCCAATGTATAATGTATAATGTTCTTCCTTACAGGCAATATTCGAGGCGCAAGAAGAAACAATTGCTCATCTGAAATTGCAATTGAAACACAAAGATGAGCTCATTCTCTCCCTGCAACAAAAATTGAGAAATGAAATCACAGAAAAGGTGGAGTTAAAGTCGCAATCTAAGTAAGTATGACCCATGATGTGTGATGCAGTATTCAAATCCCTTTATCCACATTATCCTTCCATTTTCAGTCATATCATCACATCATCCACAAAGTGTGCCAAGTGTGGAGATGTAACCACATCTATTTCATCATAGTGCTTGCCACGCTGTACATTCCACTGCAAATTGGATGCTGTTCTATTATATTACAACAAGTGATTAGAGTGGGTTTCGTTGGAACGAACTAACGAAGGGTAGAGGTGAGAACATAGCAATAGAAATGAAGCAGAACAAAGTCTGATAATAAAATCGCATACTATTGTACGTTTTCCATGTGCAAAAATGTACTGTTAGTTAGTGTATCATAAAATATACAAAACTCTAGAAATTATTTTAACACAATAGTAACAACCCGTGAAGATAACACTTAAGCGATTTGTTGAGATTGATGCATAAAAAATGGTCATTCGCAGCGAATGAGGGCAACCAAGTGATCGTTGAATATTAGTTGTTATGTAACTATTATTAGTTATTCTTCAAATGTATTTTAATACGAAACTATTGCTTTCGATGCTAATTCTAATTTTAGTGAAACTGTTCGTTCGTTCTTTATTGTAATGCTACATGTAGCAAAGATTAAAAGATTATCTCTAGGCTTATGTAAATAGACTAAAAGAGGCGGAAAGCAAAGACAATTACAATTGTTTTAGTTGATTAACAGCAGTTGGTGATGATAGGAATTGATTTTCAAACAGAAGATTAGTCTTTAATTTAGCTACTCTAAGTAGTATTTAGTGTCAGCGTTCTGTAATCGTGTTAGTATCAGAGAGAATTGATATCTCAAAAGTTAGTATTTTATATATGGAATTGTTTAAATATTACTTGACCTCCAATAAATTATTTATTTTCAATGCCATATTTGCTCATTTACATTTATTATCAACAACCTGACACTCTTGTCGGCCAACTGCTTTCTCAGCTGTATTTACGTTCGTCATCGGAGCCCCACGGTGTTTACTAGGTAATTTCATGTATATCACTGGTCGATTTGGGCCAATTGAGCTTAATTGCTCTTGAGCTGAGAAGATTGTTCGTTTGCTTGGTTACTTGCTGCTTGATGTGGGTGGGAATGAAACTCATGATGTGAGCTGTCTTATCACCGAATTCACGCGATGGCTGATTAGGAGAAGCCGTTTCATATCCGTGAAGTTTACGATGCCTCGTTTGAATTGTGCTGAAATGTAGATGCGTTTCTCAAGGTGATTGAATTGCAAGTTGATACTATAGATACAACGGTGAGAATTCGCTGATTTTTCGCATGTGCAATGTCAAGAATCTGTTTTTAAAAATCTGCCATAAAATAAATAGTTATGAATTCTACCTTAACAACGTTTGATCAATAATTTCCTTCTGCCGCCTCTACTTGGAAAAAAACTTTACACAAATATCCATTCTGGTTTCTTTAATCAATGATGAATATGAATTTCTTATCTGGAGGCATAATTTTAATCAGCAGGGAAAATCTTTTTTATTTTAAATAAAACTTTTCCAAACGCAAATATTTTATATTATAATAACATATATATATTTCAAGGGTGAGAGTTCCCTCTTCTTCAGTGTTATTTTACACTTTTGGCTCTTTCCAGAAGATACATTTTCCAATGTTTTTATAAAATTGATTAAAACCAAAGTCCGATACAGATTTTAGCACCAATTGCTCCTGTAAGGGGTCATGGCCTACAATCTACTGAATGGAATGGGTGATTTGCATGTGTTGACATTAAACTTCTCTAGAATATAAGATTCTTAGTATTGCGAATATACGATTGAATATTCCTGTATTTTCTTGTTAATAAGGGTCCTGTAATTAAATTAGCAGTTTATCGAACAGCTAGGATTCACGGATGAATTAAATCACTAATAGTTTCAATGCATACTATAAACGGTATTCAGATAGCTGCAGTAGCTTGAGGTAAAAGATGAGCAAATATATGTTGTATATTTTTAATTCATCCATATGACAAAGCTTATTAATAAAAGTAAAGCTGGAGTTGAAGTTAATACGAGATGATTTGTTCTTGTAAATATGTATGGAAATAATCCTTGCAAATTTTTAAAAAGAAATAAAGAAAATAATGCAATACAAATAAAAGTTCTTTCATTAGAATACGAATCCTTTAATATTGTTTTAAATTCTTTATGGAGTGACAATGAAATATTAGCTATGGCTGAAATTGAAAACATATTAATTTTCATTAATAATTTTAGTTTGACCACCAATGTCAATTCTATTTTTTTTAACTATTTTTTTCATTAGAAGTAATTGCTAACTTACTTTATTGTGAAGAATATTAATTCAATGTGAAGATCCACTTAATAAAGTAATGAATTGGTATACTTTCAATAACATATGGAACAAATCTATGGCTTGATTAACAAATCTCATAACACTGACCAAAAATAAAGCAGGACGTCTAATTATGTCTAATGTCCAATAGTTTTTAATGTTATTATAGGTTCATTAATTTCATCTAATGAATATAAAAGTCGTAAGCAGGGTAGTGCAATAAATAAAATCAAAATAGCAGGTAAAATTGTTCGAATTGTTTCAATCGATTGTCCATGTAAAAGATACATTTGTATATATAAGAATTAAACAATGATATAAATGTTAAGTCTTATTCGACTGTAATTATAATTAAAATTAATAAAATGTAAGTTTTTCTATTGGAGAAGAAACTCTAACGCTTAGGTGCTAAATTTGCTCATGTTGGTATAATTCTCACAAAAGAATATCGTTATATCTAAAGGTCAAATCCATTTCAAACTGAAATGACGAGAGTTCAGAATAACTATGCTTCGCTGGAGGAGTATTTTGATATCTCTCGAGTGATGATTAGAATTGAACTGGATGAATAACTGAACGTTGAAGAATTATTGTTTCTCAGATAATACATAAAAAAAATCATGCTGAAATTGCAGAACCAATTGTTGATACAATATTGCATGTTGTTTAGACATATATTATATGGGCATCGATATAATCTGATACTGCTACTATTACTACTTCCTGCTGAACGTAAAAAGTGTTGAAGAGTGTAATAGCATGTTCACACCTACAAGATTATCTCATGTAGGTTTGTAAACCGCCAAACCCATTCACACTGCCCAAATGAGATAATCTTGACAGATGTTTTGACATTTATATGTCAATCAAACTTGTTTGTGAAATATTACAAATATATGCCAAGCAAATATTTGAAAGAAATAATATTTCATCGCAACCGGATTCATCGGCTGATGTCGTTAGTAAATACAAAGCCCAAAATAGCATGGATGTTGGTAAGAGACAATCGTTCTTTCTTGAAAAATTTCAACAACATTTGATGCCTCAACAATAAACAATGTCAAATTGTCACTTTCAACACCTCTGAAGTTGCGTAGGTTTGCAAATCAGGGTTGTCCAAACGATTTCAACGAGGTTTGTAGGAGGATTTGATGATTATCTCCTCACAAATCTAGATTTGCGAAACCTTGATAATGTATGGGAAATCTAGGAGATTTGCCAGGAGATTACTGAAAACCTCGAGATTTGCGATTATCTCGTGTAGTGTGAACATGCTATAATGATGTAGCTAAAGCTTAGTACACAGTTCGGTTCGACGCAGAAATTTGTATGAAAATTCTGCAGTTGCAGAAATTACGCACAGAATTTCAGACTCAATTCTGCAGAAGCAGTACACAGTTTTCTGCGCAGAATCAATGAACTCGGTAGATGGCAGCACCGCAACACCAAGTACTCTCCACACTTTTCCGACTTGAATTTTAATTGTTTCGACATTTCTTTTGATGCAGAAAGTTGACGTTTGGCAATAGCTGTCATTGAAACTGTCATTGAAGTTGTCGCCATCATCAACAGCAGCCGGCAATTTGAAGATTCAAAAGTGTAAATGACTTTGACTTTCTTAATCTCCACTTGTTCCACTAGTCTCCATTGTCAAATTTCCAGCAGCAAATTATTTACCATATGTGGAGACATGCAGAATTTTCTGTTCTGAATCGAACTGTGTACTAGGCTTTATATTTCACTACCGCAAGCTTATTTGAAATAGCTGCGAGATGAGCAAGAATGTGTCGGTAGTATGAATCAGATTTAGCTCATAATGAGCTGTTAGCTCACTAGGAGGCTATTAAGCTAGTGTGATAGAACGATGTGTAATTTAAAATTTAGCTGCATTTACCAACGCCTCAAATCTCCTTCAGCGCCATCTTGACGCTTCAAACCAAATGTCTAAATTCGCTCTAACCTCACTTCAATTATCGTATTATTGAATGGCTGTCAACTGAGCTGATTGCTTTCGTGAAAATGAATAACATTTTCGCGTTCAAGTCAATCGTACTCTGTTCCCATCAATTTGTGCGTGGTTATGCTTTCAAGTCAGAGCTGAAGATCAAATGGGTCCGCCCCGAGAAGATTTCGTGCATTTTGCCTGAGAAAAGTGGGGATCTAAGGCAAATGCCCGTAATCAGTAAGGATCGCATCGTGCCGGATTATGCGAAATCGGAAGAGCTCGAAACGTAACCAATCCCTGGAAACACTCAATGAATACGTTCGCTAAAAGACTGTTACTATTCCAGAGCCACCGACGAGACCAAATCGCTATTCAAATTGGGAAACAACAAACGATTCCACACCATCCGAGCGTATCGTCAGGACATGATCCGGGAGGTTCAAAGGCACCAGCTGGACTTTGGTTCGATGGAGGCTAAATGTAAGTTTTTTGCTAACAGGTAGCATGGAACAAATTAGTATTGACATCAATAAACCGTTTCCTAGTGGCGAGGATGACTGCCGACATACGTGCCATGCAAGAAGAGATGAAGCAATCACCGCGGAACAAACGGCGGAAAGTAGTTCTGAAGGAGCTCATCGAAAAGCGGAAAAAGTTTCTCAAGTATTTGCGACGCTGGGACTATAAACGCTTCGAGTGGATGCTAGAGAAATTAGATTTAGTTTATAAGCCACCGCCTGGCGAGTTCCACTGGATAACGCGAAAGGAGTCGCTGAAAAAGCTAGTCATACAGCACTGCGAGGATTTGAAGCAAAATCGATTGGACTTGTATAGGAAAACGTTGGAAGACCAACAAATAGGTTTCCTTGAGAAGAAACTGGAGAGACTGCAGTTTGTACGAAACGAACAACAACTATGTCAGATTCCAGTGACTGTGTCCGACGATGATATCAAGGCTGTAAGGAAGCAATTAGAAGATATGAAAGTAAATCGTGAAGAAAGTGTGGAGGCGGCTAGATAATGTGAAGCTGTGTTTGGTGTTAGATTAACTATTAAATAAATAAAATATTACAAAAGTGTTTAATTTTCTTTTAGCGTCGTTTGACCTAAATGAATGATTTCGTTGAACATTCTTACTTGAAAATTTGGGTCAAAGCCTGTTGGAGGAATCTCTGGGCCGTATTTGGTGCCGGACGACCATAAGCGCTTATTATCGATCAAGTAATATTTGGTTAGGTTTATTCAGTTTCGACTTGATGCATGACATTCTGTTGGAATATTCGAACAAAAAGTATACTAATGACCGCTAACGGATACATTTGACTTCATATATGTAACAATAAGCATCTCCTGCCATGGGTCGTTACTGCCCCATTGCGGCTAACCTAAATCTTGACAATTTTCGATGATATCACTAGTTTTCGCAATTGTTCCGCTTTAACACGTGGTAGCGTCATTTCACTGGTTGTTAAATTAGTATATGGGAAGCCTTGCAGTTTTAATGAGTCATAGACCAATATAACTGCCAATTAGGACGGGTAAAAATTCGGCTGATGGGATTGCTTGCCGGAGTTGAGGTATATTTATTGGTAAAACCGGTATATTGACAAGACACGGCATGCCATCGCGATGTGTTATTGATGTTTTTCCGGCAACAATAGTAATTCACTCGGCATTTATTGTTTTGGACACTCGTCTTGGTTCTGTATCTTGATAAGACTCTGAGTTTTTCAATTCCTCAGTGTCGCGCGCATATCGCTTCTGGACACATAGTTAGAAATAGTGAACACAAAAAAGGTGAGTGCTTGTAGAAGATCTTATTTGTCTTTCCGTTGCCTCACAATTGTTTAATTTTGTGAAACACGATTTTTCTGCAAAGATAATTTCCTCCCCTTCTGTTCTTTCCCAGCACACGAACGCAAATAGGCTTCGATTAATTACAATAAAACGAAATCTTTTTTCCGCTTTACCTCATGGTTTCAAAGTCGTCGGCTCGATTTGATTGAGTAAACAATTTGGAAATTTATGTAGCCAGCTAAGATACATATGTCTTGCAGACATGCATATGTAAAGATAGACTTGGACTTGTTTCTTCCTCTTCCGCGTAGCATTGCCTCCTTGCTACTACAATAAAATTAAAACATCACTTTCAAATGTGTAACATTTTTAATATAAACTCAAAATTTCTAAAATAAGCATATACTACCTACACTAGAACACATTAAACTTACAGCAAGAGCAAAAATTAAGAAAAATAATGAAAAACATGCTCATACAGAAAATTTGCAATCTTTTCAATTGTCTCTAGCTTCCGTAATAAATGGTTACGTGATGTATAATTGAAAGCACTGAACGTCGCTACATTCAATGCTCGGGGAAGATGGTTCTTTAGGCTTCCGCGGCGGATTCGCTGTTTCACACAAATAGTTCTCACTCTCGACGCGTGAGTGTTTTGCACACAGCGTGTTTATAAATTTTAGGGTAGTTCCTTGATAAGTAAGTCCCTGATGAACTGCATCCTCTACATTCTCATCACTACAGCCACTAGATTAAATATTACAATCTTATAAGTAATTATCAATAGTGTAACGATAGAGGGCGTTCCGCTCCTGCCGATCATCAGACTCGGCGCAGTTGACTTCAATGTCTCCTTCGCTTCGAGTTCAAAGGCGATCGCGATCTGCTGCGCGATTGGCGATGATGGCGTGACGACGGCGAGCATTGGGAAGAGGATTTTTTTCGGCAAGTGTTAGAGTTCGATCGACCGGAAGAATACGAGCTCCGCGAACTCGTCGATGAGCGACTAGATGATGTCGCGGACGAACGGGAAGTGGAGGACCCACGCGACGAGGCCGATTTGGAGCGTGAGCGAGATTTCGCCTTTGAAGTGGATCTGCTGGCCTTGGAGCGGTGATTGTTCGACTGATTGACGACGGTCTTCGGCTCGTTCACCTCTTCGCTGTCCGAGCCCCAAAGGTCGTATTTCGACAGATCGCCGCCGCCTTCGTCGTCTGAATCGGACCGTGAGTCCTCCTCGCTGGCCCTTCTACTCCTCGAATCCGCTCGCGCGGCCGCCGTTCTCGGCTTTTTCCTGCGTCCGAACTCGTCGTACTCGTCGTCCGAAGAATCCTGGCGCTCCTTGTACTCGACAACGCCGCGATCGTTATAGCCGCCGCCGTAACCTGCAATTAATTGGGAAGTGCAGTTTTAAGGCGTTACTTTTGACTGAGGAGCGAGCCTGCGCTGCTCACCTGTTCGTTCTTCGACGGCGCAGAACTTGGGCGCGTTGCACATGTTGCACGTTTGGCGGCGCGCCCAGTTCACATTTGCGCATTTGCTGCACTGCCAGTCTTCGGCGCTGAAAAGCCCCCTCGATTTCTCAGCGGCCGCCTTCCCGATTTCCGTGCCCATCTTCTTCTTCGCGCCGCCGTCGTCCCTGTCCCTGTGGCAACGGTTGCATTGTGTCCGCCGGGCGAAATTCAAGTTCTTGCAACTAGTGAGTTATTCGGAACGTGAAATAAGTGCATCGGGCCGCCGTGGATCGAACGCAAAGCATGCAACAAAACACAATTATTAATCGCGTGGTGCTTGTCCCTTACACAAAAGCTACGAGGGCATGTTTGATGGCAACAACGGATTGTTTGCGCATCGCCATCAAATTACAAAAATCACCGATATTTTCCTTACTCGGCATCGCTGCAAATCCAATCGCCATCGATCACTTTGCCGTCGTCGGGTTCGATTGCCGCCGACATTCTTCGCGCAATGCAAAAAAAAAATGCTGCTATCAACTAAACGCTGGACGAGCCAAAATTGTGCAGACCTCACTTGCAAACCCTTCGGCCAGTGCTAGTGCCGGGTAATTAATTAGTGCATACTTGTTTGGCGCCGCTCCGCAGCAAACGAGAACGATGCGAACGCGGGCAACTCGGTTGTTTTGATGGACAAACTTTTTCCTGAAAGTCGTCTCTCCGTCAAAGTTTTAATGGGGCACCGCCGCAAATTGACTTCTTCTGGCGTGCACGTCGCAATGCAGAACTGCGAGAAATGAATGTTCTAGCAGTTGATTGTTATGGCGGAAAATATTTGAATATCTGGGATTCAATCAAATTGCTGTTAGCAAAAAATATGTTGATGATATTTTTGAGCAAGCATCGGTACACTAAGATTGAAATCAAGGCTCCCGCCTCTCGGCATGCAAGATTTTTACCGACTAAAACCACCTCCTCCTCCTGATCCATGTTATTTTGTTGTTTCTGTTTGATTTCGTTATGCAAAAGCTTTGAGTAAAGATGGAGCTGATGCATTCAATTCCGGTTTTATTCATGTATGAGATACTTTTTTAGCGTCATTTTAAACGTGTTGAAGTTTCGTATGTCCTTTATGTAGTTTGGTAAAGTATTGTAAAAGCCTGCTGCTTTATTCACGGGATCCTCCTTTAGTCGTTCCGTTCTAGCATATCTGATCATTATATTGTTGGCACTCCGCACATTATAAATATTTTTTTCCGATATTTTTTCAAGGTTTAAAGAGGTATATTCTTTTGAGTGTAGATGTTTATAGATGAATTTAGCTCTCTCCATATTATTCGAAAGAATATGCGCATGTACAATTTGAATTTTACTGCTAGTCGGGAAGAAGTTGAATCGGCGCAGGAGACCTACGAGAACCGCTGTTTTTTTCTAAGATCGTTTATGTGAAGCGTCCATGTAAGTTTTTCATCAATTGTGAGTCCCAAGTATTTCATTTGCTCAGCCCTCTGAAGAGTTGTGTGATTCATTTTGATCAGTGGATGTATGTCGGCTTTATTTTTCTGTTTAAAAAGGATGTATTTTGTTTTTGTTTCCCCAATGTAAGTTGATTAATATCTGTTTGTCAAATAGCAACACAGGAGATCTCTTGCTTTTCCCACAATTCCATATTCCCCTAGTCTAGTCATCATAGTTTTATGAATTACCGGTGTCAAAGGCTATATATAGACTTTCATCTAAAAGCATATTTATGAACCTAATCGCATCCATGATGGCATCTTTTGTACTTTTACCCTCCTGAAACCCATATTGGTTTCTATTCAGGATATCATTCTGCAGTAGGAACTTTTTGATACGGGAGTCCAAAATTTTTTCTATTACTTTACTTAATGAGTTTAAAAGTGAGATAGGTCTAAAATTGTTTGGATCCGTTTCATCACCCCCTTTGAAAATCGGTTTTATTGTCGAGACTTTTAAGTGCTCCGGGAATTTTCCTTCCGTGAAGCTTTTGTTTATTAGATACACAAGCGTATCTATCAGCTATATTTTCTTTGATTGCTTTGATGTCGTCGATGCCAATACCATCAGGACCTGGAGCAGTATGGTTTTTCAAGGAGTCAATTGTTTTGATTGCCTCCTGCTTATCTGTTTTCCTCAGGTGATGATTTAGGCAGCGGGCAACTTCTTCGGGATCAGTTACTATTCTGTCTGAGAATAATAGCTTTTCGATTGTATATTTGCTATTGCAATTTAAGTCGCCTTTCCGGAGAACACCATCCACTAATTTCCAAAATTGACGAGGATTTTTACAACTTTGCTCAAGTGTTTTAGTATAATAGTTTAGTTTAGCTATATATATATATAATTTTGTTGCATTCATTTCTTATTAATTTATAATACTGCTGCTTTCGAGGATTCATCGGATCCTTCATTAATGATTTGTAGGCTTTACGTTTTTTATTTGAAGCATATATAACTCTTCCCGTAATCCATGTCTCGTTCCTTGTTCTTACTGGCTTCGTGTAAGTGACAGAAGCTTTGGCATTCGCTATTACGTTGGCCAAATCCTCGAAGTTGTCTGGGCGTTTCTTCTTTAAAATTAGTCTAATCGCGTCAATAAATTTGTCTGTCTTGTAGAAAGTTACGTGTTTTATTGTCGGCTTTTTTGTGACCAATTTCGGCTTTTATTGTAAGTCGTATCAGTCGGTGATCCAGTCGAGGCCAGTCTTCAAATGTGTAGTTGGTGTTGTTTTTGATTAGTTGGCTGTTTGTAGCTATCAAGAGTGTACCTGATGCTAGTCTAGTAGGTAGTTCACTGTTCATGATTTCTGTGTTATTTGTAGTTAGCGTATCCAAGTACGTCCGGTAGTGTGTATTCTCATCTAGTAGATTGATGTTTGTATCTGCTATTGTTAAAAGTGATTTGTTCGTCGAGTATATACTGTCGGATATGGTCGATAAATGTGGGAAACGTTTCTGAAGATTTTTTTTCCAGATGGACTTTCTCGCAAACGATCGACAAACAAATACGACTTCAACATTCCATATCCTTTCACGGTGTACCAGCAGTTATTTATACGAATACAATACCGACACAGGTCTGTTAAAAGAATGTAGCGCGCGTCCGCCACTATCCCGATGTGCTGCGGCCACACACAATAACTTGCTGTACATCGTTGGTGGGCTTCGCAACAACACAATATCCGATGTTGGGCTCATCTACGACATTGAAAAGAGATTATGGCGGGAATATAATTGTCCAATCAAAAAGGCCTTCTGTGAGGTGTGTGCGATGCATGACAAAATGTATTTATTTGGAGGCATCAACAGCGCAGAAACGCCCCAAAACTCTTGTTCCTGCTATGATTTCCATACTGATCGTTGGACCAACTTGCCAAGCATGAAGCATTTCAGAGGAGCTCCAGCAGTTTTTTATTATGGTAAGAACATGATATTTTTTTGGCGAAAGGATTAGCTATTGGTTGTTTGTTCGTTGCCAGATTCTTCAATCTATATAACGGGAGGATTTTCTGCTTCGGATAATCGTCAAGTGGAGCGTTTTGATCCGAGAGAGGGAGTTTGGTCAGGCGCTGGAAGCATCAGTATATTCGGTGTGTTGAGCTCGGCTGTAGTTCGGGACACCGCACATATTTTGAATAGTTATAGTGGAAGGTATTGTCAGTTTGATCCACGCAACTTAACTTGCACACCGGACTCGCCTATTCCGTATGATTAGCTTAAATTGCGGTCATGAGAAACATCTGATTTGTTTCTTTATTTTAGATTTGCGGGAAAGACTTGGCTTGGGAGTATGCAAAACAAATTGCATGTTATTCACGATGAAGGCATTGATATGCAGGCCGGTTACAACGAAGATTGGACTAATGTTTTGAAGTTTCGATTTGAGAAATGTCCGTTTCTGATAAGTTAAGTAAAATGATCAAGAGTGGAAGAAATACAAGCAATCAGTGCTTATACATATTGTGTGTTTGATAATGGCCTGGTTTTCGGAGCGGCAACAATGAAAAATAACGATTCAATTGATAAGAATTAGCAAAAAATTTATGTTCAACCCGAGACGCTTTCAATAATTCTTTTTAAACATTAAGTGAGTGAGCACTGCATTTAAGGTTTAAATTTTTTCAACTAAGGTGGTCCGTCGTCGGCGCCGCTTCCACTTTTCCGCCAGAAAAAGTGAAAGTGGCGGTTCAACCCGAGACGTTACGAATTTTGTTCGCGCCTTCGGAGCGCACCCCCCGGCAGCATTGCCACAACGCATTTCCATTGAACCGCTTCAAACCATTCCGTTCACATCCCAGATGTGTCAAGTCGGAAAATTTGAGCGAGTGCCGTGGAAATTCCCGTAGTGGAGTAATAACTTTCTTGAATTCGCAATAATCGTGTCGCGCTAGGACCAATCCGAACAACTGAAAATTGTGTGTTTTGCGTGCAAACTATCGCGAACGAGTGGAATCACGGTAAGTAGGAAAAGAAACGTCTCGTCGGCCGCATGTAATGATGTGTTGCGGTTGTGAAAAGGCTCGGATCGATTTTTCCGCTGCGCGGTAGCGGGGTGGTGGGCTTGCATGACGTGTTGGCCGCTTGGAAAATGTGTAGTAAATTGGCCTCGCCGAATCAAAACAAATAATAGACGGACGGGCTGGCGGGTGACTCATCCGTTAGCGCTGCAGATGTTCGCTGCAAGCCCAAACCGAGATGTTTCTAGGGATTTCCGGCATGATAGCGATGCCTGATTTCGCGGCTGGAGTTATTTTCCCGCTGTATGAGAATGCCTGGGTGTTTTTTGCATTACAGAAGTGAGCTGCCGCCCGCTCACCTGCACGCAACGCTTGAAATGGCGTAAAAAATTTGCGAAATAATTGGATTAGAAACGCTTTATCGATGTGTTTGGTCGCCTGGAATGGAAACAAGATAGCTGTAATTCTGTCTGATAAGTGATTTTACTCGTTCGACCACCAGCACAGCTACCGGAGACTCATGAATCGACACCTTTGCATAATGACTGCTGATGCTGATTGCCCGGCCCTTAAGATATTTGCTTTGATGCAATTGAAGCCCAGAAAATCGATACTCTAGCTTCACTCTGTTGAAACGATAGTCTTCAAAGCCGCTGGTGGTTGGTGGTGCAAAGACAACAACGACATACATTCGGAGGTATTCGACGGATGCCGAATGTATATCAGTGGCCAAAAGATTGGCAAGAGCGTCAGCGTCACATCCAAATGCGTTGTTTTCCGAAGTAACGCCATAACTTCTAGCGTCGTCCTGGCCTTCAACAGAAGCCAGTCAATCGCTTAGCAGGGGCGGATGTCCGGCTTCTCTTGCTGTCCCTAAATGCCAGTTCTCCACATCTCAAATCTTCGGTTCGGTTATACACGGAACACACTCATAAGAATTAGACGAGTTTTTATGCGGCTTCAACGAACATGATTTCGCCTAAAGTCAAATAAAATGTTTGGGCAAAGTTAAGTTTGAAATCGCAATACAGTAAAACCTGTCAATAACGGAATCCCGTGGGGAATTTATTTTTTCCACTATTGACACGAATTCCACTATTAACAGGTTCCATGATTGACAGGTATTTGAGTCGAACCAAAATGATTTTCCATTATTGAGGGTAAAATTGAATAAAAAACCAATGCATATATTTTCATGGCCATTTAATGATCAAATCAAGTGATATAACGAACGTGAAAAGGAAATATGTACTGTAATAAAACTATTTTTTGATAAATGAATGAAGGAAAAACTGAAAATGAAAAAAGCAGCGTTGTCATTCCCTGCTTTTTTCATTTTCAGTTTCATTATTATTTAAAATAATCGGTGATCGACGACCGTTTTGTTTTGCTTGCAATCAAATCATCCTGTACTAAGTTGTTGGAGTCTACTATTTTATCGAGTGAAAATGTATTTTCAACATTTTGCGGTGAAAGGTATTCGTCGATAATTTCTTTTTTGTCTTTAATAACCATGTACACAGCAGACTTGCCACATTTGTATTTTTCTTGCAAAACTTCGATTCCAAATTTTGGCTTCATGATCTTTTATCAAATTGCACTTTTGTTTTAACGTGAGACGTGAACGTTGGATTGGACGGAAAAATGTGAGAGTAATGAAGTTCTAATTATGTGGTCAAAGTGTTTTTCGCTCAAGTGCAATGAACGAACTGAACAATCTATGGCCGCAAACACAAAGACAGTGCATAATTCATAGCTATCGAATCAGCAAAAAAACTAAATTTCGATTTCTTAGAAATTTTGATTACACGAAGCTGGCCAAACAATAAAGAAGTCTAAACAATAAATCGAAGTGAGAAAGTAAACGATACATTTTTTGCTATGCCAAATTGCCGCAACAGAAGCGATAAATTTTGCATTTTAAGAAATGAAACAGTGATTTCGAAACGATTTTTATAATCATTGGTTGTGAAATTGGAAAAAATATAGTTTCAAATGGAGAAATAGACGAAAAATTTTTGTTTCCAAGAATTTTTTTCCCACTATTCGGAGTTTCGATTTTCCGTTATTGACAGGTCAATTTGTATGGAAGAGCTCAACGGTCAAATTTTTTTTCCACTATTGACACGAATTCCTCTATTAACAGGTTCCGTTATTGACAGGTTTTACTGTACAAATTTCACATAGTCCGCGACAGCTTAGATGGTTTACATCTGGAATCATACATATACATGTAGGATACCATACAGGACTTCATTCGTTCATATCGATAAAGTAATCGACTTGTTTAATGTTTTGTTAACACTAACTCGAAACCCTGAAGAATTAACATATGTAGGTAGTCCTTGCACAAGCCACAATAGTGTAGCATCTGCTTATAATGACCCCGACTAAGGTGAATTGTCGGATAAAATGTACGAAATTCATAGTCGCGGGGTGTAATGTAATATATACTCGCCTATAATGTCGATCTCCTGAAGTTCATTATAAGCGGATTCTACTGTATGTATAATTAATGCAATTACTGCTTTGACATCATCAACTTACTGAATTTGTTGTGAGCATAAGTGCTGTTCCTGAATATACGCTGAGCTATTCTACCCACGGAAAGCATGGGTTGATCTTTGATGAGCCTCAGTTCATACATGCCGTGTTATAGTTGATATTTTCTGCTAAATAAGAGCTACACTTGCGTACAAAACAACTGCACATTTTCAGGGGGATTTAAAATATGCTGATCTGTCTCTGTTTCTCTCCTATTTAATAGACAGTCTATGATTATCATCTAATGGATGAGACTGTTTTTCCAGAAGTGTACGGCTGTATTGATTGAGTCTTTCAGGCAATAACTTTAAGCTGTAATTTTGGCTCATGTCCACAGGAATGACTGTGATGGAAACCGATACGTCTTTATCGAACTACCCGCTTCAGACCCCGACGATTGCCGTAGAAAATTCACTTCGTTCATTTTCGACGAGCTTGTTTCTGGTAAGTTCAGTGTGTGTTTATCATTTTGAAAAATCTTTCCAAAAATTTGAACGTCGACGAACGACCTATTTTTACAAACTGCCTTGCCCATTCTAACCCACAAACTCACCATTTCCAACTAAAAACTACGTATATCTTCTAGTGTATCCGTGAAACGAGATATTTTGTTTTATATTTTAGTCACAAATGAATAAAGAAATCAAACCTAATGCAGAATTTTTTCGTCGTTATCATATCTATATTTACTGTTACTCATACAAGGTAGACTTGATTCGACCTTTGCTTCCTAAAGAATCAGCTGTACAATAGAGTAAAATATATTATTGATTAGATTTCTTGTTTGAAATATGCTTTTGATATTCATTTCATATTCTATATCAAATTATAATTTGGATATTTTTTTTAAAATCAGCAACGCTCTCATGCCATGAAAACTACTAGTCGTCGCTGAATTTTGATATCAATATATCAATTTTGATATCAACAAATTTCACAAAGCAAATACATTTGGTTGAGATACTGATACTATCCCTTATACCGGATGTACATCGTCTGGGAAGTACTAAGTAAATAAGCAAGCATTCAGGAAACACATTGCACGGACAGTGCAAGCAATGAGTGCTGGAGTGAGCGGTTTGGAGGGGGCGGTGGTGGTTTTAGGCGGTAAAAATTCGACATGCCAAGAAGCAGGAACAAACTCTTTTGAAGATTTCCACCTCCCAACGACGAAAACAACAACAGATTTTCTACTTTCAATGCTGAGCTGTTCAGGGTTCAAGAAACGTTCAACACTTCAAATGATATATGAGTTCTGTCGCCCCTGTGTCGATCGCTTTCTAGTGTCTGCGCATAATGTTTTTTTATGATTAACAGTGGACCATTACATTGTTTTTCATCTTGGCGAAAGCAGATTGAAACAATTTCGTTTGCAACCACAAACTATTACTCATTTCCATGACAATGCGATCGTTATCTTGTCTACTTTGACTAACAATTTTAATCGTCAGCAATTCCACATTATCAGAAGCAATTTATTGTTGGCTAGCTCACTCAGAAATACAAGTACCGTAACGATTTAAATACACTTTAGTTTCTGCGATAATTTTTGCGCAAGTGGTTGAAAGCGTGCTATCTTATCATATCATTATTACGCAAACGAACAGCGAACGGAGGGCAAACACTTATTCTGTCATTATCTGTTGATTTTTGGCAGTTTCGGAAACTAATGTTTCGTTTTTTTTCTTGCTTCGTTGCAGGTACGAAACAGTTTCATTTTGTAAGCCGCCAACCGGCCTGAAATATTTGGGAAGGAAGAAATCGGATAGTAAAAATTATTATAATACACGAATTTCCATTTTGATTGAATATTGTAAATATTGAGACACATAGAACAGTTGCTTTAAACTGATATGGCGGGTGAGTTGATGTAAAAACTATTATACTCAATGTGCTTTTTTTCTTTCTATTGCAGTTTAATCACACAATCCGTGAAGTGTGTAGATAGAAAAAACTCTCTAAACATAATAGTTTGGGGTGAAGTGTGAGCCAAATAGTGATTAACCAGTGCACTTCGTATAAAGTAGACAATTTGTAAAAATCTAAAAAAAAAACACGGAAAAGGCTAAGTAGGAGCAGATAGCAAAATAAACTAAGGATATGGCTTGGCAAGGTGTGCCTGTGTACTATCAAGGTTTCACAACACTCTTCATTTAGTAGATTTATTTTGCTCCAAATGTCCTTGCTTTGGTTGCGAAATGTTGGTTTTGGGTGAAGTACATCCATGCATGTGTTTAAGAAGCTCCTGCTCTCTCGCATACGGTTTCAATGAATAGGCTTCCCGAGTCATCGTAAATAGATTACTAACTTCATCTGTTTGATTTCTTCGAAACAGAAAAACTAACTTTCATTTATTTGCTGCATTTGGTTTGATTTCATTCAAAGGTATTCCTTGTTCTTTCATCAATTTTTTTTAATTTATATATAGGTGCTGCACCGGCATCAAATTTCACAAAGCAAATACAACAAAGATCGGCAAATGCAACTTGATTATTTTTGCGTTCTGACTAATTTGCGGTTATCGTGCGAATTATCGCGCATATCTGCATTTACACGTTATCGAGACGTTAGTGCTGCTGCTATTTTCTTTGGTGTATTGACACATCAGTCGCTCATATTGCGTTCAATATGACTGACTGCAGGTTTCTTAAATTTGGTCCATCGATTAGATTGTATATTGTATGCAGCAATGCTGTGCCTATTGGTCTCATGAAGTATGTAGACTTTCATCAGCTCCATATCATATCGTCATCGTTAATTTTTAATTAATTGATTGAGAATTTATTAAACTATTTACACTGCTCTCAGTATTGCCACACCAAGCGATTCCGATTGATAAGAGGGATAAATTTAAAAAGAATGTCTCGTTTGATCATCCCTTGCCAGTTTTTTTTGAATTGTCCCCTTTTAGAAGTACAAATCATACGGCTTTTTTGTGAATTTTTTTAAACGGTGATGATGAGTCGAAATTAATGTAGCAGCACCGATCCGAAACGGAGTCAACTAAGATAGAAGGTGCGTCTACCGAACTTATTGGCGAACGTTTTTTTTTATCTTTCCATGAATCTTTTTGAGGAGGCTAGGATAGTGGAAGGGATGGTCAATATGACTATCAATCCGATTTTCGCGTAATGATCGCTACCAAAATTTCAGAATTATCTTAATTATCCTAATTTAATTAGTAGGAATTATGCGATCTTGTTTTCAAGTCTCCAAAATATCCAATACATTCAAACGAAGAGCGTGGCGAAGAATGAATCCATCGAAAAACACTTTCATAACAGTTATTACGTCCAAATTATTGGTTCATTTTGACTAAGCAAGCAGCAGTAGTTCCAATTTGATAAGAATCTTATCCAACTTTTCTCGCTTATAAATTTGATTTGAGAGCTAAATGATAGTCTAAGTAGTTTTGCTACCGTCAATGTGAAGCTTGTCACCTGGAAATGAAGTAGTTCTTTGCAACGTGGCAATGTTCTTAATGAATATGTTTTCATTGCAATCGATTCGCACAAGGGTTTCGAGTGAGATAATTTTGTTGTGAAGGCAGTAAAGCATGGGAATTGCACAGTTTTAAATGCTCGTTTACCATCATCTAAACCAATTTGCTTTTTTTGGGCTTCGTTTATAACTAGTAGGATATTTTGATTAACTTTCTTTTAACAAACATGCATGAATGGTGCACCTGCACAACAAGTAGTTTTTAATCTTCCCATATTGGTGTTGGGGTTTGTCTTTGCTTGGTGATTGAGGAAATGGTTTTAACAGTATCTAAATAAATATGTTGTTGGCAGATCCAAATCAACAATATTACGGCGGTCAGCCCGGCTATCCACCGAATCAAGGTTATCCACCACCAGGCGGATATCCACCACCCGGAGGTTATCCGCAAGGCGGCGGATATCCGCAAGGAGGCTATCCACAAGGGGGATTTCCCCAAGGCGGTTATCCACAAGGGGGATTTCCCCAAGGCGGTTATCCACAAGGAGGTTATCCACCACCACAAGGCGGCTATCCGCCGCAACCAGAATTCGCACCAACAATGCCGCCTCAACAGGGGGGTTACGGCGGCACTTACAATGATCCCGAGCAGGGGATGATGGACGACGATGTGAAAGGCTTTGGCTTTTCGGATGAAAGTATACGCAAGGCTTTCATCAGGAAGGTGTATTCAATTTTGATGGTAAGGCAACGGACTAATGGCATGTCACATTTTAATATGCGACTCAATGATGGTGTTCTTTCAGATACAATTGTTGATAACTTTCGGTACAGTGTGCTTGTTCAGCTATCATGCCCCGACGACTATGTGGGTACAACGGCACAGCTATTTGGTTTGGGTGGCTCTGGCCGTGATGCTCGTCACCTTGATCGCAATGGCATGTTGCGGAGAAGTGCGACGGAAGGCACCAACGAATATGATTTTCTTGACTTTGTTTACGCTGGCGGAGTCGTTCCTTTTGGGTGTAACTGCCGCCAACTACAGAGCTGACGAGGTAATATTTCGTGGACGCAAAACCATTTGTTTCTGAATTATTATTATGGAAGTAATTCGAAATCATGCATGCAAAGAAGGCAATTACCACATGTTTCGCGACACAAAACAAAGTCTAGTTTACTGCTCCTTGTAGAAAATTTGGCCTTAACATACGTCCTATTTATCACTTTCAGGTTTCAATTGCAATAGGAATAACAGCTGCTGTTTGTTTGGGCTTGACACTGTTTGCATTCCAAACCAAATGGGATTTCACCGTCATGGGTGGAGTGTTGTTCGTCGCCCTGATCGTCTTCATGATCTTCGGAATTGTTGCCATCTTCATTCCTGGCAAGACAATGACTCTAGTCTACTCGTCGCTCGGTGCATTGCTCTTCTCCTTCTATCTGATTTACGACACGCAATTGATGATGGGCGGCAAACACAAATATTCAATAAGTCCCGAGGAGTACATCTTTGCTGCTCTCAATTTGTATTTGGACATAATCAACATTTTCATATACATCTTGTCGATTATTGGGGCTTCCCGCGATTGAAGTGTTTTTCGAAAAATTCTAATTACATTAACAATGACATTGATAACCGTAGCCCCTATGAGTATTTCCAAAAACATATAATTTTTAGAGCCAATGCGCAGTTTTGTTTCTTAGGTTTTTTGTTTCAAGGGAATTGATTTCATATAATTTTTGGTTCCGTTATGCAGTGTGTATTAACTACCGTTTTTCTTCCCCCTTTTGTCTTGAACTGCTTACGATGTTAGATGGTAGAATTGATATTTATATATGTATGTAATATGGAGTACATTTTTTTAGTTTTATAAGATAACTGTCATATATGTGGCAGGTGTATGAAGATAATATATGCATGCATTAAAATAAGGGAGAACATTTTTTTAAAACAATATACATACTTTTTCAGTCTACACAATTTACAAGATTGCCGCCGCGTTACTTCGTTAAATTTATCCGCTGTAATATTTACTATTGCTAATAAATGATTACAAGAAGCTAAAAAAAATGTAAACTAAGCAGAAAAAGAATGACTATATATAACAATAACTTTTTAATATTAGTTCATTGATAAGCAAACCAAAATGTGGAACGGAAACGAAATTCCTTTTGGTGTGTGTCTCAACGACTATTCAGCACCCAGATGGTGTCGAATAAATGGCCCGAAAGCAAATGTAAAAAAACCGATGATAAAGAAACAAAATAAACAATGAAAACTGGTAAATGTGTTTTTCTTTAGATAATTGAGTATCATCTGAGCGATCCTTTTTGCGCGATATTCAAATTTTTGACGTTGTAACATTGATCCTGTGATTTTGCACGCTGCTTACACTTTTCCTACAATTTCCAACGAATCTTTCAATTCAAATGCATTGATTTGCTTCAGCCCTCTGAATTTTGTGTTATCACTTGTAAATATTATTAATAATGTTTTAATTAACAATTTGCAGGTCTTGATGGCAATTGGATTGACAGTGGCTGTTTGTTTGGCTCTTACCATATTTGCATGGCAAGCGTGTTGCGATTTTACGATGTGTGGCGGAGTATTGTTATCAGTGCTCGTTGTATTCGTTTTAATGGGCATAGTTGCGATATTTCTACCATCGAAAATCATGTCGCTTGTCTATTCTTCCATTGGAGTGGTTATATTTTCGATGTATTTAATCTATGATACACAATTGATAATTGGCGGCAAGCATCGATATAAAACCAGCCCTGAAGAATATATATTTGCAGCACTTAGCTTGTACATTGATATCATGATGATTTTTCTACATGTTTTAAGGCTAATAGGCTTGACGAGTAATTGAATTAAAATGTTCATTGGCATTATGAGAAAAAAGCCTGAATTGAAGATCGTTTACTTGAGCTTCAATATTCTGCTTAATTTGATTACTAAACATGAACAAATTGGAACTCGGCCAGATACCTCCAAATAACAGTGTAGTGGAAAGTAGTTAAAATAAGTGTTTGTGCCAAATTGGAAGCGAATTTAATTGTTTTTGTGAAACCAAATTACTGCAAATTTCATGTGTTGAACAGTTTAATGGAATCAAATACATAAAAATGCACTTTCAAATCTCGAATCAAAAATTATACATTCTTGAAAGAGCTATCAGTTATATACATATGTACGTAAATATATTGATGAAAACCGTTTGTTTTGCGGATATTTTCTATGTTTTAAATCCTCTTAGCAATGAAGGACAATGAATCTAAAATTAAACAGCAGTCTTGCATGTTGCTTAAGGTGAAACAGTTGCTTTGAACTGTACAGCAGTAGCTTCACATTTTCGTAATGTAATCTGTACGCGAGTATGAAAGCGGTGCATTAAATAAAAAACAGCTAATGAATTATTTTGATGAACATGTTATTAAATAACGCAAAGGTTTTTTTTAATGGAGTGGACAGAAACGGTCAAGAATTCTACCCAGTGGCGTACCCAAGGGGGGGGGGTTACGGATTCAACCCCCCCTTGGGTAAACAAGTTTAGCCACGTAATTGAAACCAGACATGCAATCGGGCTAAAGTCTGCCAGAACTATTTTTGGAGGACTCCAACTTTGACAGCTGAAAAAGTATGATTAAGTATGGTTACATAATTATATCTTCATATCTACACCGAAGCACTAGCAAACGTACCTAGTCAAGACTTCAAAAATATGACCCCCCTTATCAAAATCGTACGTACGCTACTGATTCCAGAAGATGCAACCACTAAAACTATTGCACAATTCGCCACGGCGAAGAAAGTTGCGGTGATTTGGATCTAGTGTCCGTACCACTTATTCATTATGCTATGTGTATTGGTTAACAATTAATAATTATCAATATTATTCGGTACATCTTGCCTCAGCGTTGTCAGGACACATCATTTCGCCTTACAATTAATCTACACAGTTAAATATTGACGAATGGCAGAAAATTGATTACTATATATGTATATATATAAATATATATTATAAAAATATATATAATATCGGAATCTGTTTCATTTTTTTCAATTTATAACTTAAATGTTGCCAGCCGTACGGTGCGCGGTTTAAAGACGTTGCGCATAGATTTAACAGCATTCGCTATTCACTACAACAAAATTCTTTAAAATAAGATTTATCACAGTTGGATGCACATAGTATGAAATTTTTTTGAGAATTTTCAAATATTTCAAATCGTTTCCAAGCATTTTCTGGCTTAACTCGTCAATTTCATAAATTCTTCTTTCAATATTTCTCATATATCTTCGTCATGTTCATGCTCTTTGAGGCGATAATAAAAATTTGCTATTCTCGGAAATTGTTAAGTGGAAAATCAATTTTTGTTGCTCCACCAGATTCACCGAAAAAGGCCGAATAAAAATAAAAGAATTGCTTATGTTTTCATTCTACGTTTATACGCTGTTAAAATTTTTAGGATGAATTTTAATACTCCAATTGGTATAAGTCTCCTAGGAAGAGTTTAGATTTATAACATTGATAACATGAAGTTAATTTGAAAAATGTATACACATTTGAAGGAAAGCCTAATAACGTGGATACGAATAG
This sequence comes from Oxycera nigricornis, assembly GCA_963942545.1. Lineage (NCBI taxonomy): Eukaryota > Metazoa > Arthropoda > Insecta > Diptera > Stratiomyidae > Oxycera > Oxycera nigricornis. The sequence continues at coordinate 127,805,988 of OZ012659.1, read as the reverse complement.
AATCGGCTGTAAAGTCGATCTCTTAAAAAGCGTGAATCTTAACTGATTTGCCGCAAAATAGATGCAATATGAATGCATCTGATATTATTCATAAGTGAAAACTATTGTACCATGAAATATCGGTGAAATTAAAATCTGGTTTAACGATTTTTATAAGCTAGTGTTTATACGCATTTTCAATACCTCAAAATACAAAAATATGCCTAGAAATATTTAGTTTTACTGCTTACTTTTTGAAGAACAGCTGGTATCCAACACTTAATCTGTAAGACCACAATTACACCATGTAACCATTCATATATGCTCTGTTGCCGTTTTATTTTGCAGGCTACATTGGGTCAAAAATTTGTTCAAGTGTTTTTTATTTATTTTTCGTTTATAATATGAATCATTTCATTTTTTCCTTGGGCTGACGTACTTATTGTGCCACCACTGATGTACTGAAATGTACCACTACAGTCTAATGTTTCGTCAAAGATATATGATCATATCTTTGATAAAAGAAAGATTTCATTATATTTCTATGATCGTGTAATGTGTGCCTAGCATTTTCCAAAATAACGATCCATTGGAACTATTCCCCTCGCCTACATGAGTAGAAACAATTTCATGCTGCTCGCAGCAATTTCCAGTCGACGGGAAAACGTTTACACACATATAGCGAAGCAAGATAATCTTGAGTTTCCCCCCGCACACAAATCACATTGTAGAAGTTAAATTGTAGCCGCAGAATTGGATGCGTTGCCGACTCGCCATTTTGTCGGCGCAAGTTGTGCCACCTATTGTTATCATTTGAATGATAGAAATGACGATGTTTTATTGCGGAAGAATGTCTTTTATTGAAAACCATGGGTGGTTATGTCCGTTCAATGTATAATTTTAACGATGTACATCGTGTTTTACTCAGTCTTGAAGAGATCGCAATCACTGGTTTGCGTTTTATATAAAAATTCTGACAAGTGATTCTGTGATTCCAAATAAGTACTTTTTTTTAAACTAGTCTCAAAATGAGATAGATCCTAAATGGAGGATCTGTGATTGGCTGTATTGACGAAATAAGTACTTAAGCTACCAACAAAATTAATGTCACAAATAGCATTGCCTATTTCAATAGTATTTCATTGATCACACTAAGCGCATCTCATGAGTCAAAAATAAACCGATAACGGGGATATCGATCGCATAGAGTAACTTAATAACATTTTCAAAGACCTCCCCCCTTATTACGTAACAAATTCATCGTACTCACCTCAGACTTTCAAATATTTTAATCACAAACCATTAACAATGCATCTAAATTTTGTTTATCGCGCCTAGCGTCTGCTGACACCTTGTGACGCGGCAAATAAATTCAAAATTTGACTTTATGATTTAATGTTATAAAAAAATTATTTTAACTAATTTTAAATTATGTTACATAAAATTTTGCTAACCCCCTCCCTCCATGTAACACTTAGTAACAGTTTCAAATATCCCCCTCACCCTTGAAGTGTTACGTAATATATGGATGGCCCACATTGAGAACATTCCGAAGATAAAATTTCTATGAAAAATCTCCACTCATGAATAGAAAATGAGATTCATTCATTTAATACTTAACGAAAAAACAACAACGAAATATTCTATATTTTAGAAAGTGTGTGTTTTTTAATGCTTACATTATTAGAGGCTAAAACTGTCAACAAAATAAATTTAACATAGATGTTTTTTGACTACAAAAATTATTCATTAAACCATTCTAAAAACACTGTCCGAAATTGTCTTTTGACAAAATTGAAAGATAAAGTCGCTAAGCGATTTCCTGATCAGAATTTAAAAAAATTAATATTGTTGATTTCTGCTGAAAAGTTCCATCAAGATTAAGAAATATTTCTACGAAAAAAAGCAGTGAGGCACTCTGGGAGTGCCTGGTAAGAAGTTTAGCTACGTTTTGCAAATGATTATGTATAGGTTAATTAATCTGACAAATTCAAAAATCTAGGATGCATATCAAGGTATATGGACTAGAGGTAAGATCTTCCGCGTTTTCAAACTCGTCCGGGCTGCGCATGTACGCAACTGTTGACGAAAAATTCACAGTGCAAATTTTCATCTCGCTTCGATGAGATTGAAATTCTATTCCACTAGGAAAGTTGATGGATATGTTATTTGCGCAAGTAAATTTTATACGAAAAGTAACGAGATTGATGCATGATGAATAAACAAATGCCAACGATGGATATGATGTACTTACATATATGATTAAGCATCTTCATAATAACGATGTGCGTATGAACGGATACGTTAGGTTTCTCGGGAAATTATGGGATAGATTTTGAACACCGCACGGTATATAGAAATGAATCCTGGAGAAATGTGACAAACGAAATGCATACCAATAATTAATCAATCATTGGGGTTTTCATTCCGTCGCAATCTTTTATCGTTATTGCTTTTACATCCCATCACGGCACAATTCACCATTTTCACTTGTTACATACCTGCTAATGCAATAACATGTTCGTGATGAACCATTTCGCACTTCTTTTATTTCTTCATTTGCACACAATGCTTCTACTGCATGGTAGCACAAATGCGTAAATTTCATGTTTTATTCCCACTACCAGAAGCGGCAGCCCTAATTTTCATAAAATTTGTGCGACGATTCGTCAACAGTTTCGTCATGATTAGAGCGAGATAGGACGAAAGCATGCGCATGGGCTTACCTTCTAGTCCATATACCTTGGATGCATATAATATGACAAAATATGAAATTTTTTATTGCTTTTATTCACACAAAGTAATTTAAAGTAAAAAAACAGAGAGAGCGAGGATTTGAACCCTCTACCTCGAGAGCAAGAGTCGGGGGCTCTGCTCACTGAACCAGCCACTCTACTCTTATACTTGTATATCATTGCTATCAACGGAAAGTTTTTCACGATAAAATTATTACAGTGAACGTTCTTTTTTTGTTAAATCTAAAAGTAAGCTAAAAATTTTTATTAAGTAGAAAACTCATTATTTTGATGGGTTATTTTCGCGACATGCTATGAAGTTTTTACAACGAATGAACAGCACCTCAAATTCTTCAGTTTTCATTTTCCCATTGAGAACATTACTTCCAAATGAGATAGTTTGGTTTAAATGACTTTCTATGGTACGGTGGAAATAGAGCAAGATCCTATCTTGCTTATCCAGCCTTGAAATCATTATTACGAGCGGAACTTCATCGACTACCATTGTCAATAGATGAATACATGTGGGAAGTGGAGTGGCAATGGAATTAGACGATGACCGGTAATTTGATCAATGCCAATACCACGTGAAGGAACCCCCATTTGGAGCGACCGTTTTTCTTCCATCCCAACCAGCAGTCGTTGCTAGCTTACCACTGTTGCATCATTTGGAACGTCACACATCCCCGCGTTTGGTCGCCGTCGTCGATCAAGCGGGTTCTGTCCATGATGTACCACATATGCCCATTGTCCACTTGAGCAAGATTGCATTTGAATGCTGCGAAATCACCTCCTAATGCAATGATTTGGCGCATTTGGCTTCAACTTAATTTGCCCCCTGCTAATTGCATGTCCTCTGTCGAGGCGTTCTGCCGCTTTTCTCATTTAAATTTACCCGTCGTCGGGCGATTTGTCGTAATTCGCAAATTGAATGAGTGGACTTGATCTTCCAGCAGCATCCCCGTATCCATCCCCATCGCTGCAGCAGGATCCCTTAATTTCAGTTCGTGCTGTAACGGCTCGGGCGGCGGTTGTTCATGGATTTGGCGCGCGCAGTATGCAAATTTGAATTTGAAAAAAATATCCTTCATTAGTGGATCCAAGTGAATTGTGCTTAAGAAATCTACTGACAATATGAACAGGGTTTTCAAATATATACAGTTTACACGGGAAGTGAAGTGCAGGCAGTGAAAACACCGAAAAGTGAAAAGTGGGTAAAGTTTGAGAGATTTTCGGCTGAAAAAGATATAGCAGTATGGATTTTGAGGCGCTGTTGGAGGAAGTAGGATCGTTTGGACTATATCAGAAATTGATCATTTGTGCGATATTGCTGCCAGCAATGTTACCATGCGCTTTTCACGCTTATAGGTAGGCGTTTATGCCGTTTAGTGGGCACTACGGGAACGTAACAGTACCTTTCCCATCTCTTCTCATGGTTACTTCTTCATCGTTTCGATGCATGACAAATAAAAAAGCCGGGAAATAAGCCTAGGCACAAGAAAATGTTTTTTTAGAGTGGTCTTGCCTTGGCGGCGAATACATTATTTGTCTTTGAAATTGCAGTCAACTATTCATCGCGGCCACTCCTGCTCACTGGTGTCGCGTGCCACAGCTCCAGCCATGGGCTGAAGACTATCCGGAACTCGTCCGGAACATTAGCGTTCCCATCGTCATGAAGGACAACATCTACAAATTTGCCGAGTGCCAGATGTATGCTAGGAATTATACCGACTTGGTGCGCTTCCTTGAATCAAGGACGCCACAGGATCTACAACATCACGACTACAGGGACTTTGGGTACCCAATCAATGCTCCCGTTGTTGAATGCAAATACGGCTGGAACTATGATACTTCCATCTTTCCCAATACTGTGGTAACTGAGGTGAGTTCCTTACGATATACGTATACCTAACATATCCTCCCTTTAGAAAAAAACGAATAAATGTGATCTTGTTGGAATCATATGTCTCCACAGTGGGACTTGGTCTGCAGCAACAATTTCCACGTGACGCTGGCGCTCGTTCTGTTCGGTGTGGGCGGACTACTGGGCAATTATATTTTCGGTTATCTGCAGGATATTTGGGGTCGACGACCGTCGTTCTACGTCTACTTGATGCTTCAGATCCTAGCGTGTGCGGCAAGCGCTGTTGCATGGAATTATCCGATGTGGCTGGGAATCCGTTTTGTTGTTGGTATCACTGTTCCGGCCATCCTGGCGAGTCCTTACGTGCTAGGTAAGAGCTGCAATATTCAGGAAATAATTCGAGACATTGATTTTTTCATTCGTTTCAGCAATTGAGCTGGTCGGCCCTGAGAAACGAGTGTTTTGCACAATCGTCTCCAACATAGCCTACTCTATTGGGCTGGTCCTGCTTGCTGGCATTGTTTACGTCGTCCGCGATTGGAGATATTTGTCGTTGGCGGTATCGCTACCTCTGTTGCTGCTGTTTTCGTGCTTCTTCATTTTACCGGAGTCTCCGCGATGGTTGATCGCCGTTGGCAAATACCGAAGAGCTGCGAAAATCTTGAAGGTGATGGCAAGGTAGGTTAGTCCTTTTGTAGGCTATTGAATGCATTGGATTGTTCTTGGCTTCCTACGAATATCCAGATTGAATGGACGTCGAACCCCACCTGACTATGAACGGATCCTTCACCAAAAACTATCGACGCCCGATCTTAACAATCCCGCAGTGCAGAGTGACAAATCGTACGGCATCTGTGACCTCTTTCGTACACCCAACTTGCGGAAGAAGACTCTTATTATCACCCTGATCTGGTTTGCCAACACGAGCGTCTACGTGGGCCTGAGCTACTATGCCCCCGCCTTAGGGGGTGATGAGGTTTGGAATTTTTTTTTGGCTGGGGCGGTAGAGTTGCCAACGTACATATTCCTGTGGCCAGGGCTAAATTATTTCGGAAGGCGTTGGATACTGTTTTGGTCAATGATACTCGGCGGCATCTCTTGCGTGTCTACGTTCCTGGTGCAGGACGACCAGATGATAATGCTGGCGTTGTACTGTGTCGGAAAGATGGGAATTTCATCTGCTTTTGTAGTTCTCCCGTTGTTGGCCTCTGAACTATACCCGACAGTCGTGCGAGGTTTGGGGATGAGTTTCAGCTCGGTGGTGGCGATGATTGGACCAATTGTGATACCAATAATCAATCACATGGTGAGTAACAGTAAACTGACTAAAGCACTCACTTGCAGTATTCATCCCGAATAACTGCTAGTGATTTTTATTCAAGATCTCTAGCAGATAAACTTACTGTTCTCCTACTCAACAGGGTGGTCACATGCTCGTTCTTCCGCTCATGATAATGGGTGGCGTTCTTATGCTTGGCGGCATTGCTAGTTTGTTTTTGCCGGAAACCAAGGGAAGACCACTACCCCAAACTTTGGAGGACGGCGAATTGGTGGAGCTCAGTGGGTGTTGCACGTGCTGCAGAAGTGTCGGTCGGACGGCGTCAATTTCAACAATATCGGCTGAAAGAGATGTTGATGAGGTTCACGGAGAGAAAAATGTCCGAAAATCAATTTGCAAAGTTTGCCAACAGGAAATTAAAAACAGAATAATTTAGTGGGTAGGAGTAGAAAACTCGTGAATGTTTCATAGGTTTGTGTAAATATGCCAAAGTAAGTTGTTAAGTTTGATTAAAGCCAATGAAATGGAATCATGTGGGTTTGTTGAAACGTTGCAGCATTAGCTGAATGAATCAAACAAAAGAGTTAAGCGAGTAACTAGTCCAGTGCAAATAATTAGAATGCATTTCATTTTCGCTTGGGCCAAAGACTTCCTTCTAGGTGAGCGTCTATTAATTACATAAGGCGTTTGGGCGAAGGGGGTATCCAACCGAATCCCTACACATGGCAAATGGGAAGATGAGGCGGCCTAAAGTTTTCTTTATGTAAGTTTCCATTTTCTTATAATTATTTTATTTATTTTTTGAAAAGTCAATTTTGCCGATTGAAATTTGTTTTTCCCAATTATCGCCAGCTCAAAGTTCTTGTATAAAATTACAAATACTTTAGCAACTTACAAATTTTCCATTGGAAAAGAAAACTACGAATCATTTCGTATTTTGCAGTATATCTGAAAATAGCATCTACTAGTAGTAAAAATAATCGATGAATTCTCATAATTAAACTAAACAATCTCACGTAAGAAGGCTGCATTGCACAGCCGTCTGTTAATATTTTAAATGATGGCTTCGCAAGTTGCACCGTGAAATAAGATGTCATCCTATATCTGAATCCCAGGAGTAAACAGAGTTTCAATACGATGAAATACCAACCACAAAGGTGGTTTCATGTTGAATGGTTTCATTTTATCCAGAATCAAGTTTGTGATTACGAATAATATTTTTAAAAACCCCCCTTTTTTCAAAAAACATACGCTCTAAATTCTGATAATGTGCCAGAATTATATGTTATTAATTATTAATTATGTATTTTTAAAGAAATTTATGTATTACTAACGTTTTGCGGGTGAAGGTAATAGCCGTAAGGTGAGAAAGTGTATATTTAAATGAACAAAATAATGGTTGCAGGCAAAACCGAACCATCATCTCATAAATAGATGGATAGCAAGCCAAAGACACAAGTGGGAAGCGTAGAATGCTATATTCCTGCATACCAGAGTGGCACTTACAACTCTTAATTAATTGAGACTCAATTTTGGCTGATGATGAGAACAATGGCGGCAAGTTACTGACTGGTGTGCAAATCCTTTCATAAAATATAATAGAACAAGAGGAAAGATGAGGAATGAAATTGGCCAGACAGGATATCGCACAGTCTAATTGTTTATCAATAATATATGAGCATTCAAAATTGGATTCAATTTTTCCAAGTAGCGTAGGGAAAAATTACCCGATGTGTGTACCTGTAACAATTATCAGAATCTTTTACACCTCTAGAAAAACAAACAAAAGTAACGCGCAAATTTTAATTCAAGATATTTTTCATTTTATTTCCTTCATTATTATTTCAAGTTTTTTTTATTCACTATACATCATACTTAAACAGTTTCATTTTATTAAATTTATTATGAATTTTATTTTGATAATTCATCATACATATTATCAATCCGTTAAATTCCTAAATCATAATATCAGCATGCTTAAAATTTAGTTCCTCATTTCACTTATTTGTATATTTACTTAGAAAATCAACTTATCATATATTAGTTCAGAGCCGTTACGGCATAAAAAAGCTAAGAATTCATATAAAAAAACATTTTCACGTGTGAATTATTATACTCCAAACACACATGTACAACTTATGATACAGAATGAACTGTCCATAACGAACAAATAATGGCACTGTGATTATGTATGTATCCATGCTTTCCTGGATCATAGATAATCAAAATAAATAAAATTGGAAAGAAAATAAGAAAAAAATTCACCCGTTTTTAATGTAAATAGGCTGCATTATGTACACAAGTCATGTATTTCATGATATTCTATCCTATCAACTTTAATCCTTTTTAGAAACAAAAAAATTCCATTTTTGAGCTTTTGAATTTTCGAAATAGTATTCTTTTATGTATTTTTTTCGTTGGATTACCTCTCGACATTTCCTTTACGATCATTAAAATTAGAAAGGTACTTTCCAGCTATTTAGATAAAAAAAAATTAAAACATGCGCAAACTTAAGGTTGCTTTTTTCAGCATTGCAAAACCCAATTCAAAAAAATTATCGATGATTCTTCCTCTCAGCATGTCCTTAAGGATCATACAACTTTGAAAGTTCCTTTACATGACTTATATAGATAATGCTGCCATTTTATATTAATGATTAAAATGATGAATGAATTTTCTCATTCTTATTGCAATTTTTTTGGAAACAAAAATAAACATCAAATAAAAAAAAACACATTTTTGCGATTTAGTCATTTTTTCATTGAAAAAACTTACATCGCATATCAAAACAGAAACGGTTTTCAACATCTAAGTCTCATGCATCTTAAAAACAACTTATTACAAACTTCAATTGTTGAAATAAATAAAATCAAATTAAACATGGATTAGATGTTGTATGTGTGCGAAAGTGAGTGTGTATCGGTCTGTCAGTAATCGAAAGAATTTTAAATTCTATATCTCATTTTTGAAACAAAATGAAATCAACAAATCAGCCGTTGTTTTTCGATAAAATTTAAAGGATAATGTACAGCGTTTTGTAACGAATGCGTTTACAGAGTTTTGCAATTTGAAACGACATACGCACTGAGCGTTTCTTCTTAGACAAAATTTGCATGCGTTAAATTTTATCGAAAAACAGCCACTGATTTGGTTTGTACATTTCCAATTCTTCCAATTACTGGACACATCGACTTACACTCACTCTGGCAGACAAGCAACATCCAATCAATTCCTTATTTTAATACGATAAATCGTTAACATTCAAACTCGTTGGCAGTGATTGCACTCAAATCTTTCATAAGACCTTCCAAATTCGCCATTTCTTGATTCAATTCCTCGGTGGATGTGCTTGGAGCCAGTCTTTGGATTTCATCGTTTGAATGTGTTACCGATGGACCAGTTTGAAGGCGATTTGTTGGTGTTAGACTGGAGAACGATGCTTTTTTGTAGGGTGATGAATTTTGCGGACGAATTGTGACGGCGGGGACTATAAATGCGAACGAAATAAATGAATGATAAATTATGCAAAAAGATGAGGTTTGCATATCTTTTAGGTAAGCATAAACTGTCTATCTAGCGGAACTCCGCTTTGCTTAGGAGAACTGTCCCAAGCCAGTGTAAAGGAAGAGGGATTCTGACCGCAGGATGCCGAGATAAAGGTGAGACGAAAAATAGGGTGGCATATTTTTAAATGATGATAAGCCCTAAAATACGGCGATCAATCCGGAGCTTTGCTATGGGGCTCAATTGAAGAGGTTGTGTCTGTACTTCCTCGAAATCTTACCCTTACAATTGAAAAGTACCGTCGATACCGTTGGTTGTAGGCCAACTACAAGCAGTGGACGATCTTTAAGTGTGAGGAATCTGCTGAATCCGATTTTAGCGTGAATAAAAAGTGGATATCAACGGAGCTCATTCTGCCGTTCCGAATTTACAATAGTAGTTTTTATGGCAGCTAGTTTTCTCATCCGTACAAATAACGAAACATTGAGACAATTGATCGGACGAAAGAAATGAAGAGTTTTTATTAGTACTAAACATCTAAAATGTACTCGGCTCTGTATACGTTGAAGATCTATAACAATTGACATCCTTACAAGAAAAAGGGTCATGGTAGAGTTGATATGTGTATGTCTTTTGTGTTAAATTAGAGTCAAATACAATTCTACTCACCATTATGCTTATTCTGTCCAGCTATCAATGCTGCTGAAATGTTGGGCGGGGGCGGGCCTGGCACACTAAAACTTTTCAGTGGATGGCCTTGACCACGCTTAGGAACCTCAACTGACATGCCAGGGGCATATGTTACTGGTGCGTTGCTGAAATTGAAAAAAAAAAACCAATCCAGATATTGTATTTCTGTTGTATTCATTAATTTCGATAAAGCAATCTCATATTTTGTTGAAGACTATGTTTATCAAGGATGGAAACGAAGGTAATTATGATCCATCACCAGAGGTGTGAGGTATTCGGATAGAAAGTTCTTGTCGAGTTTGGACGTCAAATTCGATCTAAATAATGTTTTTTAAAATAATCTTCAATTATTAGCTCCTGCTTCTCGGCATGTCGGATGAAATGCTTTTAATTTTTTCCAATTATTTAAAAAGAAAAAATAAGTAGGCACCGATGCACTTGCTATATGATTCGGATCCATTTATCGTGTAAAAATGTCAAAATCGTATTATCCAAATTTATTAAAGTCTCGGCAAATTTTCCAAGCTTTCATATCGACACCACTTTACATCTTTGATCGACTCGTGCGTTATGCGACAAATATACCGTCGAAAATTACTTGGAGTCGTCTAACTTTTAGCGACAATCAAAACAATGTATTGCCACCAGCAATACCAACCCCAAATGAGCGTGTTGAACCTGAACAGTGCATGCAAAGTCCAAATTATCCACTACAATCCACGCACTCGGCAAGTGATCAAAGCAAATTGCAGCGCGCAAGGAGTAACCCGAGAATGGTTAGACTATTGCCTCCTGAACGAACTAACTCATACGAAATGAGACCGGCATTTAGATACAGTTCTATAGGCAGGCAGGCAGGTTCTTCGAATCCAGCCAGAAGGTCTAGTTCCAAGTTTCGAGCAATAAATGCTGAAAGTTTGCACAATCGATGGTCTTTTAGTAAGTTCCCGATTAGATCACAATCCCAACCAACTGTTTACACGGAAACCGCAGGTATTGGATGCTTCGAACCATTATCGACAAACCCTTTCCTAAACTATTTGCGTGAGCTGCGCCGACAAAATATATATCTGAACGCAGTACAGCTGGCGAAGAAGGGAGCCCAACTTTGGCGAACCATGACCTACCAAAAGAAGTTCCCGTACATCCTTTTGGCACAGCGCCAGCGTGAATATTATTTGAAGCGATTGCGTTCCAGAACATCCCGATTCAATTTCCAAAGGAGAACAAAAATTTGTCATAATACAAGAACGAAGAGGTCCAAAACATTTTGTAGAGCCAGCCTTAATCGTATACTATCAAGGACTGGTTCGTATGTTAAAAGAAAACCATCTAACGTTTAACATAAGGTGTAATCTGTGAAACTGACATTGGAATTGCGGTGTCAAATAAAAACAAGGATAAGCGTTGTATTTCTGCTATGGTGGCAGAGAAAATTAAAATTATTATGATCAGGAATTAAACCCTATTTTATTAAAGTTGAAATAAATATTTATAACTGATGTGATTTAAATGTTCTCTTCCTGGAAGTTAAAAAAAATCTGATGAAGCTTCTGGACAAATTAATTGTATTTCTGACGACGGAAGGATTTTTAAGACAAGACCCAGATTGCTCACTTTGCCAGGGTTTCAGAATATAAATCGCAGTAATACAAGCCAATTGACACAGCCAATAATCAAACATTAAACAATTTCACTACGATCCTACCTATAATTTGATGGCATTGAATCATATGCATATGGATTTTCCGGAGTTTGCACCAACGAATTGTTTTGCAGCTGATTCAAACTTTGTTGGGAAAGTGCTGTGTCCACATTAATGTGCGATCTGCTTGCCATATTGTATTGAGTCCTTGGATATTGAGGCCGCTCCATTGTTGAGTTCATTGAGGTTGCTGTAAAATTAAAACAAAACAAAATTGTCATGTCATGAAAATTATTTCTTTGATATGCAGTAACCGGTTGCAAGTGGCACTTACTCATATATCCGGGAACATACGATCGTTTATCGAGAGAGTTTGTCACTTGCGGAATAGTTGGATCGCTATCGTATTCGTGGACTACCGATCGTGGTAGTGTCAAAGCTCCACTGCTGGAAGCACCATCGCTACATCCTGAAACTGTGAACAATTGTTTTTTATAGAACTGTTAAAGATATAAAATATAATGTTAACTATTCACCGTGGGTGCTACTGGTGTGATGATGTCCTTTTTCTACACTTTTCAGCTCCATTTGATCGTGATGAATCCAGAGATCTGGCGGTTTTGGAACGCCGATATTATTTTTTTGGTAGCTGAAATACAGTTAAAAAGTTAATTCGTTAACATCCAAATGTGACGGTTATGAAGATGTGAAGAAAAAGCCGCAACAGAATATGTTTGTATGTCTAAAAAAAACATTTGGGCACCAGTCTAATTTTGAAGCCTCCCACCTATTTTTATGTTATCGACTTTAGACGAGACGATAATGCACACCTACCTCTTTTTCGTGTGATCCGGTGTGCTGGGTACTTTCCTTCGGCAAAATAATAAAGTAACTATAAAGACTACAATCAACATTACAACCGAAGTTGCCGCTATTATTATGATGATCATTTGATTCGTCACTCCTGTTCCCATCACACTGGAATCCTGCATCAAGACCGTCGTGCCTGTTGTATACGTAACCATTGTCGAGAATGGCGAATACCCTTTGGAGTTTTTTGCTTGGATCTTGAAGTGATATGTAGCAAACGGTTTCAAATTCTGGATAATTTTCATGTTCGTGTCCCCGTCGACACTCTCGTCGGCCCAGTCGCGATCGCGTTTATTTATGTCCGTGGTGTAATATATCACATAGCCATTGATCATGCCGACATTCTGTTTTGGCGGTTGCCATTGCAATAGGACATTTTGAGGACTAGAGTCATCCGCGCGCACTGTGAAATTTCGCGGTGGCGACAGCGGGATATTGGGAAGGGTAGTGTTTAGAACAGACATTGACCACGCCGATTCGCGTCGCCCTTTAACACTTTTCACTGCAAACTCGTATTGAGTGTTTGGCTTCAGATCGCCGACCATCGTGTTCAAATCGGTTGTATTGTGGTATCTAAATCGGTTCGATCCCGATATGCCATATCGCACAGTGTAGTGACGATTGTCGGTTACTTGTTGGTTTTTACTTAGCGTCATATCGGTCCAGTAAACCACTATGGAATTCGGTGACATGGTAATTGCCCGCAATCCGACTGGTACTTGTAAGGGTGCCGGCATATCGATCGGATCCTCGTCACGAGTCTTTATGTTGTCATAGATTGGTGGACCGTCGCCCTTAATGTTTCGTGCTCGTAAGGATAACACGTATTCTGTATTGGGCTCAAGACTTTTCAACTCAAAGTATCTGATGTTTTCATTCACTTCTTGCGTGTTATCGTCAGGAACTCCCTTACCCCAGCCCAACATGTAGCTTCGAATTTTGATGTCTTGTTGAGCTGGTGGCGCCCAGTGTACGGCAATGTTTTGCGCTCCCGCACGAACTGCAATCGAACATACGGCATTTTATGAGTTATGTCATGAAATGTGATTATAATTAAGAATTGAGTTCAAAATACTTCACAAATCATAGAAAAAAGATTTTATAACATCGAAACCAAGCCTCTTGATTACCTGTTACCCATCTTGGTTTGCCAGGAACTTGCGTCTCATCCAAATCATTTTCATAGGTCAACACGCGATTCCATTCGGAAAATGGTCCCGAGCCGTTCACAGTCATCGCAGCCAATTTCACTTGATACTCAGACATTCGATCTAAATTGTTCAATTCAAAGTGTCGCACATTAGCGGGGGTGGTTTTCACTTGAGGCGATTCTCGTAATTTTCTATAACGTATTTTGTACCCGGTAATTTGACCATTACGTTCTTCCTCGGGCGGTGGTTCCCAGTGTACTGTTATCGACTAGAAACAAAGAATAGAAGGATGAGTAAATTGAGACAGAAGCAACAATATGTCTGTGGATGGTATCATGGTTGGTTTATTGAACTATGAGAATGGGAAGATTTTTAGGAGATGTGAATTCTAGAATCTCGTCTTGAAAACCAACAATTAAAGTAGTCTATTGAGTTCTGTCCCACCTTAGGATTGGCCAAAAATAATTGAAAAATCCAGCCTCGCTTGATACTGGAAACAATGAGCACAATTATTAGCCATCCGTGTAAAATCTTTCGGGGAATCTAAGATTCTGGATATTTTTTTTGTAAGCATCAAGCAAATTCACATGTGTTCCCATCATTCCGTCTACTAGCATATAATCGCTTTCTTATGATCAAACATTAAAATATCAAACCAGATATCCACGTAAATTTAAGAACACCCATCTCACACTTCTCAATCAGCCTTTGGACCTTTTACATTTTTAGGGTTTTTTTCTGGTCACTGTTCATGATATATAATGGACCTCCCGTTCCTTATGTGGAACTATGGAGAACCTTCATCGATTCCAATTTGTTTTCAGTGCAATTGAAAGATCAATTCTATCAAAAATAGATTTGACTACTTAGGTTTTTCGCATATAAAGATTTTATAAAAACGAAATTTTCGATCGTGTAATGTAGTGGCAGAAATAAGTGTTACGCTATCTTAAAAACTGGAATCCAATTCATGATTTTGATCTTGGAATCAACACAAGATCGTATGGCACTTTGTGGCTGGGTGGTATGGCATTTATGTGAAAACAATCCCAAGAGTTTTCATATATGCAAACATTTTCATTAGGAGGATTATCTTATATTTTTATTGGAAACATAACTGTACTTTCTTAGCAGTTTTCCACCCTGAAATTTGTAGTGAATAGCAAGTAACTTATGTAGGCTCATTCAAGTAATGAGAATTTATTTTTAACTTTGTAAAATTCTATTTGGTCGTGAAATTTGTCAATTTTCTTGCTTCCCGAACTTTATACCTATTTAAGTTTTCTAAACGGAAACCAATTTCATGTTCTCTTGTCAGCTGAATGACTTGTTACTTCCGCAAATGACGGACAATATACTGAATTCTAAGTTGATTATATGGCGATTTTAGCTTCAAGGAGCATTTACATCTGAGCTACACCCACCCCAACAACTCTTCACACCAATTTCACTCTCAATAAATTCAAAATAACTTCCTACCAATAGGTTCAATGCAAACACATTGTTACATCATGTAACATCGCGCCCGAACGCCTGGCTCAAGACCACTATATTCGCCAGGGACGAATTAGCATCATTAAACTTACCGTCGAGCTAGTCACCTCCAAGGTAACATTGCTCGGTGACTCGGACGGTGTCGAGGAGAATGTTTTGATTTTGATTTCATTCGAAGGATCACCCATTCCGTTCTGGTTGAATGGCACCACGGATATTGTGTACTCGGTGAAAGGACGCAGTTCGGTGATTGCTGCCTCGAGACTAGGACTCGTACTATCCGTGTACATTTCGCCACTATCGTTCTATAAAAGCAATTACGTTAGTCAACATCGTCTATTCGAGTTTTTTACACAACCATATTCAAAAGTAAATTTACCTCAGCATAATAGATTCTGTACTTGGCAATTACACCGTTCGTTATTAGAGGTGGGTCCCACTTGACTAGAATACTATTATGGCTTAGTGCCCTCCCTTCCACATTAGTCGGCGGTCCGGCGATGTTTTCTTCGGGTTGTGTGCTCACCTCGAGAATCTGAAATGGATTTTATATAGTTGCTTGGAATATCAAATCAAATTTGAAATATATAAAGAGATTGAATGTGCACTTTAGACGTTTTAATGTGACATGGAACTTAGTTAACTAAGTTAAAATATAATTAGAAAAATTATTCATTCTTGCCAACACACATAATGGATATATGTATATCGAAAAATAGCCTTTTTGTAGATAATCGGGTACTTTATTTTGAAGCGATTATAACCCACCTCAGACGATTCTCCTGATCCGTGATTGCTGTTGCCAACAACACGAAATTGATAGGTTTTCCCAGGCAGAAGAGACTGGATATTGACTTGTTGATCATCACGCGATTTCGTTGTAATTTTCCGCTCCCTGAAATTTGGAAAGATTTTATTTCCATTATTGCAGAAAGTGATACACAGTTGTTCAATAGTCAAACAAACCGATGAAAATTAAACCGTGCCATGAATATAGAGTATTTATAGAGTTTTTTGTTAAGTTTTATTTTAATTTCTTTCGATTTAGTATTATTTTCTTTTTACTTCTGAATAAGTTGATTTATTTTTGGCTGTTGCATAGGTCATAAAATGTAAGCGGGATAGTTTTTATAATTATAAAAAGTGGTTTAGCTTATCTGGCGACTTTTGGTTGAACATACTACTTTAATTTGTGAGGCTTATGGGTGGATTGAAGCGCAGTTGGAATGTGCTAATCCTCTCATAAACAAACAAACAAAACGAAAATTTCAGAAAAAATTGAAGGTTTTAAATGATATGTTTCAAATGTTTCTTACCAGGTTTAACAAATTATCGGAAGTAACAAAATGAAAACTGTTTTCCGAAAATCCACATAATGAATATCGAATAACTAGGACCAAATTGTTCTATGAAAATTTTATCGACGCTTGACTACGAAATATTAATTCACTTAACTAAATATTTAAACTCCTTCGATTTTGGATTTGGAAAAAAATGTTTCCATAAAAAAATTCATCTTGATTTTTGTTCATTTAAATTGTTTCCCATTTTTTTTCAGCTGATATTTATTCTGGCCATTCCTCCATACTTTAGCAGTTGAATCCATATAATTTCGTATATCTTAATTCCTTAAGAAAATTGTCACGTACTTTGAATTCACGCCAATTCCTTTTCGTCCTCGTCATGCCAAGCGTGAATAGACGACATACCTCTGGAGATTCTTTTCTTAGTTTAAATTTAATCAAAGATGTCTCACGACTGCTTGTCTTGGTTTCGTTTGTTTTGCGAGGCTGGCATCTAATGGTATCATCCATTGAACCGTCGATATAGCGTCGAGGCAAAGAAGAATCTTGGTAGGTCTATTTTTCTACTTCTCGCTCTCTAGAGGATCTTTTGCAGAATTGAATTTATCGAGATGCTGTGGCTCGTGTTGAAGATCAGTGCTCGTCTTCTTGGCGAATGTACTTTTCCAGACAATTAGAGTGTCACGAAAAGAATTTAATTTTCCAATGAACATTAGGATTGAGACGAAAATCAGAAATAATGGAAGGAAATCGAATCTAATGCCGCGAGAGATTCATATTGTTGTGATTTTTCAACGATTATCGTTATGTGATTTGTAAAAATGCGTTTAGCGGTGATATGATAATGGACAGTTCCAAAGCAGGGCATACGAATGGGTATTGAAGGAGACAGTAGGGATGATTACAGGTTCGCAAGCCAAGCCATCTTCCAATAATGAATTTAACTAATTGATTTGTTTCTACGGAAACAATATTGGTTGAAGCGTTTCGCTTTAAAATCATATATTGCTTGCTGCTCAATTGACTTTAATAATAACCTATTTAATGCAATATTTCAATGGAATGTTGTGTAATGTGTTATATATGAATTTTTTAAAAATAGAAACTTTTAAAGGTATATCACAGCGTTGCATTCCAAGAAGATAAATGGCTCAAAAATTCATCACTTCCATCACACGCACAAATTTAATTCCTCTGGAAAATTCTTTGGTGTGAAACGGATCGTCTATCAGTTACTTGACTTTCGATCAATTGTAATCGATCATAATGGTTACTTATCTACAGGAATTAGCCAAACTTTACCCTATACTTCGAAATATGGCCCTCCCTCTTAAAATCAATTGGTAACTGAAAAATCCATTGGAATCCAATTTATGTTGCAAGTAAAATATAGCTCTTCACCCACATATGAACGTATCTGTCGAGCCATAAATTATTGCTATTCCATGAAGCACTCAATGCTTGATTGCACACCCATCAATATCATCAATATAAGCCCTTTAATTGAAAATTAATTAGTATCCAATTCAATGGAGTTTACGATGAAAACAACTGGCAAGGCGAAGTCAAGCCATGAAAGCTCCAAGATTGTGCAGCGACGTCTTGTGTCTGGTATCTAGTATCTTTGCCATTCAAACCGCATCGAATGCGTCGGTTGTAGCATCGATCGCAATGATTGGCTATTGCCTCATGAACTGCCCCCGTCATATTGTCTGAATTGTCTTTAGATTTAAACTTTAATCGAAACATCAAAGTTCAAGATACCGAGGAGAAACAATGCCATTGAATTGGGTACTTGTCCAAGAGCTCTGGACACTGGCCACTGAGTCCTGGATGTGCTGCAAGTATGCCACAACAGGCAGCTCCAAATTTTCAATATAGTCGTATGGGGACGTGCTCTCGATGCGACGACGTTGGTCTAGAAAACAATAAAACAATTTCGATGCCATCAAAAGTCCATTTCGCATCTCTCATTCAACATAGTGGCGGCCTACAGATGGTCGTGTACCGCGCGTATCTAGTTCGGAACCGCAGAACAAACAGAAGCACATAATTCTCATCGCAATCCAATTAAAAATTGTCCGCCATTCAATTTCGAAGTCGACCAATTTCGTGCAAAGCAAAGCAAATCTTTGAAAGCTTTACGCATGAGCTCGAATCTCGTCACGAACTTTATCAATTAAAGTTTGCATTAATATTTCACCATTGTTGGCAACGTTTTGCCGAATGATCCTTATCGAGTGGCAGGATTGGCGGATTGGAAAGTGCCGAAAGTTGGCTGGCTGGCAGACAGGATGAATGCACAGGACGGCTTCAGTTTGGAGGAATTATCTATTTGGAATTGGAGTTTGGCTTTTATCAGCGCCGCCGGAACAAAAGACTCGTAAAAACAACCATTTGAAATATAGCAGTTGCCTCCAATACGAGATTTGTGGATCTTATCCATTGGAAATTTTGAGGATTTTGGATTCCTGAAGTGATATTAATTGAAATGTTGCTGTAACGTTTTTTTTCAATTCAAGCACCAATCTAAATAAATTCAGATAGAAAACACAATCGGTAGAATACTGCCACAATATCGAAATATCTCCTTTTATTTGGAA
The DNA here is from genome assembly GCA_963942545.1 of Oxycera nigricornis. Lineage (NCBI taxonomy): Eukaryota > Metazoa > Arthropoda > Insecta > Diptera > Stratiomyidae > Oxycera > Oxycera nigricornis. The sequence goes on along the minus strand of OZ012659.1, from coordinate 127,786,869 downwards.
TTAACATAAAGTTTATGGAAATAAGGATAAGGATTTCATTCGAAAAATCAATTTAGCTTTCATTATTTGTTACGAGGACAATAAAAGGAATGCGCCATAGTGAACAGATCGTTCAGTTCTTCACCTAAGCAATGTCATTTTCATTGAGTCGATGATTGCTGTTATCAAATTAGGCTCACTTATGTTTCTTGCCCCGCCAATAAAATTGAGGCGAAAGAAATCGAAAATAAAATATTTTTTTTTTGCATTTTGGTTTTTATTTATCCAAAAAACTACATTTTAGAGTTACGGAAAATGCACCAAAAATTACTCGATTGACAATAATATCAAAAGTGACAATTGTCATTCACGCAGCAAATACGCGCACACCAGCACATTAGGAGCAGCGTTCTCTACAGTGTCTTTGATTGGCTAAGGGATGGAAGCGCGCAAATACTCAAACTTGGAATATACAAAAATACAAACACAACACATTTACTGCATTGATAAATTATTTGAAGAAGAGGAAGAACGATGTTACGAATCATTTTGAGGATTACTTTATTAAATTTGTTTATGAACATATTTTTTCGAAAACAGGCTTCACATGGTTTTTCATGTCAAGAATCCAAATAATCTATAAGTTAGTTTATCATGGGTTAGAACCTCCTAGTCTAGTCAACAACTTCGTCTTTCTAGTTGTGCTTTTGGTTAGCAACTCACTAACACTATTATTGCACATTAATTCTTAGCTTCCAGATTTTATGCTGGTTCATCATTAATTTAATGGAAAGTGTGGTTTCGGGGTGTCGCATCCTCTTCAGGTGCTGTCTTTTGCCATCCGTCACCAGATAACACGACCACAGTTAGGCTTGTTGATGGGTTAAGCTCGTTATATGTCAACTATTTAATTATTTGTATCTGAGAATCATAACGACTGTCAATTGGTTCGTATATACATATGCTTACGTTAGCTATTCTCCCCGAAACCACACTTTCCATTAAATCCAAATAATGTTTTTCTGCATAAATTGAAGGGCTGTTCCAAGCTAATTTTGTCTGCACTCAATGATAAAATATATGCAAATTCCATGCAAAAATTTAACAAAGAAAACAACGCCAAACAATTACTCACCTTTCGCTCGTATGCATTTTATAGTACACCGTATACGATACAACTTCGTCCGGATTCTTAAGTGGTTCCATCCAGCTGAGTGCCACAAACCGTGGCTTCACAATTTGCGCCTCCAAATCCATTGGCGGTCCTGGTAGTGGCGCCTTCGACAGGAGCCCCTCCTCATCCAATTTGCGCGGCTGATCTATAGTTCCAGGATAGGGAAGATAAGCAGCTTCTTGAATACTTGTCTCATCGTTATGTTCATGTTTCTTGTATTTGCTGCGATGACCTCGACCGAAGCCTGGCAGGTGCAGGTCTGTTGCAGTTTCATAGTCAGTGTCAACGTTATCGTCATAGTCACTTTCACCCAAAAAATGGTCGTCATAATCGGCGTTCAGGTCGTCGTCGTCGTCATAATCAGAATCTCCAAGCCCGAGAGGATGCGGATGGTGGCTTTTGCCATCCTTATCTGGTTCATCCGGGATCAGACTATCCAATGCACTTTTCGATAACATTTTCGCTTCAGGTGAAGGTTTCGTACGTATTGTTTCGTCAAGACTCGCGATTTGTTTCCGTGTCGTCAATGATTTTGTTGTTTTCGATTGTTTTGTCTCTTTAACTGGGAGGAAGGAGCGGGAACGGGAAAGAAAGAAAATCAATTGAAAAGAAATTAAACAATTTAAAAAGCAATACAAAATATTTCATATTATTAAATTAAATCATCTCCAACAAGAGCCTATTTGAACTTTAACTTAATAAAAAATAAACAACGATAATACAAACGACGATGAATATATTACAATCGCGATGATCATATTAACTTGGCGCAGTAAATAAACAGAATTCAACAAGTAAGTAAAGACTATTTTAATTTTTAAAAAAACGAGTACTGAAACTTATACTTAAATTGTCCAACAGGAAGCAGGAGAGGAAGCAGCCTAGCAAGCGATTAACAATTTCTTACCCGGTTCGATGATCTTCAGTCGTGCGGAAGCTTGCACACTTCCTGCAGGATTCGTTCCAACACACTGGAACATTCCAGCGTCTGAGTTTAGAAGACCCAATATCCGTAAATTGTGGCTGAAGAGAAATCAAAATATTAATAATAATCATGTGGGCTCATATTGATCCTGGTTGTTGTCTACATACCCTCCAACTATTTGCATATAGTCGTTTGGTGTAATTGCGTCCCCATTTTTCAACCATCTTATGACTGGTTTGGGTTTGCCTCGAATCGCGCAGCTCAATTCCAGCTCCTCTTTCTCGTACGCCACCTTGTCGACAGGACTCTGTATGAATTTCGGAGGCACCTGCACTTGAAGAGTAGCCTGCGCGTCTAGCGAGTCGACTGAATTGCTGGCTCGGCATTGATAGTTATCGGAGTCAGTATCTTCAGCCGACGATATTTGCAAGGACCCGGCACCAGTAATTGAAAAACGGGAGTCCAAATCGCTGCAATTCAAAATGCAAAATGGATTAATGCACCATTCAATGCTTCTCGGCGAGCTTCCACTCACTTCATATCGATCTCCTCTCCATTTCGTAACCATCGGATTTGTGGCTTTGGATTCCCATTCGCCACACATTCGAAAGTGACGGTGTCGCCCTCCTTCACTGTTTGCGGCGACGGACCAATTTGAAATTGTGGAGCGGTCAAGCTCTCAATTGGACCCGGACTCTTCTTGATGTTAAGATTCTTCTTGCTGCTAAGCCGCGATATTATTCCGGAGGTCACATTGCACTGGTATGTCCCCCGATCGGATTGTGAGACCTCATCGATTTCCAGAGCACCAGACGGAAGGATTACCATTCGCATGGTATCAAACTGTAGTGGTGCATCATCCTTTAACCACTGCACAAATTGTTTGATGCCCGACTGGATCGGTCCAATCATGCACCGAAAATAGGCAGTTTGACCAGGCAGTAAGTATAATTCGATAAAATCCTGATCGATTTCAGGAAGTCGTGCGATTGAGACAGTCGCTGAACGACTAACTATAGTGCCAATTCGATCGACATTGAGCAGACATTGGTAGGAGCCGGTAAGACCACGATTTTCCTCGACGGAACTTATGTATAGCGAGCCATTTTTCAGTTGAGTCCTGTGTACCAATCATTTTAGAATATCGATTCTTTGATAAACTTCGGCATAAATTGGGAAACTTACCTGAACGTATCACCGACAATGCCCAATTCTTGTCCGTCTGGTCCTCGCCATCGGATGTTGGGCGCGGTCTTTCCTTCTTTCAGAGCACCAGGTTGCACTGTTCCGGCGCATTGTAGCAGTACAGAGTGACCCTCAGGCACAACTTCGTCGGATGGTTCTATGGTGAATTCAAGTGCTGTAAAAATATGATTGAAAAGGATTAGGTACAGTTTGAACTCCTTATCTATCTGTAGATTATTTTATAAACAGTCAGTATGCGAGAGGTTGTCTTGCAACTTAAAAAATATGTCTCTTTAAAATGCATCCAGCAGTCATAAATTCGAATGAAAAATAATGCAAGAAAAATGAGCAAGTCGGCAAAGAGTATAAACTTGCCAAGTCCATTTTGCTGAATTTCATAAGAGGCAGTAAATTTTAAACCCTTCGACTGCACACTTCCTCCACGAATCTTTGACTGCATGTGGGGTCAATATGACCCCAGAAGTTTTTTTTAGATCGTTGTATACAGATAATTATCAATTTTGTTTTTATTTTGTAGACATGTTTTTGGAAGTTTAACTTTCTTTCCGGAGGTTCTAACGTAAAGTGAGCGAAATGAGTGAGCCCGGAAATAGCGTACCGAACGAAAAAGCGAACGGAAGTAAGATTTCCTAGCAAAAAATTTGTCTTAAAATTCAAAGTGATGTGAAAATATAAGAGAAGAGCGGCTGAGCAGAGCGCCCGACTCTTGCTCTCGAGGTAAAGGGTTCAAATCTTCGCTCCCTCTGTTTTTAGAAATATTTTAACTAAGCTCACTTACGATTAAATAGCAACCCATTTGAGCCCACAACAAAGTATGGTACAACCATTGAACCTTTTCAAGATATTTAGAAAAATTTGAATCGCAAACATTCGTTTCTTGAATTTAGTTCAGTTGAAAATGTAGAGTATTCTTCAGAAAATAGAGTAGAAGAACTGATAGATATTTTTCCTGCATTTATCTATATACATACAACAGTTTAACCTTTACGTAATCATTTGCACAACGAAGTTAAACTTCCCACCGGACACTCTCAGAATGTTTCACTGCTTTTTGTAGTGAACGATCCTTATTTTATCGCCCAAAATTCATTTTAGAAGAAAAATAATAACATTCTAGCGTCACACTACGGCCGAACAGGCTCTCTTGTTTTATGATATAATGACTTGAAAGGAAATATAGGGTCAAATGGGGTCGTTTTGACCCCATTTTTTCCTGTGCAGTCGAAGGGTTAATAATGGACATATAAAAGAACACCAAACTACCTTAAATGATTCGAGATGTTCCTTAAATTTTCTGATTCGCTTATCATAAATAATTTGATATCAAGGACGACGGAAATTCCTTTTTTTTAAATGAACTTTGCAGCTGTTACAATCTTAGTCGACGGAGTGATTTCTGTCAACGATCTGATTTCCAACCGAAGGAAAACTGAGATACTCTACATAATGTCTCTCACTCAAAGAAGAAAATGATGGTTCGGAGTTAAAATTTAGCACTAATTGATAAAACATTGCTGAGAACATTCGAATCTGTAATGGGTGGTTTTGAATTGAACATTAATAACAGGCTAGCATATTCGAAAGAAGCGATAAAGACAGGAACGGGTCCAATTTATTGCCAATGAGAATTTTCGACGCAAACTTGATGGGAAAATTACAAACATGGAGGGTTTCATCGAAACAAGGTAGTGATCTGTCTGGTGACGATACTTTCAAAAGAAATCCTGAACTCCACATGTTCTGTTAAATCATTTTATTACGTCGAGCATATGTACATCAGAAATAAACCATAAAACTAGCTCACAAGCTAGCCAACTTGGTCGATTAGTCACATAACTGTCGATGGTTACAAACATTTACTAAATTATTCCATTCGTTCCGCAAACTTGAATGAAGCCGCAAAATTGAAAGTAACATATCCAGGTAAAGTCGGTGGCTCTACGAGTCGTGTTCAAAAGTCTTGGACTCCATAAAAAGCTGGGTAGTAAATCACCAGGTTCCACACCCACCTCAGATACAAGTCTACTTCGTCCTCGTCGCTATATGTCTATGACATAATATTGTTAGTTAGGAAAGGGGGTAGTTCTAATGCAGGCGCACCTGTCGCACATGACCACGGCGACACCATAGTCAATTCGAATGCAAGTCACATGTCGATTCAGTTCATATGATGGTGGCTGGTTCCAGACAAGAATACCTCCAGTATATTATCTTATTTGAATATTGTTTTAATGGCTGCTTGGTGTTGTCTTTCTTTTTCGGATCGCGTTTCTTAAAATGCAAGTCCATATCATCATGATTACATGTTTTTTTATTCAATTATGACCATTTAGGAAAATAAATATTCATAATACATGATCAACAATTAGAAGCATGGATTTTGGGTTTATGTAATTTATCATTTCTTGTAAATATGTAAAGACTTTATGCTAAACGAGATTTCTAGATTTGAGTTTGAGTTTATTACTGAAATTTTCCTTCGTTGTTAAAGTAGATTCTTTCGTTCAGCGAAACAGAATTGCCAATTTATTAATTTGAAAACATTGTTTATTTTTTTTCCTTCGTAAAAACAACATTTTCATTGACTTTATTGTAAATTGAGATGATTCTCCTCACGAAGAATTTTCCGTTGAAATAATTTCGAGAAAAAGTCTCGCAACACTCCACAGCAACTACGTTATATTTTTTTTAAAAAATCGTCAATTATTTTTTATTGTTTTGTTTAGGAATGCTGCGGAAGTCTTTAAATTACCTTTTTTAGGGGATTTTTATCACCCATTATTTTGTGATGGTTCGATTCTTATAAGAATGTTTAGTTATTGGTTCATATTGGTTCATCGTTTTTTGCACCTGAGGGTTTTAGCGTAGACATGAGGTGGTAACATTTGTTTTCCTTATGAATTTATTTTAGTTTCCGTGGAAATATTTACGATGACATTTTTAAAAAAAATCTGAGTTAAAAAAACATGGTTTTAACGTGAAAACAAAAATGAAATGTCAATATTAAATTATTGATCTCAATTTGTTAAGAACTTTTCGACAAGGTTTATTTGCAGTATTTGTACGTATTCATTGTTTTTGACTCAGGAAACTCATAAGGTGCCAATGAGGAAACATGCCGAACACCATATACAATGTGAATTCTTATAAGAATCGTTGATGTGGTAGGATCACGTGATGATGTACAATCGTCTTGCGTTGCTTGTGGTTCTTTGTTGTCATGCTCCTCTCCATATAGACTAAAGATTTCCATGATGGGGATATGTGAGATAAAAGAAATTATAGAGGGAATGTTAAATAATGAAATGGCCGGCACAATTTTTATGCCACTGGCCAAGGAATATACATGTCGATTGTAGGCATTAACTGAAGTGGCACAATACAGGGAAAGTCTTAAAAGAAACTACTTCGCGTGGTCTCAAAATACTATATTTTCTTTGACTTTTACTTGCTATTTATACAATTTCTTAACACCAACTCAAACACTTATGACCAAATTAAATCTCCCAAATTATGCATTCCACGATGTCATGCATTTACAGATCCAATTACTTATCACTACTCGTAAACTTCCAACCAAAAAGGCAATGTTCATGCTCGCAAGGAAAGATCACGAGGTAATAAGCGTTATCTGTCCATTAATGCAGCGATGTATTTATTGATGATGAATACATCATTTTAATGTTTGAAAGATTTTCTTCAATGTTTCAAAGGGATACACCACAATTGAATCCACATTTGATTATAAGTTTCATTTCTGAACCAATATTCTCGTTTTAAACCAGATATGATTTAAACAAAATTTGATATTTTTTACGAATTTTACAGCAAAAAAAGAACTATACATCCATTCCACATATCGAATTTCATTCCCATCCAATTGTCCCTTGTTGCCACAATTTCAATCCTTGATTTTAATAACCCGTATCGCTGATGCATAATAATAATAATCCGACAAAATGTCGTGTAACCATATAATAATAATTAAGATCTCTTCGACGACATTTGGACATTATTTTTTCGGGCTGTCGCGTTCAACAACTAAACACGATAATAATTTAAATTCCAACCAGCAAATGTTTCCGCATCAATGCACTATATATCTTTCGTGCGGTATCTTTAGTACGCCAACATGGCGACCCGGTCGCTTAGTTGTGTGACGAATTTAAATTACCGGCAATAAAATGTCTCTGAATTTCAAGCAGACTTTTAATTGATTGCCACTAATTAGCCTAGGCAACGACGGCACAAGATTTCGATTGTATGTTAAACCATGGATGCCATGAATGCTATAACGGTTCTCTCGCGAAGAGAGGTGCAATTGGTGATGAATGATGCAGACAGCGGTGAGTGAGGTGCTGAGAAAGCTGCAAGAGAATCTTTAAAACAGGGTGACATGTCACTTCATAATCTAATTTAATGTGTGATTAATTTGGGTGCAGTTCGGGTGGATTTTGATAAGGAGACTGCTGTAGGTAGATTAGATAAAGAGGTTACTAAATCGATTTTACGGAGGTTTCTGAATGATCTGAGCTCTGCAAAAATTTATACCGAATTGATTTTTTTTTTGCTTAAGTAGATAATTCCATTTCAAGATAACGACTCCTTTTTTCCAGCGCAAGCTCGCAGCATTAGATTCACCTAAACTCTTTCTTTCAAGAGACATTTGAGAGTCTCCAATTAACAGATAAGTAGAAGAAAGTCGTGTTCTCACTAAACAGATCGATACTCAATTGAAACCTTTCATCAACACTACAGTGAACACTAACCACAATCCATAATCTTCATTCACAACAAGAGCGTTTAATATCAAATTACACATTGATCCGCTCTTAGCATACTTCACACGATCGAATCGAAAATTTCCCTTCGTCTCATGGCATTTCGTCACGATCGCTTCACCAACAGAGATTGATGGTTGAAATCACAGCTTAACCGCAGCTGACAACGGTGCAGAGAAATCCCCTACATAAGTGCATATCAACAATTTTGGACCAAATTACATTTCAATCGCACTTGAAGCAATGTACTTAAAAATTTCATCCATCATTGACCAACACCGCACGACACAATGGATCCACCTCAATTCGCCGGACATTGGTCGTGCTTTGAGTAATCAAGAGCCGCGTGGCCTGGAGGTGGATAACGCCTCACCTAATCGCCGGACACGTTCATCTCATCAAAACCTTTAATTGGGATTATCAATAAACCCGAACTAGGGTTCCCAGCCTAACGATCCGTGGGGCCACCTCTGGAAGCATGACATGTCCGGGAGTGCTTGGGATGGGACCTCTCTATAGATCGATTCAGTGTGGATCATGTTTCGTATTATAGTGCAATAAAGATGCAACGGCCTTTGAACGGGTCTCGTTGGTAAGTGCAGATGAGTGCAATCGAGATTATGACCAACGAGATGGGATAACGTGGTTCCGATAAGAAGGCAACGACCTTTTCGACATCCTTTCAAAAGAGGCAGTCAAAAAGCGGATTGGGTTCTCTGAGGTCCATTAGTTCACTGCAAATGCAACTTGGCTAGACATATGATGACTCAAAAATAAGGCGATATTTATCGTGCCGAACCATTTTGACTCTTCATAAAGCCACAGGATAAATATTTTCTATTCGAGCTCCTGATATACACCTCATCAACATCTTCATTATGTGAATATCCAAAGACACACAGTGGGGAATTCAAACGACTCCAAATCGTAACAATACGATTGGAAAATCTATCGTACGCCATTCAAATTTCACATAAGACTTTTCACGATAATTTCTGTTGCGAATTTTTTCCTGGCATCACCCGGTGAGCCTTTTCGATCGACACGTAGTCTAAGCCTTAAGTGAATTTGCCTTTGAGACATTTAATTTCGAATTGATTAGATTTTTCCGATGTGTAGTTCACCACAGGCTGTACACGGATATCAGATCGTTTCATTTAAAGATGAAAATGCCGTGTTGTGAGGCCAAGGGCAAGTGTAAGCAAAAAAGAGCACTGAAACGGACTTTGCGTGAAATTTATTAAGATTTATTCTCAATTTCAAGAATATTAAGAAATATCCAAAAACTTCTGAACTCGTTTCAATAACTGCAATGGGGCAGCTCCAATGACGGGGCAGCTCCAATGACGGGGCAGCTCCAATGACGGGGCAGATTGCAAATTGTTTTTTAGTTTTCCTAAAGGTATATATTTCTAATTTTTCCATGACCCAGGGTATATAATAGACACAGTGGCAAAGTAAAACGAAATTTTAGAGAAACCATGCAGAACAGATACATAAATACATGTATTAAGCTGAGCAGATCAAATGCTCAGCGATCGATCGTTCAGACTATCAATATAGTCCACTTTTTACTCTAGGCTTAACGCTAGTTATACATAGTTTCCCGCCTTGTCACATACCGCAGCGTAGTTAGTGTGCGCCGAAACTTTGTCAATTGTGTACGCTAATTGGTTTCTGTTCCTCTAAACTTTCGTATGTGCATTCTGGACCCTTTATAAAAAAAAAAAAGCTGAAAATCTGACAATTTTATGGGTCCCAAAAAGAGAACTGTGCTCAACATAAAAATCAAGCAAGATATTATAGTAAGTATAAAGTGGAGAGTGGACAGATGATGGAGAGGTTGTTCTTAGTTTGGATAAATGAACGGGAAATGAAAAGAGATGTAACTAATATAACTATAGAATTCAAGGCTACCACTGGCTGATTTGCAAGCATGGTCTGCTAGTGCAGATAAAGAAGAAGCTGAGAAGTACTGTTTCAAATTTCAAGAACTCATTGAAACATAAGGGTATCGTCCATATCAAATATTTAATTGTGATGGAACTGGTTTGTTTTAGAAGCGCATGCCGAACCTTACCTACATCACGAAAGATAAGAAAAGTGACGTTACTTTTGGGAGCTAACGCTAGTGGTGATATGAAGCTTAAACCACTTCTCGTTTGCCACCCTGAAAATCCTAGAGCATTCAAAAAAATTCATAATCAAGAGAAGACTGGCAGTCATATGGAGATCGAATCATAGAGCAAAGAATGGCTTTGAAGTTTTTGCCACGAGCATCAAGGACTACCTTAATAACAACGAGTTGCCATTGAAAGCACTGCTGCTATTGGACAATGCACCAGACCTTGAAGATAATTTGCTGCCAGACTTTCCCTGGCCGACAGTTCAGTTTCTACTTGCTAAAGATCTGGAATTGGAGGTGAACGAGAATGACACAGAAGAGCTCATAATGGACCATGAAGAATAGGGTCTAATATATTCTAATAAAATTACACTTCCAAGTGCAATGAAAGTATCTAGACAACTTTGTTCATTGTTGTGATAACATAACATGCAGAAAATCGTTCGTTTTTTCCACGAATTTTCATTCAATGGTACATAATCAAGAGATTCTGTGAAAATATCTGAAATGGATGATTTGAATTTTTCTATAAGCGTCTTGAACGAAACACGTTCAGCTCAGCAGCAATCACATTCACAAAAGCTATTTCAAGCTGAACATCGTTGTTGCTGCTGACACAATCGTTTCGTAGAAATCCAATATATTTTCATAAACATTTTCCTTTCTATCCAAAATGTATGTATTTTCAAACGACCAAATAGCCAATAATAAAGTATGTCAGTTTTATTTCATAAAATACAAAGCCATTCAATTCCAATCATTGAAAAGAGCACTTTAGCTATAAACCTACCCTCAATGTACCCAAAATCTGTTGACTGCCAACCGACAATCTCCTCTTTTATTGCACACCACAATGTGCAAGTTGCATATCAATTGGATTGCGTTCGCCTATCGAAGAAATATTTGGAGGTGGTGTACGAGCAGAAAGAGGATCTTCCACTGAAAGATGCGAACCAAGCCTAGCGACTATCTATGGTATAGTTGCTTCAGTGAAGGAGATCGTTTGCATCGGATTTTTGTCGCTCGAAAAGATGCACGACTTGTCGAGTATTGAACTTCAATTTGTTTCGAAGCAATGCCTGTAGGGCTTCCTCGGTCGGACGGTAACTGTTGTTTGCACCAGCAGTTATAGAAAGAAAGTAACTTATCGATTTAATTTCGAATTTTAATTGGATAATACGAGTGGAGAAGATGCAGCCCCAGCACAAGACACATCTCTTTGGCAATGATGTTGAGTGGAGTGTTTCGCGAGATTAAAGGCTTGAATGCAAATCAAATCAGCAGAGAAATCGATCCACATATGAACCTTAGACGTTGCAAATCAAACGATAATATGCAATTTTGATTATGTCATTTGAAAATTTCTTAAATGCCGCTTCCTCTGCCTATCTTTCATTTTAAGTCAACACTTGCGATTCGCTCCCTCCACCATGACCAATTGCTTTATCGTAGCGAAACATTAATATCTTTTTGCCCATTAGTCTCAGGCCGGATACGCTGAATCACATTGGAAACGTCCGATAATCAAGAAATTATCGTATAAGATTTTAAAATTAGATTTTCTTCAATTCGCTGTTGCGCCATCGAAGCTAGTTTATATGTAGTTCCAGTCTGTGCGGCCTGTCACGACCTCAAAACACCACCAACTAATTGAAAATTATGGAGGACGTTTGTTGGATTTGACGACCAACTCTGCAGTCACGCGTAATTGCTCATTTTCTAATTGTTGTAAATAGACATACGGCAAATGAGGGCCACCGACGATATCCACGTCTTCTTTCTATGACCGGATAGTGTACATTCGTCTTCTTGCTCGACTCAAATTTGATTGGAAGTCATCATTTGAAAAGACATCACTTAACATCCTTTCTGTTGAAATCACTTGGCGGCATGCCCCGTTAATGCGAAGTCAGTCAGTCAGTTCAGGCTTTGTCATAATTGAATTAATTAATATGCTAAAGGAATTTATGAGTTTCACATTAAGGAGTTCAAGCACAATTTGGGATTCAAGTAAAGAGAAAATTCACCGGAAGGTTGTGTATGATGAGGATAAAGAAATTTGGCCTGGTTGTTATGATTTGAGATAACAGTTCGAATTACCCTTTGTTTGAAACTGTCGTCACAGAATACAAATTCAAGTTGAAAAAGGGATAGTTTCCAAACAAACAATTGCCAATTCATTGTGGTGGCTTCCTCTGATTGTTTGTCTTTGTTTATTCCATCTGCTCATTTAGTTATATGCTGCTTCATGTTGAAACGAAATGCTATTACTGCCTGGTAGAAAATTTACAATTTGGTAGCTGCAAATTACGTGATACTAACCTGAAAATTCAAAAAAATTATGTCGTATGTACCACACTGGGCGCCATTTCAATAACAGTTTCTTGATCGTTAAACTGCGTGGTTCAACCTTCAGATAATTTAAAATGGCTTGTGTTTGATAATTCAAAATATTCAAAACAATGTTCAAAGCATGAGAAGCTTTAAAATATAAATGGCCATAGAGTACTTTGCAGCATCAAAACTCATCTACTCAAAGATTATCAATGTATGTATGTTGTCCGCGTTGAAACAGCCTCGAAAATCATTTCATAGACAAAATCATCAAAGGAAAATGTCCGGAAAATACACTAAATTAAACTTCGTAGTAAACATCAAAATGTTGAAAACTTATTCAGTAACAGAGTATAATACACACAAAGTCTAGACTCCGGAGCAATACACTGGATGGAGAGAGCATTTTGCAGTCTATTGAAAGCGGACTTGGCTTGTACTTCAAAAAAAGGTTTAAAATCAATGAAAGACCAAATATACGGATGTACGGAAATATATTTTTCACTTTTATGATTGGAAAGCGTAATGGTCTGCCTTCACTATTTACTATTCCTAGTCTGGTTTTCCGAAACTCCCGCCTCCCACTACACGGACGATTCACTTAGCTTCCTCTCGGCTTGCTGTACAAGACCATCAAAAGGAAAGCCTGAACTTCAGATTCTCCCATCGAATGAAGAGGAGATGGTATTTTCGTGGATTTTTGGGTTCCTCATTCATTCCTCACGTTGCTTTGATGTGTACTTTTCAATGATAGACTGGCAAATATTTACAAATTGAATTGAATCACATTTGAATTGCCTAACTAGCTATGGTGCTTGGACCTTTTAAAACCGTTTCCGTGGTGCATGCAAACAGATTTTGCGAAAAGTTGCAGGCAATATGAAAAAGAGATGAATCGAGCATTTAATAGTGGTCTTGCTTGAAGCAACGTCAAGCATGCTTGCTATATGTAATATGATTCCATTGAAATTTTATGAACATGCGCCAAACAAATCGAACCACTGAAGCTGCACAGTTTTCCGCAAATACGTTAGTTAATTGAGATAGCTAATTCCTTAGAAAAAGACAGTGGAGCGCATAGGACAAATATCTAAAGGTTAATTAATAATGGTACACAAATGGGAAAAGAGAGTTTATTTTTCAACTACACAGTACTACCTAGTACAGTGCTGTGAATAATTATAGACTCAACTATATTTTTAAGTCTCCCATACAAATTGGAAATTATTTCAAAGTTGACTTTATTGGATAATATGCCTTTATGAAAACGTAGTAGGGATGAAAGGTTGTTTATATTCCTTTCGAAAATAAAATAAACAACATAAAAACTCGCTGTAAGATCTGCGAAAAGTATAAACTCGTAAGTTTTTCATTTACAATACTTAGTCCATTTGCCCTTATTTTTGATTACATCTAACAATCGACGAGAAAATCTATTAACAAGACTGTTTAATACGCTATCTGATATCTGGTTCCAAGCTACTATTATTCTTTCCTTCAGTTTTACTACATTTTCAATAGATGACTTCTTCTGGTCGTAGACTTTCCTCGCCAAGATGCCTCACAAATTTTCAACGGGGTTCAGGTCGGGACTTAACCCCGGTCATGGTAATAATTGGATTCCATAATCGTGAAACCACTTTTTTGTGAAAACATTATCCTACTGAAAAATAATGTTTACGTCTTCCGCTAGCGTCACAAAAGACAGTAGATGATCCTCTAGTAGCTCCTGATATCCGACAGCATTAAGTCTACGATTAACGAAGGCTATTTCGCTCCTAGCATGTTTCTTGAAAGCTGTCCAAATCATCACAGAACCACCTCCCTGTGCTCTTCTAATTCTTCTAACCTTTCGTAAATCGTAGCAGCAGTAGTTAAAGCCATCTGGTCTATCGAGATTGACCTTCTTCTCGTCGCTGAAGATCACATGATCCCAAATAGTTTCTTTTTGGATGAAATTTTCTGCGAATTTCAGTCTAGCTTCGATGTAACGTTTTGCCTATTTGGGTTTTTGCAAACATTTGTGGTCAATCAATAATTCTATGTTTTTCAACATCACTTAGTTTTTTTCCACGGGGCATTCTAGGGATCGACAAAATTTCAAAACTCTCAAAAAATACACTTGCACGCCTTCACAGTGTTAAAATGCTACATAAAAACTCAAATCCTCGTTCGACACTCTTGGCGAACTTAGAACAGCTGAGTTTAGATTAATCACAGCTGAAAAAGGACACTTTTGGGATTTTTACCTTGTACATAGCGTGATTGAAAGACAGGTAGATGATTGAAAGGATTTCCTGGGCGACTTGTTGTAAGAATGTAATTATGGGTCTAATTTTGATGTAAGTTGTTTTAGAAAAAAATGGCTACATGTACAATGCACTTGCGATAACATGTACAATCGATTGTCAGGATATGTTTTGTGTTAACCACTACTCATGTTACTGAATATGTACCTGAACTACCTGGACTACGATTCTATTCTGTAATAATTACCGAATATGATTTTAAAATAACATATTTCACTAGTGTATATTCCGCAGAAAGCTTCCCTCGCAAAATTATCAAAACTCGTAAACCAAATCTTTTCTTGAACTTCTGTAGCAAGTGATTACTTGCATGATATTTCGCTTCATGATTTTGAGCTCCAACTTTGAGTTTTTGAGCTTATTGGGTTAGGATTAATGTTTTGGTTCCATTTTTTTTTAAATTACTCGTTAGTTAACTAGCCCAGACGCTCTATTCAGGATACCAAAGAATTCTTCGCACTCGCTCTCAAAATCTTTGACAATTTTAAAACAATTTTCCGCTTCATTGGATTACGATAAACATGACATCTATTAAAACTTTGATCGGTTCCCCCCTCCCAATTATTTATGCAATGACAACAGTCTGCCACTCCCACTATCAGCAACATCAACAAAAACAGGAAAAAGCCAACCCCCAAACACTTCGCTTATCTTTTTAGCGGACCAGCAATCAACAAAACAACGAAAATTGTTTTGCACTCGTTTTCAAAGTCAAAGACTGTTCACGGAATTCCTTTGAGACTTCTTCCTCATTTTTCTTTTCCAACCTACAGAGCTATCTTCGGTTCTGTTTTGTTCTTTTGAAAGGCGACTTCAAAGCAATGCCGCATACCATCTGAGATTTGCTGCTCTTTGATTGTTATTGGATGCTAAAGATGCAAACACCGGGCCAAGGACATTTTTTTCGCGAACAATTTCATTTAAATTCTGAAATTGAAACTGAAAATGAAAAGAATGTTCATGAATCTCCAATTCATTCTAATAAGAAATCGAATATTTTACAGTGGAGTCTAGAAGAGGAAATACAAAAGAGCAGCAATCTCAGATACTTTATCCTAGGCAAAGATTTTTTAGCAGGCATCGCACTTTTAATAAGATTTTCTCGGAACGCTTTCATTTCAATTATTTGAAGCGTTTTTTTATTCGACATGAATGTTGGATGTATTATGGGATTACGATAATTTGATGAAAATTCTGACGATTTTTCGGGAAAATTAGTTGAATGAAGCAATAAGATGTTTTCATTCTGTAGTAAACATTTGAGCGTTTAATGTCATTGAATTGATTTTTTGTTCTTGATCTTTATGGTTTCCTTAAATTCAGCATGTTTCGATGAGAAATTTGTCGTTGAAGCTTCCGTTTTTTTTTTGTCTTTTTGACTTACAAGGAGAGGCCACGGTTTCGACCTCTCAGACTTGGATGAAATTTGGCACATAAGTAGAAGACGTCAAGGTTTTGGATCCTTGCCGGATGGTCATATGGTCCTTAGTTCCTAGAATCCAGTCTTTGTTGTCTTCATGCTTCAGTGCCAAATTGGGTAGCAATAAGAAAATCCATTGTTATTAAATTACAATTAAAAGGTCTAGGAAGTTACTACATTTTAAGAAAAGGAAAAGATTTCCTTGTTCGCTAGATAACTAGTGCGAATCATACTATATGGCCATCCGGCAAGGATTTCGCTTCTTGCACAGCAAATTGAAACTATGGAACTGTTAAACAATTATGTCCCTAGTATCTACTATATGCCACAATTACTGAACACCATAGCATTTATCGCTCGCCACGTTGGGCATCATTTTGGTTTATTGGTTTTCGTCAAATTGGCTATGGGACACGGGGGGGGGGGGGGTTGATTCTCGAAACATGGAATGATCCTACCGTCAACAATGGTTTTGCTTCGATTATAACAGTGTGTTGAATGTTTCTAAAATGTGAAGAGGAGAGTTAGATTTCTAAGAACTGGCGCAATGACTGCAAGAAAAACGAGCGAGCAAAAGGATTCAACTATTTTATCAAGGCTTTCGTTGAAAATCTTTCACGCAAAGGAGGTGGTATGAGGTGCTCGTGGAAGCGTTTCAAAATTTTCCAGTTATGCATCCTCCAAGCTGAAAGAGTGCTTTAGTGTGCAAACAGCAATCAATGTTGAATCATCTGTGGGACCAATACTACCCCTCGAAATAAGCTGTTGTTGCAGCTATCTGTTATCATTAATAAGGATGGATGAATGGACCTCGCCTTTACATTCTGCCTACAGACTCTTCACAACAACATTTCAGTATATTTCACATACCGAAGGGGAAAGGGAGAATCAATGTTACTATGAATATGTTGGTTCCAAAGAGAACTACTTACTAGACGGATTAAATATTTAACAAACATATAAATGAATTGGGCTCGGGGATAAGACCTCGTTTGGAAATGGCATTCCCAAAACCGTTTTGTTCTGAAGACATTAGACATTGAAGCGGAGGACGTATAACCGAATGCCAATCAAGTAATCTCCCTTTTAGCTCATCGAAGACTGAATTACGTCGACTAAAATTATTGTCAACAAAGGTCAACATTAACATCCACGCTCCAGCCTCGAACTGGTATAGAAATGTCGCACTCATATTTGGAAAATATTATTATTAAATCATTTTAAAAAAAACATTCGTGCTACTAAGCTTTAAAGCGATCCATGTCCCTCATTTAATATTCAACAGACAAGAGGAAAACAACATTTTCTGCTTTTAATGAAATGAGATTTCATACAGGACTTTTTGATAGGACAAATGTTGTTTTTAAATGAGAAATGTTTCATATGGTTTTCCTTGTTGTTTATATTGTCTCACCGGAAGAATTTTCCTTCCCCCAAGAAATAAGAATAAATCGCCAACAAACATTCGTCTGTGCTCGCGTATGTATTGAATGCGAAACATTCGTTAATAGCACACGCTCGGACGATTCCACGAGTACGTTCCCCGGCAATGATATTGTACGACTAAGATTAGTTTGGGGATTCAGGAAGACGGAATAAAGACGTGTCACGGCAGCGTATTTATATTGAAAAATAAAGCAGAAATGCAAACAAGTACGCTCGTACTCGTGCTTCTAAAGAATATGAAATTCCCAAAGAAGATATGCACATATTAATGATAACTGGAGTGGTGTTTGGATATTTCGAAATAATTACTGCATATATTCAGGGAATTCACACA
The DNA here is from genome assembly GCA_963942545.1 of Oxycera nigricornis. Taxonomy (NCBI): domain Eukaryota; kingdom Metazoa; phylum Arthropoda; class Insecta; order Diptera; family Stratiomyidae; genus Oxycera; species Oxycera nigricornis. Next base: position 127,768,836 of record OZ012659.1, on the reverse strand, counting down.
TGAATATGAAAAATTTTCATCCGCTTCTGCTCGACACATTTCTTGAGCGCGTGTAGCGAAATTGTAGTGGAATGATGCATATTTAAAATCCCATGCGATATGTGGAGTCTTCATATCGTTGCGATTTATTATTGTCTTTTCTTGCGATTCCAGGAATATTATTTTTCAATTATATATGTGTAGGTTATTACTTTCCAGTTTGTTTGGCAATGATAGATAGCACCAATTTAGTTTGAAACACATCAAGTCAATCTTTATATCCGTTTGATGGATTTCGTATCAGCCGAAGCTGAACTATCTCGAATGAAATAGTCACACAAAAAAGGCGGGAAAAGTTGCAGGCGGACGGATAAATGAATACAAAAATAGACACATTAAGGGGTCATTCTAGTCTAGAAATTTGAAAAAATCAAAATTTGGCTCATAAGTAGAAGACACCAAGGATATTCGATCGCCCTGCTTCCTACACTGCACCACTTCTGTCAGATGCAAAAATCTACTAATCCATAACCAATGCTAAAAACTTTAGGGGCGGGAGGGGGACTTGTTGCGGTCTAATATTTTAAGGATCAAATATCCTTGACGTCTTTTACTTGTGTGTCGAATTTCATCCAGATCTGAGAGGACGATGCCTTGCCTTCTTCTTGTAAGTGTCATACTAGTGCATTTTTCTATATCGAAGTTGAACCGATTGCCAGAAAACCAATGCTCAGTTGTTCAGTCTTTCGACTCGACAAGAGGTACAACTAATTGTTTACACGCTTCGTCTTACAGGGATTTGTGGAATCCGTGATGACGTATAATAAATCATATTATATATAAACCAGCCACAAGTATCATTCAACCCGCACCAAACCGTAGTTGCAATGCAAAATAATAGCAAAAGAATAAAGCAAATAAATTAAATTAAAATAAATCAAATAAAGTACACAATTATAGCATTGATTCTGATTTGCTAAGATACGCTTGCCACATCGTATTTGGTTAAAAATGGATGTATTTATTCCTCCTTTTTTCCCATAAATCTAATCAGCTATCAACACGAAGCTGACATGAAAACCAGAAGCCCCAACCACTTATTAATTTTTCCTCCTCAGCATAGAGCGAACCAAACAATCTACAACCTACATACACTACTGTAGTACACTATTATATCTACGGGGAGACAAATTTTATCTATCAGATTTTTGATTTATGCAATCTTTATAGTAACGACAGCATATTACGCTCTACAATAGTCGAAAAGATTTTCGATACGTTTGTAATAATTGTGGACGCATAGTGTGGCTGTCGTGGCGTTTATCCGATGGAATCCTCAAAAACTACACATAAAATAATCTCTGCAGCAGAATGAAAGTAAGCGTGAAAAGAACAGCTTCGAAGAAATGCCGCATTTCTCTCGAGATTTATGATTAGTATCTAAAGTGTGATTTATTTCGGATGCGGGACGAGCCGAGTTAATGGACGACGGGCCATGCAGTCCTTTCATATATCAATAGGAATCGATTAATGAATGAATTATTCATCTGAGGAAGACGACCATGCACCAAGTAAAATAAATGTTATTTAGTGCAGTCTTGGGATAACAAGAAATCTCGACAGACAAGCGAGTTTAAGTGCTATTTGTGCTTCACTGTCGACAGAATTGAAAGGCCAGCAAAACAGCTCTTTTTCGAATAATAAATTTAGCAGAAAGGTTTTCTCGATCCTTTTTCGCTTTGAAGCGGGTTAACGTTTTGCATTTGACTGTGAGCTCATCAAAAAAATCATCTTGAACGACCGCAAATTGACGACCTTCGGGTGGTCGGGACTTTCTCTGCCCGACATCCTGACCGCCAAGAGGCAAACGTTTGTTCAAGCAAACAGATCCGACGACCGCAGCCACCCATCTTGTGACTGAAGTTGACTTTAAGAAAAAGGTGTTGTTTGAACATTTCGGTGACATCTTCAACAAACATTCGTTCACACATCCCGGCAACATCAACGATCCGAGCCATGCAATCATTACAGTTGACGTGTATCTTTGTATCTTTCAAATGGGACGTCTTGCACGAGAGCACGAAATAAGCTATTGAGTTTGGTAACAATTAGAAGATTAATGGGACACGTTTAATGTGTTTCACTTTGGATTCCTTTTTCGGAAAAGCTATTGGATGCAGATGTGTTACACTTACGCCAAAGAGCTTGCTGAGAGCCGACACACTGCATTATGTTGCCTCTCATAGCTACAAAGATAGATTGATTGGACTAGTCGAAATGGTTCTACAAAACGCATTGCTTGTGGTTGATCCGCATAAAAACATGCGTGCCGAACAAGATGGGAGGCGCTTGGAAACTGAAATGTCGCGTATAAATAGTTGTTGGACTAATTTATGAACATGTTTGTGGTTTGTCTATGAGACAAAGCATTTTTCAGTATCAGATACACGGTCAATTAGGAGATTACACTGTAGAATAGTTCAAATGCTTGGAACTCCAAGAAAAAGATTATTATAATTTGATTTTTCGTGTTCGCTGTTTGGTGTAGTGGGTTTACAGTAAACGAGAGGATCTTTGGAAGAATTAAGATTGACTGAGTCATAGGAGTCATAGTGATGTGGTTAAATCCCTACCTACATTTTATGTTTGTGGTGAGACAAAGCTTTCGAGGAAATGCCAAACATTTTGTGGTAGATTGAATGAATTTATTGGAAGTTCAGCTTCCTTTAGGAGGTTCTAACGAAAAATGAGCGAGAGGAGTGAGCCCAGAAAAAGCGTACCGAACGAAAAAGCGAACGGAAGTAAGACTTAAGACGGTGCGCTATATATACGTTTAAATGAGCGAGAGGAGTGAGCCCAGAAAAAACGTACAGAACGAAAAACATACAGAATGCAGCATCTTTTCCTGCATTTACTATATACACCTTTTTAACCTTTACATAATCATTTGCAAAACGTTGCTTAACTTCCCACCGGACATTCACTGCTTTCTTTTTCCGGAATTTTCGAAAAAATTAATTGCCTAGTTATTTGTAACGTTCCATTGTAAGTGTTGTATGTGAAATTAGGTGTAAAATCCTTTCACACAAGTTTTAGCATAGAAATATTCTATCGCAACCCAACCATTTTGTTGTTGAATATTTTTCTACAAATTCCCACAGAAATCAATTAAGACAAACATTTTCAGAAATAAATTCAGTCTCAAATAATACAATTCTCCACCGATCAGTGCCTTATCATTCGATATTGTTGAGTAGGTATTACTATTTTGAATCCAAGTCAACTGATCGGTTTTTATGACATTGCAATCTGGCGTTCACTTCTAATGCGTGGTCGGAAGCCTTACATTTCAGCAGTTTTTCAGTCATCCATGAGTGCAGGCGTTCTTTGAAAATTTTGTGCTGTTACAAGTAATGTTTGAAGTCTTTATAGGACATGCATTACACTGAATGAAAGAAAATATTGAATTTAGAAAATTGCTTGCGACCATGAGCCATAACGTATCCAGTTCTTCACTCAATTAAGTGCGTCGATGAATATAATTGGCAAAATAAACAATTCTTGACATCGCTGCTGATTAATTCATAAAAGAAAAAATGCTAAGGTCGTTGACTACCCGAGGTGATGGATTAGAAACTTTCAATGCAAGTAGCAATTGGTAGTTGCTTCTCGTAGAAAAAAAAAAACAATTCAATTGGCTCGTTTCTAAGACAACCGGCCTCCAATTGTAGTCTTAGAATCCACTTGATCCAACCATCGCTACTTATACCTATTCCCAGATTGAATAACCTACATTTTTGCGGTTATAGCTTCTTTATCGTTCGAAACCAATCAACAAATCAACTAACCACCTAACCGTCTATTAAACTCATAAAAATATAAATTTTGGCGCCATGCAAATTAACAATAATTGTCTGCTCTTTGCGTACCGTTCAGATACATTTAAGCATGTACAGATACACGTTCATGCTGTGGTAATCGAATATATAGATCAGCCCAAGTTGGAGCCTGGGGAAATTTAACGAAACAGCACGTATGTTATTTTTGTTAATTTTCAGGCAGGCATGTAACCGAAGGTGGAACCAGGTGAACTGTACAAAGCCACCTCAAGATCTTGCGACATGATTTATTCTCAGTATTTGCGAATTGGTACCGAGAGCTGGAATGGTCCACAGATTATGGCTGGGATTTGCAGGTTGGTGTGGTCGATCCGCAGGTATCGAAAAGTTACCGCAGCGACTACAAGTAGGTAATGTGAAATATTTTCCTTGAACGGCACCAAACCCATATGGTTATGCAAAATACTTAGCTGGACTCTTTTACGGACGGAAATACCATTGTCAGGTGGCGTGATCACGATCGTCTATAACAGAGATACTTTGTGGGTCAGGTGCTGGATTTATGTATGTTGCTACCAAGGAATGTGGATTGTGTGTGACGGTTGTTACAAGACACATTCCAGAAAAGGGCCACTCAAGGACGGAAATAAGAAATTGGCACAGTTTCTTAGATTTTTTTCAATGCAGATACAGAATTTTAAAAGGCTCTTCGACTCGTGATATGATTTTGGCGGATTGATGATCTCGAATTAGGTAACTGAATTTATATTATCTTCAATCTCAACCAACCCATTATCCTAAATTGAAAAGGCATATCTTTGGGAATGCTATTCCGACTAAAAACATAAGCACAATAACCATTAGAATCGTTCTTTTATTACGAACGGAAAAATATCCGACAACATTAACTACAGCTACCAATAATCCAACAAAATAGGACAGGACAGAACAGAAAAACACCCACAAAAGCGAAAACAAGTCCTTGTAAGCATGAAGAACATAACCAGCTAAACAAAAGGATATTGTAAGTGGAATGCTTGCGGGAAATGTAAAGTGCAATATAAGTGAGTAGACAGAATGCTGCACTCTTCTGGTAAGATGTAACCCTTTGCAATTATGTATAATAAGAAAGAAAGAAACTTTCGAGTTGAATCGAGTAAAGTAGCTTTACTTTATTTTGTACTATCAAAAACTGATTGTGTAAAACAAATGGCATTTGTTGCATTGCATGACGCGATGATCAACTAACATCTTCGACTTTTAGAGCAATCTTTCTAATCTTCAACTAAGAAGAATGTGAGCTATTTGAAATTCAAATGCAGTTTCTAATGAATCTTATAGCTTTGTTTTTACTTTCGTAATATTATAAGTGATATTTCCCCCTATAAAACTCGGAGCTCGAATTATAAATTTATTACGTTAAAAAAAATGTCCGCAGAGTATTGATTAAGAAAATTCTGTAGATTTGTAGTAGATATTTTTGACAATATCTTGAAGTATTTATATGGATATTTAAACTTGAAAAACTTTCTCAATTGAGTATTTGCCTTTGAAGTTTAAAACGGTAGCCTTTGAAAGTAGAATTATAACATAATCCCTCTTAGACGAAGAGAATTCCATATAAAGTAGTGGTAGAGGGATGCACAGTGTTTGCCGCGTGTTTGAGAAATGATAGTCCACTTTTTACTTTAGGTTTAATGACTAGTTTATACATACACTAAAGTGGATGATTGAAAATCACTAATTGAGTAGATATAACGGGAAAAATAAACACAATTTTTCAAAAGCTGAAGAGCTTAAGCATTTTCGGATGATATAGTTTACTTCAACCAATGTGAAAATGGATAATTTCAATAATTCAATACTCCCTTAAAACAAATACAAAATTTAACTTCACATTTATTCAACTTTCTTCAGTTGACGGCATTATCACACAATAAGAACCCTTCCTTAATTGAAACGTCCACTTCATCTGCTTCCAACTTGAAAAAATTCAGGGCTTCGCCTCGAACTTTCCGGGTAATGCAAGTCAACGTCTTCCTTCGAATGAAATTGTAACAAGTTCATAATGTCACTTCTGCTGTTGCGAAAGAAACAAGTTTCTGTTTAAATGCTCAAAATCGAATTCTGGCTCGTCTGCCATTTAATGCAAAAGGAAAATCGATAGGAAAATACGTTTAAAATTCAATTTATTGCCATTCTACTCCCTGAACTGTAGACCTTTAGCACTAGTCATTCTCTGGTCATCGTCCTTGCGCCGCTGTTGTTTAAGTTCCTGCCGAGAAACTTACAAGTCTTCCGTCTTCGTACCCCACTCGTCATTTCAATTTTTTTCCACCTTTCTTACGCGGCGTCTCTTACATTTTCCTTTCGCTATTCAAACACTCTTGGTCTAATGGCAACGCGGGGATGATTTTCACATGATGTTCTATGGTTTTGCGTCTGCTGCCGGAAAATATGCACGGATGACAGGAAAATTGTATAGATAGTGGATTTTCCACAACAACAAAAAATAATGCCGGGAAGGGCAAAATACAAGATAATTGCATGTCATGTTGCTGGCAGGCTCAAAAGATGCTTCTGTCTGATATACAAGAAGTGTGTATGTATTCCTTTGCCGCCGGTGGATTTTGCTGATGCTTCTGCCCAAGCTTTTGCTGCTGCTCCTGCCAACTTTGGTTCACTCTTCTTGTTGCTTTTGCTGTTTTGTTATTGTTGCTGCTGCCTTTGCTATTGCTCACCACTTTTGTTGTCTTCACTCGCTTGTCGGTGGTATTGCGTGAAAATGGCGTCATGTTAAGCTTCAGACGATTTTTTCCACCTTCATGCTCCAAAGAATCAAGCCTGGAAGGCAGTCAGTCAGTCAGGGAGTCAGTAGTTGTTCCTATTGGGAGCGCAGCCTGGCGTGAAAGAAGTAGCGTAAATATCTTGTATTTAAGATACTTCGAGGATGAATGGAAGAATAGCAAAATAACGTTCGTAGTTTTGGCTTCTTTTTTCTGCTCCTGGTGATCAACAGGAAAATGTATCTGTGTATAGTAATTATATGAAAATAGTCGATTTGGTGTTAGGTAAGCGGTTATTTTGGGGCAACGCGATAAATCTTGGCGATCACGTCCTACTTGTGATTTGTTGAATAAGGCGATGCTGATGGATGCGCGAATAAATTTTTTAAGGGGTCCTGGATGCGTGCGATTTTTGTCTGCAAATATAGCTTTTGGATTCCTTTTCAGTGAAAGAACAAATATTATGGACACGTGTTATTCGTCAATTAGTGGTTCTTATTGGATAACACTAACTGAGTCGATGGCTCTCCAAGGTATTAACGGTTTGAAATGTTGGAAAATTATTTGCACAAACATTAGTGATATCCGCACGAGTTCGGTTCGATTCGACCATCATAAGAAACACAAATCAGGATAGTCTAGAGAAAGAATCTTTAAGTCAACAAAACCAAGAAATATTATACATTGTATGTAACCTGAAGATGATCTAAGGATCGAAACGCGTCGTGCTAATAATAAAATTTGTGAGTCAAAAAAACCAAGTGTTTCATTTTATAAAGATTTTATTAGATGATTAATTTAAAAAATCAATTTCACCAACAAAAAACCCAAGCAATGCTTTTTTAACAATGCGACAAGCTTCATCTAATAGGCTATACAAATCTGTAGCTTTCACCCATACAAGCTGAAACTTTTCCACCATCCATTCAAGCAAATAAAAATTCAATCATTTTACGCAATTCTTCATTAAAATCCAAAATCGATGCTTTCATAACAAATGATTCAAGTCTTTTCTCCGAAGAGCGTCTTCAATTTCACTTTCGACCCAAAAATCTTGAAAATCCTCCCCAAAGCCTAGGTTTCGGTACGTCCATCGAAATCATAAATTTTTTCAATATTTACTACTGCGAATGGTCTCCGAGGACCCTCATCCATTGTCCTTCCAAACACTCGAGGGATGAATGATGTAACTGCTCCCAATATAATCAATTTTAATTACACTGTGTGCCAAAAATAATGTTGTTCTAGATTACTCTCAAGGGAAAAGTGAGTAATTACAAAATGATGTCCGGCATAATTAAGAACATTTGAATAACATCGCACATGAATAAATTAGTAGTGTCGTTCGTCCTTGGTTGTGCACGCTATCAGCCAGATACATGTGTAGGTACATCGGGCAGGATATAGGCCAGCGATTTGTTTGAGGGCACGCTGTGCATTTCATTATCTGTGGTTGTTTGGAGTGGAAGATGAGGTGAAGGATAATTGATGAAAAAAATTTGAGGGTTTAAAATACTACTGAAGTAAGTAAGGATTGGGTCACTGTCGACGGAGGAAAGTGAACTTTAGATGGACGTCGAAGTGATGTAGAGATTATGTTTGTATTAGGCTCATAAAAGGTACGACAATCAAACTTATGAGAGTACAAGCGTATTGAATAATGATAGGATATGTTTTATATAAAGTTTCAATGGAATTTCAATTTTTTGCAGAATCTGTTTTTTTGTCGGAAAAATGATTGTAAGATTCTAGCTCTAAATGTTTTTTTTAAAGAGGAACTTAAATGATTTCGAGTATACCGTAAAACATTTTCGAATAATTTTCAGTTTAAGCATTTTTCAAAAGAAAGTTAGAGTGAACTTTGATGATTACAGCAAACCCAACAATTATCATAAAATTCATGTCATCGTTCTCTCTAATTTGTATTCTATGGTTGATAAAAAGCCAAACTCGCATGCTTAACTAATTACTATTACAATTTCTGTCAGTCGAAATGTTTCCTTACTCATCAAAAACTGCTTACAAATATGTAATTAGAGACTGTGACTGCCAGTCGGACTAGAAAAAAGTCAGCTACAGACATTTGTATTTACCATGAGCTGGGGAATCCAAGAATATCAACACCATTTTTTAACCAAATTACTACGATAGGAGTCTTTTCATGCTTTTTTCACGTTTTTCACTTTTTCGGTAGTTACACACAAAACTACTCGAAACCATAATTTCCATGTGGCTAAGTACTCCGCGCGATAATTATGATGATCAAGAATGAGAAGGGGCATAGTGAAAAAGCGTGAAGAGATCCCGCGACAAGGTCCGGGCCCGCCATGTCAAGCACCAATGGAGACACGGAAATATATATTTAAAATGTTAATAAATTAATTACTAGCGCACACTTACCATTAACTACAACTCGTAATTACGAGATGGCTTGAGATGGTATGGCATGGTGCGTGCCAGCCACATTTCGAATAGGATTTTCATTAGACCAACTCGCAAGCTGCATCAAGTGTTATTAATCATTATTAAAAATGTATTTGACTCAGGATTTATTGGGTTTTATTTATTTTTAACTAAGATTAAGGCAAGTGGATTTCATTAAAATGAACGAGTGGGCATGGAACTGATGTCGTTGACTTTGGGACAAAGTGTCTTTGAGAGGACTGGAAATATATGTAGTTTCCTTTAATGATGCTACTAGGCTTGATGTTAATTGAATGAATTTTCGATGCATGTTGAATGCACTTCTTATTAGAATTTTCCGAAATACCTCTGATATTCTGACCGCGTGCATCTACTAAGGAAAATCTATGATTTATGAAAGCTGCACTTGAAACATGGCTTCTCAATTACTCAAATGGCAGTAAGTGACTCTAGTACAAATCAGCGAAGAAGTAATCTATTCTGGACGCAGATTCATTTGCCGTTAGCTGGAGCTTCAACAAATTCCGTTGGAACTCAACTGGTTAACATATTTGCTCCCACATATTTGTTGTCTACCTTGACTGCGGTTCGCGATCCCTCGACAATCCGCCATAAATCAAAGTCAACACTCCCTAATCGTTACAGGCCATTGGAACGCATTAACTATTCTCTGGACCTCATTTCAAACCGATTACGATTATAAATTTTCTCAAAGCCTATATTTTAACATTGACCGCATCCAAGGAAATCTATCTTTGTTCGTTGCAGGATTTGTATTTGTTGCAACCGAAGTGTGTTCTCCGTTATCAGCCAGTTTTGAATTTATGTTCGGCACGGCGAACGCGACATATTCGGATAATCTGCTGGTGGTGATTGGTTGCTGATTAGATTAGCTGGGAAACGGCAGTTATGGCCAATGTTGTGAGCCACCATCAACATCGCCGCCATCGTCCGTAACGCAGCTGCAGACCAAGATTTTCTCCCTTTCTCATAATAATAATCGATCATAGTAACATGAAATAATGATAGGTTAATTGCTTCCCGCTTTGACCGTAAAAGGATCACAAAACTTAAGTGAGTATCCATTCTGGTCGTAACGAACAGTTTGCCAAGTAAATTGCATACGTATATGTGAGAAATGGGTCTTGGATCTGTATCTAATTTTTAAATTGAAATCATTTGAAATATGTTTAAACAAATCAAAAAAATCGTCGCAATTGAAAAGTTTTCGAAGAAATGAAAGAACAAAAAAACTATTTTTTTATTTATTGGAAGTTTAGCTTCCTTTACGGAGGTTCTAACGAAAAGTGAACGACAGGAGTGAGCCCAAAATAAACCGTACCGAACGAAAAAGCGAACGGAAGTTTGTCTGAAAATTCAAAGGGAGTACAATACATAGGAATGATGTGCAAATATAAAAGTAGAGCGGCTGGTTCAGTGAGCAGAGCGCCCGACTCTTGCTCTCGAGGTAGAGGATCCAAATCTCCGCTTCCTCTATTTCATTTCATTTTTTTCTCATTTCTCTTTTATCTCTGTGAAGAAACTAACAATCGTGTCAATAATTGGTTAATAATTAATGAATGAATCAGTGTTGTGCATAGTTGAAAGGAAATAAACATTGATGTGTGGAAAATTAACATTAGGGCCAGCAGTAGTCGCGATGAAAAATTGATGAGATCTATTTTAACGGCAAACGATTCAAAAGTGATAGAAACTACTGCAATTCTTCATAAAACAAAATCCAGGTAAATTTTAATGACTACTATTTATGAGTAAATTTGCACAATTTTTTTTTAAAAAGTGTTTGAATTATTGTAAGGAAAATATTTCCCATCAAAAAGTTTGTCTTAACATTTAAAGTCAGCACAATACAAAGCAATGATGTGCAAATATAAGAGTAGAACGGCTGGTTCAGTGAGCAGAGCGCCCGACTCTTGCTTTCGAGATAGAGGGTTCAAATCCCCGCTCCCTCTGTTTTTTTACTTTAAATTACTTTGTGTGAATAACAGCAATGAAAAAATTTCATATTTTTTCATATTATATGCATCCTAGATTTTTGAATTTGTCACATTAATTCCTGAATTTTTCATGCATTTATCTATATACAAATTTTTAACCTTTACATAAGCATTTGCAAAACGTAGCTAAACTTCCCACCGGATACTCCCAGAGTGCCTCATTGTTTTTTGGTCTGAAGGATTGGACATTTTTTTGGAGACACACTTAATTTGGCCTTGCAGAATGAAACTAGAGAATCTTTCAAAAGAAGTGTTGTCGAGATGTTCATTCCTATTTTTGCTGGTCTAGGGCCGGTTATCAAGTCTGCAATTAAATTTTCGAGATGCACTTACTGACGGTGAGACCAGTTTAGCATTGACCGTATGATAAAAGAGCCTTAGCTAGCCGTTTCGGACAACAATTTTACGACTCGTTTAGCATGAATGTTTAATTTCGACATATGAATGCATATGTTCGGATTTTTAAAGTTTAACAACAAAGCTTTTGTAGCAGTGTTGAAATATTATATTTGCCGTGGCAAACAGGAATTAGTTATTTGATGGTGATCATTTGTTTGTTTCTTCGTATCATTTTCAGACTTATGTCATATTTCAAATTGATATTTGGGAACGCTTATTTTTCACGAGAGTTTTAAAAAGAGGTTATATCATTTGGTATGAATAATTACCGAAAATATTAAACGACAATTTTGTGAAAAAATGATGGTTTAATCAAAAAGAACCTTGATTTTTGTGTCTTTCCCCAAAAATCAATGTACCACGTATCACTTCAGCAACATTTTAATGGGCAACACTATGGTGAGTAGACCAAATGCTTTGAATGCGTTTGCAAGATTATTGGCTTGTACCAGTTTTAGCGCCACCAGGTCGGTCGGGCACACCGTGATCGCAGCCCCTCCCCCAACAGCGTTTCATGGCTCTAACTTCTCAGAGAAGTATGAAGCAGGACCTTCTAAAATTGAGATTTGCGTAATAATGGCGCTGCTTCCACTACTACGTGTGGCCGTTCACTATACGACGATTTTACTTGAAGATATGCAAGTATACGCTAGCTCTCAAAATGCTTTACTTGCCTTCCTCGGACACTTGTCGCTTTCCTTAAGCTCCACGCTTACTTTTTTTTTATTTTCCTGTTTGTGTATCGCTAATTGGATTAAAAGATTTCGTAGTGTTCGGTTCAGTCATTCCAACCGCGCGACGGCTCTACAATATGCCCATATTACATACAAGTACATATTTTACATGATACTCGCATGTAATCATATGACGCCGTACGTTACAATATGGGTTACAAGACGCGTAAGATGCAATTATCGCAGATGTGTAATTAATGCACTTCTGCTTCTACTCGACGAAGTTGTGGTGTTTGAGGAGCTCAAGTTGTTGCTTTTTTTAATTCTTGGACTCGACTCCAATTGATATTGCAGGCAAACCATTAGCGGTTTAATGAATTGTAATGCACGTTTAATTAGCCGAGATATGAGGAATTTTAGTGTTTTATAGATTCTGATTGAACTTTGTTGATTGATGTCAACAGCTGAATTGATTGAAAATGAAAATGGGATCGTTAATATGCAGAATCTGTTCTGTACAAAGAGAAACAATTTTACAATATCAGGAAACACTGGAGAAGGAATTTCTTGCTAAGGCTAAATTGCTTTAGTGCGAAATACTTTCGGAGCACCGTTCTCCAAACGGAAAGAGACCATTTTTACATACGATCCTTATGAATGCTTTTAAACACGATACATTTCACAAGGCTTAAATTACCTGTATTAAGCACAACAGTAGATATGCATCTCAATCAAATTCGAGAGTAAGGTCACCAGCTACGTTGCGCATGGATATCTTACCTGAAAATATAGGAGAACAAAATGATTACTTATTTTGCCTCTAGCTTTTGTTTATTTAATTTTTTAGAAATTAATTACTTCTATCCTAAGTTTTTAGCCAATAAAAATGATCTGCAAAGCTTTCGTTCGATATTCTTATCGAACTTTGCTCGATAGTTACATATTCAGATCGGATTTTATCAACTCCTTTAAACAATAAATATAAGGTTTGACTGAGATAAGCAAATCATAAAAGTATCAGGCATTGAATCAGAAATTATTTTTGAATAATGCACAGCCAAACCAAAAAAAAAATCAAGTAACTTGGTGATAATTTTACATTACGGTCTGTTCAAAAAGTATCGTTAATTTTATGTTATTGTCAAAAATTATTTATTTATTCATCAATATATATTTAGTCCCCTTCAAAGTAATCCCGATCAGATATTATATACCTGTGCCAACGTTTTTTCCAATCCTCAAAGCACTTTAAAAATTTATTTTTTGTGATCTTGTTCAGCTCCTCCTTTGATGCTGTTCAGGCGTTCGGCACGCTGGTCGTCGTTCACATCTTCTCGGCCCTCTGAGAACATTTTGTACCACCGATAAACGTTGTTTTTTGTCCGAAGTAGCTTCATCATATGCTACAGTCAACATTCGGAATGCGTCCGCACACATAAGTTGTTTTTCAAACAAAATTTGACACGGATCTTTGATCAATTTTTTTGGAATAGGCAAAAATCCTAAACAAGCCAAAACACGTCCCAGCAAAATAGCTGTCAAAAATTAACTGAAGATTCAAAACGGCCGAACTTGTCATCATAAATGAGAAACATGAATACCAACATAACGTCACAAAAATGTTGAAAATCGAAGACATGTAGCCCGCAGAAATTCGAAATTCGCGATACTTTTTGAACAGACCTCGTACATTGATCTTTAATCTTTTTGTGGACCATCGTTATAATCGGTAATCGATATTTTAGGAGTGTATAATGGCTGGGGAATATGTAAATTAAATTTATCATTATTAATTCGTTATGTATTTAATAATATATAATAGAAGATCGAAAACATTATTTGTGTGATTCTATTTTAGTTGAAATGATTGCTACTGTGGACCGCCTGCAAATTTCAAAGATCATGTTAAGATGAAGTCTAGAGAGTCATCACAACAAAAAATAGTTTAGGCAATAAACTATGAAAGATTGAGTATGGTTTCTTTAAATTGTTGCAACATATTGATAGTATGCTTACTAAAGAAATATCACATATTTAGTTTTCTAGCCAAAATATTAAAAATTATTCTCAATTGGTTGATTCGAACGAATGTTATGTTAGTAACAAGTAATTGATGTCCTTTTATATCACTTTACGATCTTCTATTGCACGTTCAGGTTGTATTTATTGTTTCCATTTGATCCCTGTCTTGTTTTTTTTCTCTCCATAAAAGCATCTATATGAGACTATTTTCCGCAAAGGTTGTTCTGGGCTACCAATTGATGCGCGCAATGCGGACATTGTTTTAATTCATTCGATACCATTAAAGCGATCTTAACGCAGGCTGTCTAACATCAATAGTAATAAAGTTCAAGAGAAAGAAAAAACCTGGCTGGGTATCTTTATCACTCCCAGACAATAACATTTGATGATACCATTCACCGCGAGCTGCCCAAGACCACCATCATCTAAATGGTAACATACAAATTCATGGGTATTGCACATACGTTTTGCACACTCGACATTGGACCCCAAGGAGCCATGCTTTGCAAGCACACTGCCATGGTAACTCGAAGAATAAGAAACTACAAAATAATCAAAAAAGCTGGAAGGAATGAATTATGACTTTCTCGGGAGCATCTTAAATCCCGGTCTTACGCCACTCGAGGTTTAAGTTCAACGCTATGTTCCCATATCGTCCAATCCCCACCACTTTCTTCGATAATTTATTACCGGCGTCTAATAAAAATAATAACGACACTAATAAAATTTAATGATCAATTGATAGGTTTCCCGTCAGCTTCGGGCTCTGTCGCTTGTCGTCATGAAACTTCTCTGTTGGTGCTTCAGGATTGTTTCCTTGGCGGGGCGCTTTCCCGCTTCATTGTTTCCTGCTTTTTAGGCGGTTTTATTTGAAGTGATGAAAGTGTGACCAAAAGAACTATTTGTGGTAGAGCCGACCATATGACGGGAATCGATTTTGTCGTGGTGAAATATGTGGGTTCGTTGCCTTTTTTCTTCTAGAGACGTTATGACGAAGGAATCGATCGTTTTCAGCACTTTCATAAGAGGCGTTAGATGACATGCTAATGCTGCCAATTGAGTGCCGTTCATGACCCTCTGATGAAAGTTTAGTGCCAGGGCTAGGTGATGTTAGACGTTGCAGATTATGTAGTATGAGACGTCTATAACGACGAAAATACAGCACTGTGTCATGCAATTTATTTTCGAACCCATCAAGCATCAACCTGGAAATTGCTTCTCATAACCAAGGATATTTATAGATTAGTAAAAAGTAAATAAGATTTTCGTAGATCAAATTTGTAACTAATTATGCCTGATATCGCTAACTTGATTCCAGGAAATTATCAACAAGATAAGCCATCACTCCTTCCAAACTAATCAAATATTTATGTTTAGCATGTGAGCACAGCAGATGCCTATTGCTGGACTTATTCACTAATTTACGGATCTAGATCAGTCCTTCGTTGTGGACCATTTTTTTCTTTAATTCTCATTTAACGATGCACACATCAAGGACTCAGCATGACCCGATACAATAAAACGGCACACCATAATTGTCTATTTCTTTTATGAGTCGAGCGCGTTGACGACAACCATCTTCCAAGCCATTCGTTCTTTGAATCTTTTCTTGAAACCATCTTTTAACATCACACCACATTGATGAAGTCTCGAAAGATGATGCCTTGCTTGCTTACGGCCGAAAGGAAAGTCAAAGACGAAGACTTTTCAATTTATCAAAAACAAAAAAATAAATTATCTAAAAGTCATGATGAAGTGAAAATGAAAAATTATTTGAGGGAGTTTTATTGGAGAATTAATGATATGATGAAATAACACTTTTGATCGGAACTCAGTTGGTGTGTACATTTTTGGGAGAGATCTTCGTTGGTACCAATGACCTCTGATGGTTACGTGAAGCTTCAAGAGAAAGATGTTTTAATTAAATGGTATCAAGTGTGAAAAAAGTTCATGTGGAGTGGGTGGTGTTTGTATGGAATTTAAGCGAGTGTTGATTGTTAACAGTTGAAATTGAAGGCGCAGAGAAGAATGATGCAGATGAAAATTTGAATATTAAACGAAGTGTAGAATAGCGAATTAATTAAAAATCAGGGATATGTGACAGCAAACTATTGAATTGTTCAACAGTCTTCGATAAAATTTTCTAGTATTAGTTAAGCCCAAAAGCGGCGATAAATATCTCTCTATGATTCTAATCTATATATGTACATATGTATATTTATTTTGTTTGGTCGAGCTGAGAATAGTTTTTAATTAACGCAGGTGAGCTAAATGAATCAACCATGTGAATAGTGAAAGGATCATCAAATTTTCGCAGGACTGCAATTTTTTTTTGTTTTCTTAAAAAAAGGCTGACAAAATGCTATCATACAATTTTTTAATGTTTAGATTTAATTTGTTGGTCAATTTAAAACATAAATTGGGTCTACGTTTTTTTCGTTAAAATTCCAACAGCTATTTGAGCGGTAGCTCCAGCCAATATAATATCAAACGCATGCAATCAACTAAACTTTAAGCCATATTCACACCGAAAAGTTTACTCGAGAAAGAAGGGATGCTGATTCTGACTAAAATATTGGAAATTATTTCTGAAGAGAATTAAAGTACGGATGTGCTCACATTATGAAAGAAAACAGCGGAGATATTTGGCAGACAAATTTGCGAAAGCATAAACAGTCTTCATATGTTAAAACTTCCTTAGAAGGTTTCCAATAATATTCTCTTCCAGTATCATCTTAAACACTCCATTCAATCACTTCTGACAGTGAACCATCCGAACATGTCTTGAAATCGACACACCAAGCGGAAAATCACGCAAGCACAAGGCCTCCATCAATCCTAATGAAACTTCATGAATGCCTAAACACCAGCTAAGAGCTTACACTGATCCTAGTCAAAATAAATGTCTACAGATAAAAATCCCTGCCCTGTCAGTCCATTCATAAAAAAATCGTATCGACGAGACAACGTATAGGCATTACAAAAAAATAGCTAAGGAAATTGTTCATGACAATGTTTTGCAGGATTCACCAATCCAATGATGGATGATCCCACGACATAAGACTTAAGAACACAACAATAATTCCCATCATCTCACAGATTCTCGCTTCGATTCAAAGCCACGAAAAAATGAAGTGAACGAAGGTGCAAGGAATTCATCCAATTTAAGGACATATCGTCGACGAGATGGGGCACAATTGATGGATGATAGTTGTTGGATTCCAAAACAATTTATAGCATACGTGGGGAAAAACGATTGACGGCAAACCAGATCCTGCAGGCGGGGTGTGCAGCATGCGAAAGGAATAACTGTCTGTGCACCGATAGGTATGGATCGTTCAGTGAAAGCAGAGAAAGTCACAAGTAATTGAAAACGTTCCGAAAGTCTCCAGTGTCATGGCTCCACAGATATGTTCTGTCGCTATTTAGAGATGATGCTCCTTGCGACGAACATGTCCTTTTCGAAGGGATGTTTACGCGAAGCAGCAGTCTTCAAAGTTGTCTTCGCACAGTTTGTTTTTGATTAATGGCACACAACAACGATATAAGTTGTGCCGGGAGAGACTCCTTTAGGGATCAATAGAATAGGAAGTGGGTTCTTTCCACCAGCAAGGAAGTACGTTTATCAGGATAGGGATGGCCAAATAGTGTCTTCGAATAAAAGATCATTACAATTGATGGAGCCTTTTTGGGGCCATTTGTGTTTATGAGCTGTACGGTAATTTGTAATCCATTTTGTATGGTGCGTAGCTATAAACTGATAAAATATTGTGATTTATTGAGTTGAAGAGCACTAGGAGGGTTAGAGATACTTGCCAATTTTTTAAGGCAGTTCTTATTCATAAGGATGTGCTTTTTTGTTTGCGTAACAGACTTTCATTTTCAACGAAATGATTTGATTGGATGGTTCTTTGAATGGAGGTTTACCACTGGAGCAAGGTTTACGCATTCCTAAGTGTCAGTGTTATAACAAGAAGATACACAAGTCCACTCCAGGAACTTGATTCAAGCAAACATAAATTCGATACTCCCAACCAATGACCGCTTTCCCCGTTGTCCTGCATGCACACATAAATCCTGACAAATTACCCGTGGGTCACGTAGAGATACACACATAGCCACAAACATTCTCTCCATATCGCTACCTTCAACTTTAAAGTTCACCAGGACAACACGCCAGGACGCTTTAACATTTGCACCGCAAAAGACTTGGGTGAACATTGGCAAGTTTTTTACGTTCCCGCCTATTCTTTTTTCATTTCGATTCCACCATAAATAACAGCAAGCAGGACCGTTGCTGCCGCTGTCGCCATTGGCCCATCGCTAGTGAAGCCCCGGCAGACATAAACATCAAGGAGATAATTGTATTTATTTAAGAGGAAGGCGACGGCAATGGTAATGAAAAAACAGGAGGAATACCTTCACGGAACTAGCTGCCAGACTTGAACATTCCACAATTCCCGATTCGTTCCTTAATATAAGTTCAGGACGGGGGTGCGAATCATGGTCACTGACCCTTGTGTCCCCTCGTCTTCCTTATGCATGCTTTGCACCGTAATTGAAGTCTATGAAGGATAGGAGGACGTCTTGGGCGCAAAAAGTATTATATGTTAATGTTTCAGTTTTCTTTCAGCGCGAAGCCAGCAGAAAAAAACTCTCAGAAAAAAGTCTTCAAAGCATTAAGAAGATTTGCAGTTGTTTTGACTTCTGGTTAGGGAACAGGAGTTAAGGATCAATAGTAAATTGTCGTGAAACATTTAGATTCAGTATTCTTTGGACTAAAGACGCCAAATTTGTTGCAGAAAATGGTGGGGCGGGGAGTTCAAAGATGATAGCTAGATGTAGGCACGACGCAGTTGTAGATTTTTTTATAAGAAATGCATTTCCCTTCTTCTTCCAAAATTCCCGTAAAATTTCAAAAACAAAACAAACAGATGTCTATTATATCTGTTTATATGTATTAATAAACGATGTGCTATGCAAAAATTTGGGTTAAGCGTGGTTGTTGAACGTTACTGAGTTTTTAGAATCGAAGAAAGCATTCTTTTAAAGCATTAATTTCGTAGCACATAGTCGCACGAACATACATACATACATATATTTGATTCTCAATGAAAAATTTAAATACAAAATGCTGGTGCAGGTGCTTTCGAAAATTAAACTAGCATTTACGATGTTTTCAAGTGGAAATGAAAATTTTGGCTCAATTGGATTCTCTCCAAACTATGATTATTATTGTTTGTTCTTAATTTTTCAAGAAATTTTCCGATTCCGATGAGCTCATGATTTGTATTTAAAAAAAACCGACAATTTCGCATTGCAAAATAAACAAGCGTTAACTTTAACAAACAATCGTTTGCTTTGTTTAAACTATTTTATCGTCTTTGTGTTTTACAAAATTCTATGAACAAATACGAGAAACATATAATATTTACATATATACTGCGATTTCGACAAATCCCTTTAGTCAAGTTTGCAAAAAAATTACTTCAAACGTTGCACTGTTTGTTTTAAACAAACCACCAAAGCCTCGAACGATGAATAACAGGTAAGTGTGACAATTTGTTCGTTGAGTCTTTGTTTTTTGTTTATATCAATCATACAAAGTAACTAATGTTTGGTTTATGCGTGAGATATGCAAATATGCAATCATGACTCTGTATTTATGAAACCGTAAATATGAGTTGTATTGCTCATAGCAAAGATTAGTTGTGCACAAGAGGAATCCCAAAAAGAAATTACTCAGTGTCACCTCAACGACGGATTCAAGATGGACAGATTGGCAAATTTATCTATGTATGTACATTATGTTCCTTGCAAATATGTTAACAACATTTTGATTGAACATTTCAATGTCGATGATTGCGTTTCCCGCAATGATGCAGTTTCTTGCTGGGCTCTATTACCATGAGGATCGACTGTCAGTCATCCATCTGCTGGCTCCAAAGCCCATTATCTAAACACTTTGTGAGCAATATGCCGCCAAGATACTTTTGAGGAACACAGTCAAGTCGCGACGCTGGTAGCCTTGTGCACTTATTGAATTATGTCGGTAAGTATGGTAAATAAATTATCCGCATGTCCGTGACTGGTTGACAACTCCACTTGAGATTTATTACCGGCAAAGTACTTTGTTTCGAGTGGAGAGCATTGTTTCGATTATGTTGATGATAGCTAGGAGCTCTATAGTTAGTTTACATGCGCCTCATGTCATCCTCGCTTCAAAAACTTCAACTGCTCCTTAAGTTTCTTGAAACCCCACAAATTTTGCGAGAAATTCTTTTGAATCCAAGCGCATATCAAGGTTTAAGCTCTACGGATAAAACGACTACAAGTTTAACCACACTGTAGACGTGAAATAGAAAAACATTGACGTGCTGACCCACGCTGGGCGCTGTATTTGCTGCAAATCTACTGACAATTTAAACGCGTGGGGCGCAATAGCTCCACTCCTACATAGGATAACGTTACAACTATCAACCACCCCCCCCCCCCCCACAACATAAACTGCATTACGAATGTTCGCTCTTGTTTGTTCAATTTACTTTCTGGTGTTTGCTGCCTGCTGCATCCGACATACAACATTTTAGAAGATTCGCAACTCCACTGGGACAAATCCATATACTACCGAGTGGGTAAATCGGCTGAACACAAAGGGTAGTTACATTGAGCATGGAACAAGGTCTGCAACAACAGGACCCAACGATTGACTGCACACCACCAGCAGAAATGACAACGGTATAGCAGGGAAAACAAATTCGCATGTTTACTTACTTGATTCCTGTAGAAGTTCCACCCAATCCAGAAATGCAAACAACAACGCCCGGGGTCGGATGGAATTCCATTATGTTGGCATTAACATTGCGCGGAGGTAGCGAAAAATCGATAGCAAATACCCAAGTAGTAGCACACACACTACGGGGTTATCAATTTGTCTGTTT
The DNA here is from genome assembly GCA_963942545.1 of Oxycera nigricornis. NCBI lineage: Eukaryota > Metazoa > Arthropoda > Insecta > Diptera > Stratiomyidae > Oxycera > Oxycera nigricornis. The sequence goes on along the minus strand of OZ012659.1, from coordinate 127,747,754 downwards.
GCTGGCGGGTCCACCACGAAAACATTGAAAGTTGAGACTCCGCCACCCCAGCCCCTGTTTGTTTGCTTGTTCTTTGGCTTTCGCCGACGATGAAGTCTAAAAGTGAAACATCATCCTGCCCGTGTTTATGTCACTGCTTGCAGTCTATTTAATGGTGTTTTTAGCGCCATGCATTTACCAACAAATGGATACGCGCTTATCTAGGTGGAAACCACATTTTTCAATGAGTCGCGGAGGGTTTCGTCTTTGCCTGGCGACTGAAAAACTTCCTAAGGGATTGTTTCGCGTCACACCTTTTGGATAACAGAGCAATGATTTGTTGGGTGAGTGGATCGTTGGGTGGTGGTGGTGATTCGTTGGGTTCAGAAATGGATGACTCGCTTAAATACTATCCGGGATAGCAATCACAATTAGACGCTTCGCCACATGAAGTTCAATGGAAAAATTGAAGCCTCAAAGCAAGAAAAAAATACTTGTCTGGCTGCTAGGGTTTAGTTATCGTGAGCAGCACTATTTAGTTCTTACCAATTAGTGCATCTATACGAATAATTTTTCCTTGAAAACACTTCGAATGATGACAATATCAGTTAGATTATTATCACAACCGTCTGAAGTTTCAAAGAACGGCTGATCTTTCTGAAAAAGATACAAAGTGGTGCAATCAAAACAACTACTTCACTCATGTGCATGAGTAACATACGTTCTGTGAAACTATATGCCCCCGCGATACCATCGAACACATTTGCAACCGGTTCCATGTGCAATCCGAATAGATGCATCCACATCTAGCTAACGAGATACTGACTGGCTGGTACGGATGCAACGGAATCTTTGCCATCATCCGTACAATATGAACTGGAAAAGATTGTATGCTATGGTAATTTTGTCGAGAAACAAACAGTGAGAGTAAAACGCCAACGAAGATGCAATCTTATATGCAAATCTCACTATCAAATTTATTATCCTCGAACCGGAAAAGTAACGATTCCAACTGAGGATGCAAACAGATACCGTTTTCTGTGAGTAGGTGGCACCCCACCATCGAAATTTCGATTATGGCGAATCATGCAATCGATAGATACTTTACTTCGTATACTTGTACATGTGTCGAAGATTATTGACTGCTACCGTTACGTTAATTAGCGTACCTTTGTGCGCTGCTGCATATCAGCAGCAACAAAGCCTCAGTGTTAGCCGACAACATTCAGCTGGATCAGCTTTCATTCCCCGCGGCTAAGCATGCAATCGAATGATTGGTTTCGAGTCCCTCAAGGGTTAATCTGCACTTTTCCGAAGTGCATGCAAGCTGAGTAACAACGTACTAATTGATTGTCAACCTCTTGGCATTGAAGCGTTGTTTCGCTTTCCATGCAACATTTTCCTATTTATGGAGTGCATGTGAAAACAGTAACAAGTTGCCACTTTGGTACTTTGCATCCGCAATCAATGGGGAACGTGCTCTTGCAAGGAAAGCTTGAATTATCCATCATTGTTGGTGCGTACATGCATCTTATTCGCTTCGCGAAGACTGTTTTCGATTGCAACATGGCTGTTGTTTTCACCTAAATGCTTTCCTTTCGAAATAAATTATTTGAAAAGAATTAATTCCACTAGTTGACAAACTTTCCGAAAATAGAGGCTGACTCCTTCAGAATCAGATCATTATGAAGCAGTTCAGCTCAAACATTTCTGGTAACTCAACTAGAAACAATCTGAGCAGCCAACAGTCTATCTATTGTGTCCTGAAATTGTCACGAGCTGCCAACATCTAATTAATTTCGCTTCATATTGTTAATGAATTTCCCACCGGATGCCAAGCTTATTCCGAACGTCGTTGTTCAATTTCTAAAGAAGCTACCATGAACAGTCCTCCTCAATGTTGGTCCTATGCCGACACATACACATATGTAGAATTGAGATTATCAAGGATAAGAGACTTGCTCAATGTCTATGCAGTGCTTGCCTCATTTTATAGGATATTTATTTGGTAGTTGGGCAGTTGGTGGGCGGCCAGGATCCCACAAGTGTTAAGCCCAAACAAATGTTATTGTGTCCCTGAAACAATATGTCCTAAGAGAGTCGCCTAATGTGTCGTACCATCATATACTTACTTAGGGTAAATATCGGGCGAGTAAGTCAACCTGCAGGCGAGTATATGGCTGGGCGATATGTGGTACTGTTGACAATCCAAGACTGAATGAATTCATGCTAGATGGCTTGCTTCAGTTACCGGAGGATTCGTTAAGCACACATCTTCCCTGAATTCACTAAGCATAAAGGATAATTTGATGTGATGACTAGCCATTGGGGATATTTATTTTAAGTACGAAATGAGTATGGAATTCGTAGTAGAAAGGTGAATCCAACTTGAACTTTGAATTAGAAACCTCTTCAAAAGAATGTCCTCGGGCCATGTTTCGTCGGAAATACCCTAATGAAGGGCAAAGTTAAGTTGCTGGTAGTTTCTAAGGCTAACCATCGATTCTGGTAAAACTTGTGACTTTAGTTTGAACCACTATTATATTTGAAAAATCCTTTGTGTAGGCTGATACGTCAAGTTTCTAACTTGTATCCTTCAGGAAGCAAAAAAGTTCTCACTAATTCCATGCTTTACCATCACCTGAATGGACCTTTCCACCCCTCGTTATTTCCTAATACAGTCTGGTCACTTTCACTGCCGTTGACCTACAGCGCCCGATGCGCGGATGTCATGTGCGATGTAAACGTTTTAGCCCCGGTGAAATTTGAGAGGATCAACTATAATTGCATATACGGAGGACAAGCGAGGAGGTTCAGGGCTTCGACTAAACATATGCAAACAAGTATATTCCAACTAACATTGGCTGCATCGTCCACGAGACACATATGTCTATGTTCTTCATGGTGGCTTCATCAGTTGGTGGCCATGCACACTGCGGAAGGTGAGGAGTGCATAAACTGCACATAGACGAAATATCCACTGACCGGTGTGAAAAGTGAAACCTCGTAAGCGATAAATCGCCGTGGAAGCCCTTAATGTCTGGCCTGGCATGTTTACATATTTTCGTTTCTCGTTACACTTTTTTCAAGAGCTTCGGGTTAATCTGTTTGGTTTTCTTTTGTTTGAAATATGTCCAGGCTTTTATTTTGATGGGAATGTGTGTAACCTTCGAGTGGAGACCGAAATGTGAGAAGACAGACATTGAGGTATGGTATGTGATAATGAAATGAAAATGACACCAAGCTTAGTAGGACGGTTCAATGCTTAGTTGTTACAATTATTGACAATCATGAGAGTCATTTTCAAAAGAACTTTTGCTTTCAATATGGAATCCTGTAAATGCGGAAAAAAGCATGCAGCCCAGTTATTCAATGAGATGATAATTAAAAGACATAAAGATATAAACACAAAATCAGTTTATAAGGTTTGAAATGCAAAGAAATATATAAGGCATTCTTCAGTTTTCACCGGAACGTTACAGGCTACCAGTTACTAAATTTGAAAAATCTTGCAAGTCTCAGGCAGGTTGGATGAAATTTTTACTACAAAAATTAAAGCACATGACACCTAAGGATCAGAGCGAACTAATTGCTTCGATGTTAGAATGGAAACAAGCTATGAAACCCCTTTCAATCAGCAAGAACATTTTAAATGTGATGCAATTAGGTCCATATGAAATATTTCCGTTTACGCGCACATACTTTCCATGTCAACATTTACTCTCGATCTAACAACAATCTGAACGATATTTGAACGCAAACCCTAAACGCATCAATGCATATGGTCGTTATCCATAACATCTAGAATGGCAACCGTCTCAGTAATGATGACCTGCAACAGCATTTCTTCGTCGACAACAATGGTAATGATGACCATAGCCAGTTTTTCCTCATTTATTGCTAATGCTTGATGTCTCTCTGATATCCTTTTCGCGAAGCTTAAATCGCAAAACATTGGATAGCACCAGTTCAACGACTATGCCATCTACATGGACAACAATCAGAGTATAGGACGCGACCATAAATGATGCTTGCAAAGATGGATCGTGTTACCTGGGACAAGATAGCACACACAGATCTGTGTGAAAAGAAGACCACGTTTGTACGTTCGCCGTGGAATGAAGCAAATGAACATAAAAGGCCCACAATGCGATCCCTGCGGCACTTCGGTTCAGCAAGGGACTAGCCGCGATTGGCAGAGGTTGTGGGTTGCGTCGTAGGCTGACGATGCGAGGCTGCATCTTGTTAGAATAATGGTCGACTTGTCGACGAAGCGCTGACGCATTTTAGGTAAAGTAACCTTAGCAGTATGCTGTTGCATGGATCGTATCGGGAGAATAGGCATCCATTTTCCAAGCGGCCCCCATATGGAGGCTGGGAACAGTTGTTTGGTGGAATTAGAAACTGCTGTGGTGATACAAGCTTCTTCATCATACGCCTGTACTCGTCCGCGGACCCCATTATCACATCATTTGAAAACGCAATATGGTTTCCTTCATTACCAGATTTCACCGTCGCTGGTAGTGCCAAGGTTGTGTCCCAACGCCGTAAATATCGATGAACGTGCCTGCGGTTAAGTTGCCTTTTTCCCATGCTCTCCATGTGGTGCTTGTCGGGCGATATGTGTTGGAGGCGCGAGCGACCGCAAAGCATAAAAAGATGTGAGAAGTTTGTGTGCTCTGATTTTCATGGATAATTGAATTTCGATTCGCCAAATGAGCTAAAGACCTTCCGATGATTAGATGTTCCCTTTTCTTGCAATAAACTCGAAATGGCGAACACCTTTTGTAAACTTCCTTCCACTATTCCTTCCCCAATTTTCAATCAACTAAGTAAATTATTCTGTTTCGTGTGAACGGAAAAGCCATCGAGACACATTGTCAACTGAAATCCCGTAGGTGAGTGATTTTCACAAGACAATGTAAAATCAATTGTTTCCAGTTCAAATCACTTTCACATTAACCCATCCACTTCATACGTGTGCTGTTCAAATGTTTTGGGAAGTATTTTTGTGCATGTTGTACGTAGTACTACACCGAACAGAAGACCTTCCAACGGTGCACCCACATTGGCACTCGTACAACCGTTTCGATGTGCGAAAGTGGAGGTACTTTGAATTTACCTACGGCAAGGATTGATTCATTCACAGCACACGATATGCTCCCGCTTCGTTTTGTCTTTGCCCCGTGCAATTCAACATATCTACGTTCGGCCGAAGATTTGTGACGATGGTATTTCATAGCGTGTCAGATTTAAAAAGGGTTTCCGTACATCTTACCACGATATTATATCGTTATGCTTCCCACCCACACTTGGATTGCACACAAGGAATACAATAGGGATGAGAGTTCGGATGGAAGCCATACTGTAAACGCAGGGTAGAGATACGAAGATTTCTTGGTGATTTTCCGAAGTGAAGAGTTTTACAACAGATTCACAAAAGTTATTTGGGAAAGATATCGGGGGACTTAAGGAGCGATCTCTTATTTTCCTTTGAGACAATTTCGGGCGTGTGCGACACATGTATGTAAGTTTGTATGCAGGAAACTCCTTGTGTTGTACGACGTACAGTGGATTATTTGCAGGAATGACAGTCGATATTTTATGGTTAAGTAGTCTTTCTTTATTTTAGTCCCGGCAACGGATCATGCAGGGCATGAAATTAGGTATTGGAGATATCTAAGCCGGCTAAGATACTTTCAGGTCATTGAAATCGAAAAATATATATAAGACTTTGAGTTGTATTATGCAGGGTTGTGGGCTTTTTTGAATTGATTTTAAGACGGAAACGGATGAATATCACAATTTTTTGTGTTGATACTGCCATTGATTTGAAGTACCAAACCAAATATACAGTTTTTGATATATGCGTATGAGGTTCGCATATTGTTTGGCTAGTATGCTAAACAATACAGCTAGCTATCTGTAGAATAAGAAATTTGAAATCAACTGTTCAAAAAGAGGAAGAAGTATCTGCTCTAACCCAAATCTCTGGTCGCTTGGCAAGATCAACTTTGCTGCATTTGCTCTTTTGTAGAGAGAGAGAGAGAGAGAATATATAGCTTTAATTGCTACACACATAAAAATGTCGACTCTGATCGTCAACATTAAATAGTGCTAAGCTCCACATGAGAACACTTTTCCCACCCTCATAAATGCCAAAATTTATGGTCCAAAACCCATTTACAAGAACAACGATTTGTCACACCAATTTATTGGAAACGATGTTAATGTAATCTTCTACCTTCACCACTCAACTATATATTTTCTGCGCTACATCCATGACTAAAAGGAAACACAACTTGAATATCGGTAATCCGATTTCTTCGTCGCCGCTGTCTTGACCGCACATGGCTAGCCTAGGATCACTCTAACTATCTCGCCCGCAAGAATGACACACCTTCCGGTTAGCCAAGAAATCCATATAAATGCTAATGGTATTCAAAGTTTTTATTGGCCAGCAAAGAGAGAAAAAAGCCGGAAAAATATGTTGACCAACAAAAAAAACGTACAAAAACATGTTCTTTTTGATGCGTTTTAGCGTTTCGCTCAATGGGCGGTTATCGGTGTTGATTACCGCCCGGCTACTTTACGACTAGAATTTATTGAAAATTAATGCATCCGATGCAGGTCGCTACAAAATGCCACAATTATTCACGGATTTTCATTGATCCTGGTCGTCATAACGGAAATCGGTCATTTACATATTTCACATATGACAGTCGAAATTTAATTTATTGCTGCCTAGCGCAATCACGTAATTCCACGTTACAAAAAAAAAGTATTTATGCGATCGTAATATTTTCTTAATGACTTCCAAAGCCATACAAGAAAAAGCCGAACAATTTGAAGCCTCACCGCGGAAGATACAAAATTTCGAATACCGCAAATTAAAGCTGAGCAAAGAAACGGCAAATGAGGAATGTATGTAAATATTTGAAAAAGTACTGAGCAAATTAATTAATTTCGCTAATGTGAAAAATTATCGATAGCACAATAAGTAAAACATTATTCGCTCCTTTCTCGGACGTTAACTATCATCATTGCGTTTACATACGTCAACGATTTCGAGTTGGATTTTATATTTTGATTAATTATTCATAAGAGCTCTAAATTGACGAAGTTATTGCCAATTAAAATGCAAATTGAGAGAATCGAAAATAGCTGGATCAGTTAGCTCTACTTTGATTTTGTTGGGGAAATAGTTTTAAATGGCACATTGCAGTTTAGATGAATTCCAATTCAGCATTCCATGACGATGGGAATTTCATGTTCCCACGATAGTGTGCATTGTGAGTATGTGATTTTAATCGCTTGTTTCATTTTGCTCGATCTGAGAAATGATTGACAAATTAAGAATTATTTTCGTTAAACGATTTGCTTTTGGGTCGAATGATTTGATATAAAAAAAATACCATGGCCTAAATCACCTGGTCATGTTTTCTGGTATAATTCTACAAGCTTCATTTCTCTTTCGAAATTCGTATATTGTCCTTAGGAAAAGTTTGCGTCAGGTGCCTTATCGGGAACAATAGTTTTACGCGGAAGCCTCGTATGAATTGTACAAAAACATAAATGAAAAATATGAGAAATTTCATCATCAACGATTTTGTGCATTTTCGTTGCAGGGTCGACATTTTCAGAGATATTCATGAAATACTGTTTTTAATCAGAATCAAAAGGGGATTTTCAACGTCATACAAGTCCAGAGAAGCAATTTTAAAAAATATAAGCAGATAGGCACTCTGAGAGTGTCCGGTGGGAAGTTTAGCTACGTTTTCCAAATGATTATATAAAGGTTAAAAAGTTGCATCAAAAATCTAGGATGCGTAATATGACAAAATATGAAATTTTTTATTACTTTTATTCACACAAAGTAACTTAAAGTAAAAAAACAGCGGAAGCAGGGATTTGAACCATCTACCTCGAGAGCAAGAGTCGGGCGCTCTGCTCACTGAAGCAGCCGCTCTACTTTAACATTTGCACATCATTGCTATGTATTGGGCTCATTTTGAATTTTAAGACAAGCTTCCGTTCGCTTTTTCGTTCGGTACGCTCTCGCTCACTTTTCGTTACAACCTCCGTAAAGGAAGCTAAACTTCCAAAAAATTAGCTTTTCGTTACAACCTCCGTAAAGGATGCTAAACTCCTTCATTATTAATGATTCAATCTCCTAAAAAAATTCTAGACTGTTAATTGATTTCATTGCTTATCGAATCAAAAACAATTCTTGGTGTCACAAAAACTCAACAAAACCACATTTCCTATCAAGTCTCGAGTTCTATTTTCCATTTGATTTCCTTTTTGTAGCCATCCAATAAATTTATTTGAAAAACCACTCATATTTTAATGTTCACTCTAATAAAAAAACCTTTCCTCTTCCCTTCACAAATTTCTCATTTCCTTCTCAACCCAATTAGCGACTTGGAAATACCGAAAAAAATGTTTTCCTTTTTACAACAACACACACAACACCATTTTCCACGCTTCTCCTGAGGTTCACTTTTAATCAAATCAATTGTCGTCTATTTTCTTTTTGCACGGTCGTTTTTAAGCTTTTTATGATTGGCCATTAAAATCCCCGGAAAATTGGCATACAAGCAAAAATTAAAAGAGAAAAAATAGGTTGGCTGCGTGGCGTTGCTCACAATGGGGCCAAATTAGAAAAGGACCTCATTTTCGAAAATTGAATTTTTTACAATTCAATACTATAAACGACACGGGAGCATAATTACATCATCCATTCACCCACGCGTTCATCTGGAATGATGCTAGCAAAGACCGTTGCACCAAGAGATAGATTTTATCCTTGCTGTTTGGCAGCGATTTCGGAGGGAAACGGAAAGTGGGCACAAACAAATATTTAAACGACCTTCGGGGAGAAATTAATTCCAGTTAAGATGTGGAATTGATGGAAAACACTGCGGGGCAGTGTAATGTAATTGAGTGATTTTCATTTTCCACGCACCTCCGCCTCACACCGATTGTGGGGGATGCGTCGCTTGGGATCATGCGGAAAATTATATTTTACTTGGTTGATTGGAAAATGGCTGACCCCGATCGACGATTAGTTTTTGCTTAGTCAACTTTGACAACGAATTTCCACACATCCAAATATTTTTCCGTAAGGTTCCGTGCGGGGTAGTTATGCTGTTTGGCTGTCGCTTGAAGGTATGTTGAAAATGCTATTTTGAGAATCTATTAACTTTTTTGAAAAATAAAATTAGGTCACGGTAAGTGCTTGCTCTAAAATTAGACCGGAAGCATTTGGTGTGAGGAACAGAAAATGAAAAAATTAATTGAAATTAATCGATATACACACGTTTTCAATAGTCTCTCAACTATATAAGAATGTGAAAACGCTGCAGTTCTCCCAGATATATTCTCAGTCCCACTAAAATTCTCTTGTTTCCACGACGTAGCCACAATCAATGATATATTTATCTTGAGAGCCCTTGAAAATTAGAAGACTGATGTGTGCTTCACGTCTGCAAATAAATACCCCACAATATCATGTTGAACACAATTCGGGAATGGGTGCCTAGGGATGAACTGACGGACAGGTGGAGGATGCCTGCTTCTCGGCAGGTCTTAATTAATATTGTGTTACAAGAGCCAAATTGCTGTTCAGGGATGTGCACTGGATACGAACGTTGTATACGTTCTGAAATAATATCGAAAATAAATAACCTGCACGGGTTCGACGAGAGCTCCATGTTCATACCGCACAACGCTAAAATTTAATTGTGTTCCAGCTGTCTGTCTATTCCAGGAAGTTCTACAAGGACACGGCAACGTGCAAATTAATAAAACTCCAGCGAAACGGGCAGAGCATAAAGGCTGGAAACACTTCAGCACAAAGATTAAGATATATATCGAGATGATGATAAGGGAAAATGCTAATAATGAAGTGGGTGAAATGTAAGAGCTAGAACCAACACAAAATGAATTCTTTTTATCTTTTCCGCTCAAGTGATACGCGCCAAGGATATAGGCTATGCTGAACGTGATGAACGTGGCTCTTTATGTGAAAGTAACTAAACAACTGTGTAAGACAACACTTGCAGAGTTTTGTGTTTGACATGAAACTGGCGGGGGGGTGTTTGGCACGGCCTTGAATGTTTCTAGGAATTTTATTTTGAGTTTCCCGAAAGCAAACACTTTTTTTTCTTTCATCTTTATATGTTGGCGAGTTTGAAGAATAATTTTGTGTTGCTGGCAGCGCTTTAGATATGCAACTGAAATTAGATAATTTGGAAGATTAATTGGATATTAGATGTAACAAATGATTAATTAATAATTTAGCGAATGCACGCATACTAATGGGGGTATTCGAGAATTTCAAAGAAAATGATATATTTTGGACTAAATACCACACGCGTTTTTTCTAGCACATTCCATAACTTATGAGTAAGTATAAATGCAAGATTCTTTACCAATTATGGAGAAAATTTGGGTGGTCACGGACAGAGTCCAACAGCTCCTTAGCAATGTTAATGCGTTGCTGCTTTTGGTCAAAAGTGAACAATTTTGGTACGAATTTCGCGGAGACCCGTCTCAAGCTCAAATCATTGGTAAAAATCGAATGGCACGAGCCAATCGATATGTTTAGGCCCTCAGCAACTTCTCTAACGGTGATTCGACGATTGGCCGATACTACATATTTTCTTCACTTTATCAATGTTTTCGTCTGTTGTTGACGTGCTCGGGTTGTTCGTCGTTCACATCTTCTCAGCACCCTGAGAACATTTTGTACCACCGATAAACGCTGCTTTGGTCCAAGGCAGCTTCACCATATGCCACAGTCAACATTTAGAATGCGTTTGCGCACCTGATCCTTTTTTTGAAATAGAAAAAAATCGAAGACAAGCCAAAACACGTCCAAACAAAATAGCTATCAAAAATTAACTGAAGATGAAAAATGGCCGAACTTGTCAGCATAAGTGAGTGACATGAGTACCAACATTACGCCGTATAAATATCAAAAATCGAATACACGTAGCCCGCGTAAATTCAAAATTCGTGATACTTTTTGAACAGACCTCGTATATAGACCCATCTATGGCTGCATTGAATTAGTGGTCAAATATACTGAAGAAGGGTGCTTGAAATACGTATATACAATACAATAAAATAATAAATATCCCGCCTAAGGAAACACAACAGTTTTGTTTTTTATCTATTGGATAAGGCGTGGAAAACATCGACGACAAAAATATTTTTGATTAGTTGCTTAAAAATAATAATAAATATAACTACGTCTGAGTCGAAATATCGAAGGTCCGTCTGTTTTGTACTACATATAATATTATCAAGGTTTTTCTTCAGTGGACAGGTTGTTTTTTGAAGATTGAAAGTTAGGTATTGGAAAATAAATCGAACAAACTTTTACGACGACTTATTTCGCCATCTATTTTATGATAGTTTAGCAAATTCAATCAAAATGATCGGTTCAACTCTACACGTAAGGTTGAACGACATTTTGACTGATCGCAAATCGAACTAGCACAGCGTGGTAGCCTAGACGTTCTACTGTTCATCCTGAAGCTGGTATATTTCACCAGTCCCAAGAGAGTTATCCCTTTTTTCAATGCAAACATTTTAAGACGTCGAAGAAGTCCATCAGACAAAAACGGACTAATATGTGAGTGAAACACAATCGAAATGAAAATTCCTCCTGATCAAAATAGAATTCTTTACTTCGTCTCATCTCTGTTGGATTTTTTTCGGGTCAACGATAAACGATCTCAACAGATTTAACAGCGTTGTTCAAGTGGGATGTAAACAACTATCAACATAGCCAACTATAAACATATAATCACTTAACACTTACCCAGCCTGGCCATTATAATTTAACGATATGTACATCCATAAATTTCACGCATTTTAACTTGCCAGGCCCTCACAATGCGACAAACAAATGCATTCACATCCGGGACTGCCCTGCTTGTCCTGACTTGGCCTAGCCTGGCCTGCAATCATCACTTTCCTTCCTACCAACGCTGCGTTTATGCTAGTGGAAAATCGCATTAAACATCGGAATGCACATTGTCTACAGGACACGTGAAAATCCCCAATAGATAATTGTATCTGTGTCTAATTCACATTAGTAGCCTTTTCCATGGTGCGATGAACACATTCAAAATTCACCCGAGCATCATCAACGTGAAAAGCCATGTGGCTCGACCCATAATCTTCATATGTACGTATGTATGCATCCATCTATTCACTACTGCAGATACTTACATCTATTACACATGAATGTGGGGCACGTTTGGGGAGTATTATGGAAAATATTCATATTCAAATTCATATTTTATCACCTGCTGACAGATGCAGATTATGCGGATTTGAATTTGCATAATGCACGCCACTGAGGCCCCCAAAGAATTATGGGTGCGTTTCATATCCTGAATGGCATGCAGTGCAAAGTGCACTCGTCAGCAAACCTAGCGCTCATTTTATTGGGACCCACATTCATATGTCGTTATTTAGCATGGTGAATTAATGTTTTGCACTGACGACTTTCGAATAATTGGAACGGAATGGATGGCTTTGCTGCGCCACTGTGATTTCATTGCGGTGAAATTATTTTAATCCTGCACGATTTTAATGGTTTTGTGCGCTAAAAGGATTTGATTCGCTTGAGATTAGTGTTGTGGGGGAAAAAACTAGAGCGACTATTCAACACACATAATAAATGTGCTCCAGTTAAGACACATACATGTTTATTTTATCGCTCATTTCAACTTGAGCCAATTATCCAGATCTCTTCAGTGTGTTTCGAAGCAAGTGGTCATAAACTATTCCAGATTAAGCATTCCAAGCACATTATGAATAAATGCAAACACGACGCCGGCATTTCATTCAGTCCGAAAATAGTGCTGAATCACGTTACGAAAAGAAGTCCAAAGACCCAGAATAACGCGTGCCACCCTCCCTGGCTTGCATTATGCAAATGTCAAACTGGATCAAAATCCATAGTCCGGCAATAAAATCTTATTTGCATGAAGCCAACAAAAAATTTGTTCCATCAAGCAAATTTCGGCACTTAAGTTCTCCAAACAGCAACAACAACAAATTCAACTCTTATCCTTCTGTTTTGCTGTTGAAATATTCCGGATATGTAATAAATTTGAGATTAGCATGGATTTGTTTTGATTAGAACTAAAAAAAATAAAAGAATTACACAGTTTCCTTTTGTTCAATCCTCAAATAAATCTCACCCAAAAGTCTTTATTTAGTATCTTTCTGTCGAAATGTTGTGCCGACAATGACTCCTAGATAACGACACTAAATATCTCTTTATCTTTTGTTTTCGAAGAGATAACGTTGATGAAATTGAAATGGAAATTGAAAATATAAATAATTTTACGGAACGGTTTCGAAAATTTTTGTTGAAAAGCTTTTTGATGATTTGTGCATTGATTTACGACGGGTTGTGGTGTTAACATTTGATAATTGAATTCTACAAATCACAACATTATAAAAAAGCGCGTCAGATGAATAAATTAATAAATAAAATCTGTGCAATATCGATAGTAGATTAATTTCGGAACATGTGTAGACACATTGTGGTTAGTCAGGTTAGTCGGTTATTTTTTTTTGGGGGTAGAAATTAATTTGGTCGTTGAAGTCGAGCATGAAATTGCTTTGCATAGACAAAAGCAGATGTAAATTATTTATTTAGATTTATCTAACAGACTAGGAAAGTCCAATTACAAGACAAAACAAGAACTTCCCATGTACTGGGAAGTTAAAAATACAAAGAATATAGTAGATGACATAGAAAAGACTAGTTAAATAAGATGCGCATAATATCATCATTAGTATTTGGAAACCATAAATTATTATTGGTTTTGAAAAGATGTGTCACGCATTTAGGATATTACTAAAGTGAAGACAAAAAACTGCTTATTACATTTAACATAAATATTTAATTTTTTTTTCACTGGATGTTAAATTATGAAATCTGCTTAGATTATCATTTAGTCAAGTTTCCGACAATGCAATTTAGAAAAAAAATTGAAGAAGAAAAAGGTGTGTCACCTGAACTATTTAGTTCTTCATTTTTCCGCGACTTTTTTGGGTACGCGTTTTCACCCTCTATTACGGCATTTGTGATTTCAACCTTGAACAGGAGCATTATATCTTTTCTGTACTCGATTTTTCTTATTAGCGTGTCATATTTGAACGTAAAAAATCAAAATTATTTATTTTAATCTACTTTCCTCTTTGCCCTACTACTTTAAAATGTGAACGTCTTCACTGCTTGGAACACTTATTGTATTCAAGTTAGCATTTCCAAATGTTTTTATGAGACAATTATTTTTAGGAACATACTCGAAAGGTGTTTGTTCTATCCTTTCTACTTCTCATCCGTAAAAATGGAATCCAATCTTTTCGCATAAGCAACCAGGTATGCAGCTACATCTCATTAGGGCAGACGAACAGACAAACGTTACCACATGCATCTGCCTTGGGCTAATTGGTCTCGCTGAATGCATTCGATTGGTGCAGATACACAGACATTCGATTTAATTTTGCAAGATAGCAGACGTTCGAATGCGCCAAACTTGGGATCAAATCAAGACGAACCTTCAACAGTGCAGACGCAGTGGCCCGCGTAGCCTGACCTGAACTTCCACTCTTCCAGAAGACATCGGTTCCCCCGAGGACAACCCAACATGAGTCCAACAAACAGCAGCACATGCCTAATGGTCCAGCAGAAGGAGCAGCTGTGTGTTACTCTTTTGTGGTGAGTGCACAAGGAACGCGTGAACGACAACAGTTGTGTTTAAGGAAAATATTAAGGGGGCTGGCTAGTCGCGAAAATGCCTGAAATTCGATGTGTTTCGATCAACCCGACAAATTCTCGCAAAGGTTGTCTTCCCAAAGGATTTTGTTTAGAACTAGGACAGATTGTGCGGTTTGCATGAGGAGGTCGACAAAAGAGTTTCCTGCTAAGGGGACACACCCACCTTAAGCTCCTACCGCGCGGCCATCAACTGCATCAGCACAGCACCACCCCGGGGCGGTTTTCTATTGATCCCAGAAGACAATTAACGTGTGGCGCGGCACATTCGTTGGCAAGACGTGCAAGATTACGAAATTTCGATTAAGATCAAAACAATGCCAATTTAATGGCCATACTAAATATAAACCAATACATACACTCTTGCCGTGATCCATGCATGAGCAGTCATTGTGGCAAGAACTGTGCAATTTCAGTTGGTGACCCGCACCTAATCAACTCCCGATGCGACCTCGGCGACCCACAATTTTCGTCATAATTATCTTACGGTTCTTTGGAAGACACGTGCCCTCAATTTTCCAAAGGAGAGAATTTTCCATTGTATTGCATTGAAATGCACTTACCGTCACTGTCGACATGTTGCACACGTTCTTTGATGATTTCCACGGTGAATTTAGATCGCGAGAGTTCTTGTGAAATGGTTTGTCGAGTTGAAAATTTACATCTTCACTTGGGGGCTAAGATAAGTATAACAGTCGGTTTGAAATGTGCACATAGTAGCTTAGAAATTCATTTCAAAATTGAAAAGTTTGCTATGTTAAATTGATTATCTTCTTTCCTTGTACATATGTATGTATCTTGTACAGTACAGTAGCTCAAGAAAAAAGTCAAACACACTTCGGTTTACATTTCAACCCTACATTTGATGATGCAGGAATGCATGCGAGATTTAAATCGGATGGATATTAGTAATGATATATCACAGTTAGTAAAAAAAAAAAACACAATATTGAACATGACGTCTTTTACCATTTGCAAAAAGTCAAAAAAATTACCCAAAAAAGAGCTCAGACAGACAGAGATAATTTTCAGTTCTATCAGGACAACGATTCGACATCCAGACATAAATGTGATAGAACATCTTTGGGCATATTTAGAAAATAAGTTGAAAAATCATACAATTACAAATAAGAATCAATTAGAATCTGTGAATAGTAAGACATACACTTTCATGCAATCTAGCTTGTGGTTCGGTCGGGAAAAGCTGTACCCTACATGCTGAAACTGTGATATTAAGCCGGCACACACGAGGATAAATTTGCTATGCAAGTGACATCGCATTATAGGCTTTATACAGCCAAAAAAACTGACCTATTTTTAAAAATTTACTACAAGGCTCCTGGAGTAGATATCAATGTCATTCTTTTTGAGTTCAATTAATACACTGTCAAAGCGTACTAAAAAAATATTAAATATAATTTGATTCATTACTTTATTGAATTATTATTTTACACAAAATGGCGACATTCTCCTAGCCATATAAAAATGCATATTAGACGGTGCCAATGATCCTGATGCGAGAAATGGTCTGAAACAAAAAATTCAAGAAAGGTTCTATTTGAAAAACCAGTGGCTATCGTTTGAACCAAAATTATCAAGTTATATACAATAAAAATAAAATGGCGGACAGTTGAAAATAATTTTTCGAAATTCGAGTTTTTTTTGGTTTAAAAAATAGAGAAAAGCAATATTTTGAAACGGTCGTGGTTCACACGATGAACATTTTAATATACTTCTTTTCATATACCACTCGAACATTCTTTGTATATATAAAGCTAAACACTATACAGAGGGGCAGAGTCGCGTGTGCCTACGAGGGTACATAGGGGGCGCGCATTAAATCGAGCATAACTATAATAATAATGCCTAGACCTTTCTAACATTTCAACACGATATTTTTTACTATCGAAATAAGTTTAAAAAAATAACATGGAGTTTTAAAAATGAATAAAGCCTATAACTCCCTTAAATCGCTGTAAAATATGATCAATAGAATAGGAATTCCCTTAAACTTAAACATTACAATAAAAGGAGCAGATTTATTTCGTAAAATATTCAAGGCTTCAAAAATTGCCTAATTTTATTAAAATATCCATCACCCATTTGTTCTTGATAGGCTTTGGCTTTGTAAGGTTGATTACATTATTAAAGTCTCAAAGAAGTATAGAAAAAAAATGTTTCTCAGATCACCGTGACCACTTTCTAGCCCTCGAGAATATCATACAGTATCAACCATTGACCCTAGTCTAGCAAATCTTCAAATCATTACCATATTGTGCATGTTTTAAGTCTGCCAAGCCTTCTGTTCTCATCCCCGGCTTAGACCGCACGAGGCAAATTCAAAGGGATTAGATATGCATTCATGTAATCAATTCAAAGAAAACGATTCCGAAACAGTAGGTACCATATATGCATTCACTACCTCTTTCGCGTCGTCGCTCCACACAACATATTCAGGCTTCGTTACACTATTCGCTGAGATCCTCGTTGGATTATCCGTACTGTATTTGTTTTGCATTCATCTACGATTCCGTAGTTCGGGGCTAATTAATTGGAGAGGGCAGCAGATGAAGCGTTTTCCCAAGTGTTCAATGGTTTCGTTCGTTTCGGATAAAATCAGGACGTGCCACTGCAATTCAATGTATAATTCCTAGACTACATTGAAGCGTTCCTTCTGAACTGGTTGCAATTCGAGTGGTGACAACGGAAACAACCGACGCACTTCTACACGAGATGGTGATGAAAGGATACACTCTGCGAAAGGGTTTCAGCTTCAATTTCGATTATGGAATTTAATGGTTTTTAAATGTATTTCACAAGCTTATGATGGTATTACCCTATGAAGGGGTGCGGCATTCGAATTTCGTTTTGCTAAAGTTCTTCCTGAAATACTCTTTCCTTGTTTTGCCTGCGTTACAGATGGCTATCAAATGTACAATCGCATGCTCGAGAATATTCATACATTAATTACCATTTTCACCGCAGCTTTGGTACTATTTTCAAATTAATCTGCACGCTTCTTTTGGGTCTTATTCAGACAAACGCTAAGTACGTAAGTAAGTAAGTAGAAACCCTTTTGATTCATTACTCAACTGTAAAACTGAATATTTTTAACCTGAACACTCTTTGATGTCCGGCAAGCAACCAGTTTGGCATTTCGAAAATCAAATGCGTAAATGAACGTAGCCAAGAGCCTGGAAGCGTTCTACATAGAATCTTCGCTAGCATTAAGGTATGTTTTATGCTTGCACGGTTCACTTTGGACAGACACCTAAATCTCTGACTAACCTCTATTGCTTCTGCATGCGAGATATGCACCCCTATCCTCACAGTTTTCGCAGGCTGGGCTCAGAAGCAAGTTCCTTGTTCGTTCTCCTGCCGTTTATATGGTTCGCATCGAATATATTGAACAAACGATATCTGCACACGATACTCGGTGCTGCCGTCGGTGAAATATATTCAAGGGATTATCCTCAACAAGAATATAAAACGTTCCTAAACCGCTCCTGGATTCGTGTATGCTATAATGAAATATCCATTTCTGGGGTTTTGCCTATTAATCGTTGGCAAAGCATAACACATCGCCGAGGTAGTGTTGCCCTAGTCATACCTAAGAGGGTGGGAAGTATTTGTTCGCATAGGGGTGGATGCTAGCAAGGACGCGTAATAGTGTGAAAACGGGGGTTTAAAATACAAATTCTTCGTTTCAGTACTCAATGCCGTCAAGTTCATGGTGCATAAGATATACCGGATATATTTTAGGGAAATATGTTGGCTTTTGGCGAAAAATATTATAGGCAAAAAGGAATCCACCGTTTGAAATAGCAATGTTTAGTTGGCAACGTAGAAAAAGAGGCATCGCGAGGAGGATAACAGTTGAACAGTAGGCAACCAAAAGTTTTACCATGAATAGCATTAAGTGTGGAAAACTTTTGGCAGGAAATTGTGATATGTCTCGGCACAATTCATATGTTTTCTATGGAAATCAGGTATGTCTTGGAATGTGCTCTGAAATTCACATCCGACTTAGTATGTTCTTTTTTGATATGCAACGAGCGGCTAGATTATTTGGCGAGCAATTTTTGTTATATAATCTCGTGGTCTCTCGCCTGTTTGGTTCAGCTGTCAGGAATGATTCAAAAGTAGAAGTAGGGATTATATGGTGCTGTTATTTTCGGGCTGTTAATTTATTATTTTGAAAATACATTAGTAAATCCGATTGCAGTATTTTCAAAATATAGATAAGATTGCCGTATTTATTAACAAGCGTTTCGGCAGGATAATCAGTGTGACATGCTTTTTTTCAGACAACTGGAATTAGAACTGAAACACAAAATAGTACAAAAGACAATATCGCAACCCCGGCGTAATTCGATTACAAATATATCTATGAAAAAAGGTATAATGATCCGTTTTCTATATAATTAAGGGAACTTTTAGGTTACAACTTTTCCAAAAAACAGGACAGCTCGCAGAGATGCACAATAAGCTAGTCAGGAGCTGAATGAAAATCAGGAAGGAATTTTTACCCAGGCATAGCAGAGTAGAGGTATGTAGTATTTCTAAAAAAAATCGTAAATCAAAGTAAACGCGATTTTCTCGAACTTATGTTTTTAAGTTGGCGGAAAAGATTTTTTAAAAAAAAATACTCAACCGATTACTCTGATTTTTCAATATGTTGTACACATATTGGGCTATAACCGAAATCATTGTGATCGGTATCAAATTGTTCGATTTCCACTCAATTTTTCATTCTCAAAAATAGGTTTTTTTTTTAAAAAAAGGGCCGCTATTTTGTTATTTTTTAATGAAAGAAAAATCATTCCGGTATCTGACATAGGTACTTAAATAAGGATTAATTTGGCGTTTTGTTTTTTCTCCCAGATGATTCAGTAACCTGAACCCACGTCCGCCGTCATTTTTTGAGATTTAAAAAAAAATTGTTATGGGTAAAAAAAAATCAAAAATCTAAAAAAAAATTTTTACATCCAAAGTACTAATTAATATACTTATGTACCCACGAAATTTCAAAATTATGTCCCTTTTTTCTATTAAAAAAATTGTTATTTTTTTGAAAATCGTAACCTAAAAGACTCTTGAAATAAAAATAAATCTACCTTAGATGTTTGCGGCAATCCAAAAATTGATTTCAAATCAAATATTTTTTTGGTTATTCGTTTTTTTACATGAGCACTTGGAGGACATCTCATGATAGCAACCAAAAAATTGCATTTTCGGGCTAATACAAAGACAGCGTCGATTTTTGCTGGTAGTTTTTCTGAACTGATTAAGCTTGTATTGTACTATTTTAATAAAACGTGCCCAAATAGTTATTAACAGTAATTTTTGAGTATTGTTTATTGTTTATTGTTGACAAAGCTACTAAACAGAAGAGTTCCAATTACATAGTAGCGATGAGCTAAAAACTAAGACTAAGATAACTCTAAAGAATAAATGAATTAATTAATGAAATAAGTATAGGAAGTAAGAATAAAGAACAGTGGCGAATGAGTTATACAATTTGGGAACTAAAATTAAGAGGAGAATATAAGATTTCTTAGTTTGATCTTGTAAGTATTTAAAGAGTAACCGAAAGAACCAAACTGCATAAGGTCATGGTTTCGTTGTAAACGAATCAGGGGAGAATTATAATATAGGTTAGATGTGGTGAAGGGAGGGGCGAAAATAGTAAGGTTTCTACAAGGGTGAGAAGAGTGACGGAAGTGAAGTTCATTGCAGAGAGGAGTGTCGAGGATATTCAAAAAAAGCTTGCAAAGGAGAGATTCGTCTAAATATATTCTACGTTGTTGTAAAGTGGCAAGGTTGAAATGTTTGCGACGATCATCGTAAGGAGCATAGGGAATATTGAATTTGTAGAATAGAGTGCGGGTAAACTTACGTTGAATAGATTCGATCAAATTAGTATCACATTTGCTGTGTGGAGACCAGATCGGGGAGCAGTATTCGACCAAGTTACGTACAAGAGAATTGAAAAGTTTTATACTAGTTTCGGGTCTCCGAAATGCAGTGGAATTTCTTAGTAAGAGTCCACAAAGCTTTGACGCTTTAAGCACAATGTTGGCAATATGATGATCAAATTTTAGTTTGCGATCGAATATGACACCTAGATCACAGAAATGGTCGACTTCATTGAGAGTACTGCTGTGTAAGGAATAAGGAAAAACAATAGTGTTGAATTTGAGGGAAAAGGTAAGTTTATGACATTTGTCAACATTAATCGTTAGATTATTGAGGTCACACCAGGATTGAAACGCACATAGATCCTGGTCAAGAGTTTGACAATCGATAATGGAGTTGATTGTCCTAAAAACTTTAAAATCGTCAGCGTATAGGAGGCAGGGAGACTGAATGAATTGGGGCAAATCGTTGACGAAAAGTAAAAAAAGAAGAGGACCCAGGATAGAGCCTTGCGGAACACCTGATGATGGATAGAAAGGAGCAGATGTATGATTGCAGAAGGAGACAATGCATTCACGGTTTACCAGATAGGAAGAGAACCATCTGAGTAAAGACCCTTGAAAGCCATAGCTCTTCAGCTTACGCACTAAAATATTATGGTCAACGGAGTCAAAAGCCTTAGACAAATCCGTGTAAATGCAATCAATTTGCTCTTTATTGGCCAGAGACTTGGCCGCGAAGTCGGAGAATTCTAAGAGGTTAGTAAGTGAGGAACGACCAGCAACAAACCCATGTTGTGCATTAGTGATAACAGGTCTGATGGAAGTAATTATTGAATTGTAGACGAACCGCTCGAGCAGTTTCGAAAAACAAGACAACATGGCTATGGGACGGTAGTTGCGTGCAAAGGAAGGGAGTCCAGACTTGTGGATAGGAATTGTATGTGAAAGTTTCCAGGAAGCAGGGAAAGTGCCCTCAGAGACACTTTTGTTAAATATGATCGATAGAGGCAGGCTAAGAGAGGAAGAGAGGCAGATCACAAACAAGTTAGGAATACCGTCTGGTCCAGGATTCACATTAGGATCAATTCCATTGATTAGGATCTCTAACTCAGGTTTAGAGATAGATAAATTAGAAGGTAGTAAGCAAGAAGGAGTAGAATAGGAATACAAGAGGGGACTTGCCATAGGAGATGAAAAGACAGAAGAGAAGAAGTCAGAAAATAAGTTTGCCATATCCTGAGGAGAGCGAGCAATGAGGCCGTTATGAGTCAACTCGGAAGGAACAGGAGAGGACTTACGTAGAGAGCGAACATAGGACCAGAACATTTTAGTTTCGTCCCTGGTCACGGATGCTTCGAGGCGTTGAATGTAATCATTCGAGGAAGAGCGGATAAGGTGTTTCACCATGGATCTACTCTGTGAGTATCTAATTCGATCTGAAACAAGTTGGCTTTTCAGCCACTTTCTTCGTAGAGTATTTTTGGTACGCAGAGCAGACTCAATTGCAGGACAGAACCAAGGAGGCGAGTTCGATTTAACTTTACGTGTTAGGGGAACATAGTGATGGATCAGGTCATTAAGTACAGAGTAAAAGGAATTTAAGGCAGTTTCGCAATCCAGACTGTGAAGTATATGATGCCAATCATATGAGTTGAGGGAGGACTCGATGGCAAGGTAGTTTGCTCTTCTAAAATTCGGCTTTAGAGAGACTGGAGTGATCCTGGGCTTGCCAAATTTAAAGGAGACGTCCAACAGGAGTGGAGGATGATGAGGATCGACCCTAGTGTAGGGATGGATACATTTAACAAGGTTCAACATGTTTATAGGCAGGGAAGAAAGGACAAGATCTAAAATTTTGTTATTATCATTAGTGATAGTGTTATATTGGTAGAAAGATACTGAAGCTAAAAAGGAAGATATAATCGAGAGATGAGGGCTGGCTACAGAAGTAACAGGAAAAAATAAGTTGAAATCCCAGGTGATAGAAGGAAGGTTGAAGTCGCCGAGAATGATGAAGTGGGAAGATGGAGGACAAGAATTAATGAAAGCTGAAAATTCATTTAGCCACTTATCGAGTATGGAAACAGGGCAATTGCAAGGAATATAAACACACCCAACAAAAAGAGGACTAAATTGTGTGTTGATCTTAATGAGGATCCATTCAATAATGGATGTAAAGGAGACCGGGGAAAAAGAGGTACAGAGGGAAGCATTAAGAGAAGGCTTTGCTGCAATAAGAACTCCACCTCCGTCACTTTTCAAGGAAGAGTAAGGATTGCGATCATGTCGGAAGACATGATGATAAGCGAAAAGCTCTTTGTCATAGATGCTAGAATTGAGCCAAGTTTCAGATAAGCAAACGATATCGTTATTAGCAGAGGAAGAGGATAAGAGAAATTCATGCAGTTTAGTTCTAAGACCGCGACAGTTTTGATAGTACAACGAAACTTCACGTAACGATGATGAACTTACTGTTGAGAGCTGTGTAGACGAGGCTGGCGAAAATCCTTAGAGCGGCGAGTAGAAAAGGCTTTGACCAGTGTACCGCTTGGCCAGAAGTCGGGTTTAAGTAGGGAATTAAATTCCGGAGGAGCCGTAATTTTGAAGGAGGCAATAAACTTGTTCGGAATATTGTCTTTCGTAAGCTTCTTGCAGTTTATGAAGGTAGGAGAAAATCCAAGTTTGGCGTGGATGTGGTTCAAAACATCATCCTTAGATGTGGAGTAAGCCAGCCGAGAAATAAATATTTGGAGAGGAGGAGCGACAGCTTGAAGCGACGAAGCAGCAGTGGGTGGAGAGTGTTGCAAAGCTGGTGTAGCAGCAATCGGAGCCTTTAAGTTTAGCGTCACAAGTGGAGGCTTTGCGACAGTAGCAAGTGACGTTGATGTTGTTGGACAACCAGGTGATAAAGTTGTTGCAGCCGATAAAGTTGTTGCAGTCGATAAAGTTGTTGCAGCGGAAAGAGATGGTAACGCATCAGATGTAGATGTAGAAGAAGAAGATGCTGAAGTTGAGGAAGATGCTGATGTTGATAGTGTGGGGACCGACGAAGCCGCAGGAGTAGACAGTAGAGTACAGTAGAGTACAAGATGTTTGTTTCTGGGAATGTATCCCTTAAAAATGTTTAAATTTTTCAAGTTCACCTTAGAATAATAGGAATTTACATTCTTTCTATAGAAATATACAACATAAACTCACTCTTGAAATCTTTAATAGATAGAGTCCTTGCCAAGCTCACCATTATCTCCCTTATTTCCATGCACCCCAAACTGATTCACTGCCCAAGTGTTGAGCGCGGATTAACAATACGAGGGCAAAGAAGCAGATCAGCCCTCGTGTCACAATACTAAGCTATCCAATAACACGGTTCAGTTGCATCGCCTGTACGTGGTTTGCCATTTTTGCGCTTCGTGCAATTTATTTCAGCAAGGATTTACTTACTACTTCGTCCTGCATTTGATTGATTTTCAATAAAACCGGCTTCGGCTACAAACTACTACCATTGCTGCTGCCGCTACTGTTCCAAGTTGCTCAGTTCAGTTTTAGTTACACAAAGTAGCTATTTTGTTAGAGTGGTCTTTTATAGATCCTCCGTGGCAATGCTGAGTGAGTACGCCGAGTACGTTGGCCTGATGACGTGTGCCGAAGTTTTTTCTCTAATATTTCCCATAGGAAAAATTAAATATTGATTGGTTTCAATCGTTAGCCGCACAATTTTCTGAATTGTGTGCTGGAAGGGCAAGGCGTATATGTATATGCAAGCATTGCATGCATGTTGATAAAAGTTGATTAATATATTAAAGGCATGACAGAAGAGAGAGCATGATTTCGTTATGCATTATAGAGTTATTAATTTTTTTTTACTCCGAAAAGACATCAATTTCTCCCTTGTGCGTGAAAAATTGATTCTGTTTGGTATTGGACACAAATAAATTTTACAAAACATCTTAAAAACGAAGCCTACATTGTATTTGCGCAACATGCACAGAGCAACTTCATACGAATTCCATGAGCAGTTTGTAGCTTTAGTGGGCACATACCTGCAAGAAAAAATGTAAAAATTACATAAGAAACAAAGTTTGCGCATTTTTATTTGAAATAATTTTTAAATTTTATATTCATTTTAACTAGTTAAATATTGTCTCAGTCGCTTTATTTTTGTATCTCGTTCGCTTTTTATTTGATGCTATATTAATACCAGTTGTAAAAGCTTAAATACGCTGTTTTCTTAGTCAAAAAAACAACCATTTTTTCATAGACAACAAAAACAAATTTTTTCAAAGTACTTGCTCGATGACGATGATGGGTTAATGAAATTGCTTCTTGCGAATTCTTGTTTGTGCTAATCTTCCAAATTTCACTAATCAAGCGGACGTAACACATGATCGTACGAACTTTCTTTGTCGTTTTGATTGTACTTAACACATTGGATAATATTTTGAGGCATTTTAATGGCGACTGTAGAATAGAATCCGCTCAAATTCGAGAATGTGGACAGCATAGTCTAAGGTGGATCCAGGAATAGCCTACGAATGATTGAATAAAATTCCCAAACCGCAAAACTTACAGACAAAATAAATCACTAAAAATGTTCAATTACATAGTTTTTATCTAGCTTACAGTAATCTCATAAATTACAATCAAATATCCTACAAGTCTTCTCTAGCAAAAACCTACCTGATACCATTCATTAAAATCTCTTTCAACATACACACAACCAAATGTTCCCGAAAAATTATTACACCTAAAAATGCTATAAATGCCCATCAATTTTTTCCCTATGTGGCACATACATATCTATTCATCGCGATTGTGATCCACTTATCTTGGGTCATTCGATGGCAATCTTGGGTAATAGTATTTTTGTGTCCTTCTTTCACTCTCTTCGATGTGATGGACATGAAAAGTTTCTGGTAAATACATATGTTTAAAAAAAATCTAGGGTAGAAAGGTAAACCACCACCACCGCATCGTCATCATCGTGTTTATGGTCGTATGTTGTTAGGAAGAACATGTAGCCCCAAAAAACATGAATGAAAGTTTCTTATAACGAAGATTTTCTCCAACAACAGCAAAAAAGATAGATAAAAGGACTTTGAATGCCAAAAAGGTGGTTGGGACCCGAATGAAAAAGAAATTGGTTATCAAGTCAGTAGCGGTGATTGCTTATTAGATAAATGGGTGAGTTCATCATTGGTCTTGTTGAGTTCGAAGGAATCATTTGTTGATGAAATTTCGATTGAGATAGCAAAAATCACTCACTTCCGGAGTTTTTTTGCGCTAGTCATTTTTATCACAGTGCACTAAATGGCCGTATCAGTCAGATTGTGTGTAATTAGATATGAGCTTGACTCATTTATGTACCGCTTTACCTTTACATTCCTGGGAAAGCCAAATTGCTATATATTTCGATTTCAGAGATATTTTTTAGCATAGTTCTCGGTTCTTATCGAGTTTTTAAATAGTCAAAGTCTAAACTAATGATAAAGCACATTGATGGAAAAGCAACTCAACAACGAGAAAAATTCAACAAATCATTTAGCATGAAGGATGTATTTGCCACTAAGCTATGCGAAAACTTCTGACCCCAGAAATAATCTCCTTAAAATAAAAGAAGTATGAGGTTTTAGTAATTAATATCACCAGTTTACACTTTTCTCAGCAGGCTCCCAAGTTATGATACCATCTTCGAAAGTTTCTTTAATAATATTATTTAGTTGCAGTGTAATCAGTGGTGTCGAGCTAGCGACCGTCGAGAAATGGCTTTATTCTTGGGTATAACCAAAAGTCGCATCGAGCTCATTCTTGGACGGTAGTAGACTGGAAGCTTTTTTTCATAAAATTCGTGAATTTACAAGACATGCAAGGCGCATTTTCATTTTAAAGTATCTTTTAAGTATTTACATTTGATTCTACAGCCAAAGTTCGCCGAATATTTGGCCTAAAAACGCGTTATTCGCGTGAGTTTTCTCCCTTTAGGATGCAATAGATTATCTTAACATTATTTTCAATGTGATTTGGGGTTGAAGTGAAAACAATGAAGTTGTGGCGCTCGAAAAATGATCCCCCTATTTAAACGATGTTTTTGGTGTGTAACTCTTTTAATATTTACTGCACGTGAAAATTATGTCTGTACGACTTGCTGCAAGTCATATTCTATATAAGTTTGTCATATTAAACTTTTTGGTGGGCGGCATGGTTTCGGAGATATGGGATCGTCCCACTTTTTGTTGTTATCAAAATGGAGCTCAGAAGATTGGGCTGCGACCCCAAAATCTTGGAATTTAAGCTCCACAGTAAGACATAATATGCACTTCGCGAAAAATCTGCCTGCCTACCAAAATGCTTCGTGAGCTTCCATCGTAAGCCGATTATTTGGCCTAAAAACGCGTTTTTCACGCGACTTTCTTCCTTTTGGGATGCAATAACTCCCGCCAAGGCACCGTGATTGAAACAACCAATACCGCAAACGATTTGTGACAAAATTGTCTTAGAAAAGTATCCAAACGTGTTTCGCGTTAAACGTGAGATTTAAAAAGTTATGGCGCTCAAAAGATAGTCCCCTCTTGTTGGGTGCCGTTTTTGGCTTATAATTTTTTTATTAACATAAAAGTAATGTGCTACAAACTTAATTCTACGCAAGGTTGTCATAAACAACTTTCTTGTGGAAGCCATGGTTTCCAAATATGGAGGTATCCCACTTTCTTTTGCTTTAAGATGGAGCCCAAAGGGTTGGAGCTGCGACTCCAGGAAATTGAACTTAAGCTAACTATACCATTGTCCCCACACATTGCAATAAAAATTTGCCTGCGGACGATTTTACTGGACTAAATACACTCATATATTTTCTGTCGCGTAAGAAGAAAGTCAGCTACTCGGCGATAATTTGCAAAAATAAGAGTTTCGTGCAGCGACTAAAGGTCTGAAAGCTACCCCTCATTTGCGAACACAAAATCAAGGAATTGTTCGAAATCATTACTCGCCGATCTTTTGTCGTGTTATTCACTGGGTCATTGGTTAGTCTTTTAGCATTTGTTATAGGACTGCTGGTTCTCTGTGGTTGTTGTTCAGATAAACAAGAGGCACTAACGACGACATACGATATGCCCCTTCA
The DNA here is from genome assembly GCA_963942545.1 of Oxycera nigricornis. Lineage (NCBI taxonomy): Eukaryota > Metazoa > Arthropoda > Insecta > Diptera > Stratiomyidae > Oxycera > Oxycera nigricornis. The sequence continues at coordinate 127,719,925 of OZ012659.1, read as the reverse complement.
ATTTACGGTCGTCCGATGAAAGTGAAGTATTCTATTCTCACATTTCAATTTCATTCACTGCGAACTTTCTTCTGTTTCTACGTCAGACAATATTCTAAATTGATACATTCTCATTAATAAAAAGTCGAACAATTTTTAATGGAGAAATGTCGTTCGAGGATGCCTAAAAATAGCCGCGAATCGTTTAATCAAATACTAATTGAAGACTGATACGTCGCACAGTATTCTCCCCAACAAACTATCGTACGAAATTCTTATTGGCCTTCAATCAACTGTTATGCTCAACACAAAATTGAGCCTGTTTACTGATTATTTATAGGACATATAATATAACAAGCAACAAAACCAGGACAATGACAAAGTTCTGATTCGAATCTTCCTATCGTTTTTGCTTGGACATAATATTCGGAATCGTAAATTGATGATGAGATTATTGTGGCAATGTTATTCCACACAGCCGCGCACAATAAATACAAGACGTGTTGTCATTTTATTGGACGCTCAGTGGAAGTAAAGGGAACAATACGATACGATAGATATCAGATACATTTCTGATTAAATGTAAATTGTCACTCGATTTCGAATGATTCTTGTTGGGCATACGTTTTTGTGTTGATTCAATTTACAATTGAAAAGGGTCAAATCCAAACCAGTCGCACTGAGTTATGTCCTCAAATCAATTGCTAGCTAAGCTGTCACACATCTAATTTGATTCGACATAAGATACAAATATCTTGTGACACTCATTCTTCTCACACTCCTACATCAATTCTGAAAATTCATTTTTATGCTCACCATTCAACCAATGTCAATGCAAGCAATCAATTGCGTTTGATGAAAATTAATGATCAAAGGAATCCCTAACCTTTTTGGAACCCAACATATGGTTGGTACGATGCTCACATCACAATATTTTGAAGCATTATCCCTGCGCGTAGATACTAAGTTGCATCGCTTGCAACACTGCCTGCAACACAACACAGCAGCATGTTGAATTGTGAATAAATAAGGAAAAGATAAATCTCGGGGAGATAGATCTTAAGGAAAAAGATAGTTCTCCAGGCGATCTCTCACTTGGCAACCGCCGTCGTTTGACGAGCTGTTGAAAACTTGCAGGAGAAATTGACGACTCTGCATTCATGATGGCTTTTGATTATTTCCATAAGTTTTCATTCTTTGATGTACGCGAAAAGAAATGGTAAAAATAAGTGGAAGAATTATTTACTGGAGGAAACATCTGGATCGCGGATGTTACATAGAGGAGGAAGTTTATTTGAATGTAAGATGCATGATGACGTGATGTTTATTGAAAAGTAGACGTTATTGTGATTCATTCTTAGATTTTCAGTGAAAAAGAAAAATAGATGTACCGGATAGTAAAAAGTAGTTAATATTCCATAAATTTGTTCATGGGATTTTGCATTGTTTAGAAGAGTTCAATCGACGGATGGATGCACGGTAATTTCTCGGGGTGATAAATTTCTGCATGTCTTTCATTTTAGTTTGGAATTTTGATGGCCTGTTTTTGTATTGCAAAATTGATATTCTAGCTGGGTCTTTTGAATCAAATTTCAATAATTTTTTTTAATATAATTTTTTTATTTAAATGGTATAACATTTTTGTACATTAAAAACTAAGTATTGAAATTTAAGATTTTTTTCACTTTTATTTACAAAATGACGGCTATCACTGGTTGACATGATATCTCCTCACTGGAGCATCTAAAACAAAAAATTAGAATGGCATGTTGAATTATAATTGATTGACTATTGCCCGTAGCGGAATTAAACAAACAAAATGGCGGATTTTTCAATTTTTTGACTCATTTTTGGCAATTAAATTGTTTAATAAAATCGATAAAAATTCAGAAAAAATTCTGAATCTGGTAGGGGCTGAAACTACCACGTGCTGAATACTCAGTGAAAATTTCAGTCCGATCGGTAATATAGATTTTTTAAAATCGTGGCAACCAGGTCGAAAAACGTTGTTTCGAGGAAAACGCGTTTAAAGTTTAAGCTCCTGCTGAGCGCGCTCACACACGCGCTATTGTATCGCTGTATATACAGTGGAACCTCCACTCGCGGACACCTCCGATAAGCGGACACCTCCGATAAGCGGACACCCCCCATAACCGGACAATTTTTTTCTACACACGCTTTAGGACTCAATGTGTTCGATACCTCCTACAAGCGGACACCTCGCATAACCGGACAAAAAGACTGGCACCATGAGTGTCCGGTTATGAGAGGTTTCACTGTATATATATTTCTCGGCTTTACCGACCAAAATAAAAGTTTGTACACTAATTATACACATATAGTAGCGAGAAATGAAATGTTTCCAGATAAAAAAAAATCGTTTTTAAGTGACCAAGTGACCCAAGAAATTTTGCGAAAATTGCTGAGCAGGTTTTTTTTTGTTTAAGGGTGATCCTAATTATAAAATTAGGTCAGTTGAAATATGTTTATTGAAGTCAAAATAATTAAATAAAGTTAATTGGTAGGAAAAGGAAAAATGAACGATTGGTGAAATGTCAAATAATGACATTCTGCGAGCAAAATCTAAGCACCCGTGCGATAGTAGCTAAGGTTGGGTTTAGTAACACCGCTGTAGGTAGAAAGTTTCAGGAATACTGGTTCTTTGGAGCGTAAGAAATGTAGTGGAAGAAAAAAAATACGCCTGCCGCAGGAAATCGGACCATAAAGCGCGCCAGCCTTCGAAATCGCTTCAAAACTGCAGTGGACATTTGAGCAGAGCTTGTAAGAAGTGGAACTGAAATCAGTGTTCGTACAGTCAGAAATCGCCTGAGGGAGGCTGGCCTGAACGAGGGTAAAACCGCAAAAAACCATTTTTGGCGCCAAAAATAGGCTGGAATGGGCAAAAAAATATGAAAACTGTACTGAGATGAATTGGAGAAGTGTTATTTTCTCTGACGAGAACAAATTTCATTTGTTCGGATCAGACGGAATGCAATACGTGAGACGAAGAACTGGAGAGCGATACAGCAATGAATCTCTTCTCCTTTTTCGGAGTGGGAGGACTGGTTTTTCTTGAAGGCACTGTGAATGCTATAAAAAACATTTTGATTAAGAATTTATTCCCTTCAATCGAAAACCAATTATCGTTCACCGACGAGTGCATATTCCAAGATGATTCTGCACCATTACATCGCGCCAAAATGGCATATTTACATATTTTACAAACACTGACAATGTTCTAAATTGATTTCATTAGAAACGATATAATTTTTCTCTCCTGCCTTTGCAAATTAAGGATTTCATTTCCAAAGTTGGACTTTTAACCCTCGACTGGCCCGGTGAAAGCCCAACCTCAATCCTTTTGAGAATCGGTGGTCTATTATGAAGGTCAAAATTAAAAAAGCAAAACCAACTTCAAAGCAGAAGTTTATAAATTTGCTCGAAAAAGTTTGGTATGAGGAGCCTATGCCTAGAAGAATAAAGGCGGCAATCGAAAGCAAAGGAAGCATCACAAAACATTGAAACTGTTTTTTTCTTCAAATTATTATATTTAATATTCTATAAAATAAAAATAAAACATATTTTTGCGAACTAAATATTGAGAAGTTATTAAGTCTTTGATATCACTCGAATTCGATTAACTACTGAGTAGAGTAGCGACCAATATTTTCTAAAACAAAAACCAAACTATATATTTTATATAGTTAATGGTATTATTTAACTTTAATGAAAAAAATTTTCTTCGAATCAAAATTTTCCTTAGAAGTTCGCATTCATATTTTTTTTTGATTGAAAACATTTCATTTTTCGTTAGTTTTTAGAAAATCGTTTTTTTTTTAAATAGACACAGACTGCCCCCTTAACCAGTATATTTGCCCAGAGTTGATTCGATTCGCATTACAAATAATTTGCAATCTATCTCCTCAAAATCTTCATTTATAAAACACTTCCAACAGAGTTTTCTTTCGCTCACCAAAGCTGTCGATGCAAATGGTATTAAAATCAAAATATTCAACGTGCGATGCCTACCAAATTTAACCAATCAGGAAATCCATAATCATTCACTAATCACACTTATCTTGAATCTAACGCAAGCTAATATCTAATCAGCACAACTGCGATATGTTTGCACATCTGTTGCTATCAATAAACCATACTTTTTGTTATCATGGATAGGATTGTTGTTGACAAAATATTGTTTGCAATATTTATATTGTTAATTAAAAGCAGTTGAAGTTTGCTCACTTAACGACACATTATTTGAAGTTTTTCCTCTCAGCCGGTTGGCTCCAAAGGTTGATTGGAAATGTTTCAAGGAAATTGAAGGCAAATAATAACATTTACTTGATCGGAATAATCTGTTTGTTTTTCATATAAGAAATGAATCAATTGTACTCCACAAGGTTCTAATCCGGAAGCTTTGCTGTTGTCATTTTTTAACAATAACTTCTTGCAGAAGATAGATTCCTATTAAAGTTTTTTTTTAAATTTGATGAAAGGTGTATAAAAGAAAGATGTATAGATAAAATTGATATAATCGAACGGAACAGAAAGAATCCTTTATGAATCAGAGCGGACAATGTTTGCAAAGGTTTGATCTCTACAATATTTGCCGATGAAGAAAGTTGGAGCCTGCTTCAATAATCTAAGCTTTAGTGAAAACTAAATGCAACATTTTCCAACCTCTAAATGAAACAGTCGAAAGATGTATTGCGGCTATTCAAGCATGCGGATAAGTAGATTCAAATATACATGTATGTATATTTAAGTTGAATCTTTCCATGCTCGTACTACAATCTTCAATAAATTTTTCTATTCTCTCATAAGCAACTAATTCAAAAATGTTATAAATATCAATAATTCATATTTGTGCCTTCCAGGTTTCCTACATCAAATAACGGTCAATACCACCACTAGTTTATGCTATTATCGATCGATTTTAATCCCGTCGATCAACACTTGATGCGCATGTTGGCTGATTTCCAATCGAAAAAGATAAATACCGAAGAAAAGATATATAAAATTGGAAAGCGAATTTACTCACATGTTATACTACGTTACACATAGTAGCTGCAGATAAGATTACGGTTTATTCAGATAATATCGATGATAAAGATAGTTCACTTGAAGCACTGACTTTTTCGAAAAGATAAGATGAAATACTATAGTTTTCGATTCGCTTGCTGAAATGTTTATTGCTTCGATGATTTATAAGCCATCATTGAATCACCTCCTTGCGAGGTGGTGGAGGAAAACTCATGGGAATGACTACCATTGAACAGGAAGATAGTGGTCACAAGTGATGATTGGTGCTTGACTCCCATCCTGATTGCTATTATTATAAGCCGATTGCTGTTACTATCAAAATTGTTGCTTACTTTTCCACACTTTTTCATTTGATGGACGTGATGGGGAGAGCGAAGTGGGTCAAGTATGACACGAAACGGTGATGAATAAGACTGCAATTGAGGTAAGTATTTTGAACTGTTTGGGTGCACCAGTCAATTCATTTGCTGCAAACATCAGTTTTTTATTTTCAGGACAATTATTGCATTGCAACAAAGAAGATAGATTTTGGTGTCCGATAAGTATGTCCTTACACTGGTCAATAGCATCCATTTCGTTATCGCTCATCACCGAGCAATTATTGCTTTCTGTTCACGTTTCTTAATTAAAAACAAGCATTGGAACACAATTGGAATCAAAATAAGACTAAGTAAGTAATAAGACTAAGTAGTAAGTAGATATTCAATTCAGCATTCTACGTACAGGGAATGAAAGACACGCAACAAATTTGAATTCATTCTGATTTGGTGGTGATTTTTTTACGTAAACAAAGTTTCTGAATTAAGAAAAAACATTCTTGTACGTGTTTCTGCTAAGTACATTTTTGCAATCTTAACAAATAATATGCTTTTGTTCATATCAATGTCGGGTAACAAGGAACCTGGAACTTTATGGTCAACGTACAGAAGATTAAAGAATCAAAATCAAAGTAAGGTTTTAGTCGATCGTTTTGCACGAATTGCGCGACCATTGTACAACCAATTTGTACGATCCTCGCTGAAGTTCCATAAAACTTGATGTTATCGTTCTCTTCAGACACGTAGCCATCTTTACGGCACCGTTCGTACGCGGACGACATAGCTGTGGTCTACCATTTTGCCAGAACCTTGTTTACGTTCGCCAATATTACTTACTGGTGGCTTGTACACACACGTTATGCGAGCATTCGAGCGAATAAACATCCTTAAGAAAATCAAATGCCTTCTTGTGAGTTGCTGTTGATCGGCTTCCGCCTCGCAGTTGAGACAACTGGTTGGATCACCAATCCAGTAGCGAGTTCCAAGTGAAATTGATGGGTTGTTAGATGGACTTCAAGCTGTTGCTGGCTGATGTTCAAATAAACATGAATGTACCTTGTTGAATCTATAGATTTTATAGCACAGTCGTGATAAGCTAGTTCTATAGGACTGGACTGCCAAGGATATATGTATATATTGATTGTGTTGCAGATAAAATGAATATCCTGCTGTTTACAAGTGCTTTGAGCAAAGATTTCTTACATTCCTCTCCTAATTTACAAATATGCTTATTATGAATACAATTTCAACTGAAATAAACTTGTGCCCCCTATATTTTCCTAAAAAAACCAATCTAAACTTCAAAAAACATAACGACCAAAACTATTTGCATTGCTACCACCACCATATTCACTTAAAGGTACAATTTACTTCAACAGTCCTTTCATAAAAAAACATCATCCCTACACTTTCTGCAGCTTTCAAACAAACATAAAAAAAACTCAAGTTCCACACAATTCGCAACTTTCCCATTATCTGAGTGCAAAGAATTTAATCAAATTATATCCTCCGATAATGGTCGCTTTTATGCTCATTTCGCTACTCCCCCCGCATCTTTCTTTGTTTACTCTCCCCTCCACGACCAACATTTCTGCCTATTATTATATTTCAACAGGATCGACAGCAATGACAATACGATAACGACACAAAACGACGTCCGCCGTCGACCGACAGTTGCATCGCGTTCCATCTTGAGAATGTCCTTTTTGTGTGATTCTTATTCAAAGCACCCTTTCGCCATTTTACTCGTATCTAATCGACATCCTCCTTTTTCATGGCAAACTTCTTTTTTTGCCGAAATGAAATGAGTGTATTATCCTTGGTAAGTAAGTTGGTTGGTGAGCTAAGGAATTTTCTCTTATATATAGTTGGTTCCGCAAGAATACAATGAGGGAAGCAGGCGAGCCAGCGTGGCTAGGAGTGGGGAGACGACGGGAGCACATAGCAAGACGAATGAAAGAGATTACAAGATGGTATGTGACACATTTAAAAGAGGATCAGACAAAGCGTACGAGTTGAAACTTTCGTTTACACATCAAATAGTTAGAGAGATCTAAATCCAAACCTAAGAAAAGGAATGCAAGGATGAAAAGACGCAAACAGATTCACATTGTGTGTCACCCTCTTCCCTTGCACACGATTATAGTTGGCGGTTTTGTGTTGTTTAATTACGTTTTTTGTTGCTCTTATTTGCAAATTCATAGTGACAACGAGGACGATGCCGTTTTTGTTGGGTTTTAAGATCCCAGTCATAAGAGTAGAAGGACTATTTGAATTCTAGGAGGCGTAGAACATGAATCGACAATGATGTGACTGTGTTGTTTTAAACAAAAAGCATTTATAGTTGTTTGGAGCTTTCCCGGTGGAATTCTCTAGATTTTGATGCAAGAACAGTTGGAAGATAATTTCTTCAAGGATAAGTTTTTCATTGTGACCCAAGCCAGTTCTTATACGTACACCGGGAAGGATTTTGAAGTCAACTTTAAATGATTGAGATTTTGTCAAACAAAACCATCAAGTCACAAATATTTCCAGAATGACATACTTTCAATAGTGAATTCATGCAATTATTGAAATCACGCGCACGTGCGCGTCTAAAAATTTATTTCATTTTCTTCTTCTCTTTTATTTATCTCTGTGAAAAAATTAACAATATTGTCAATAATTGGTTAATAATTAATGAATGAATCAGAGTTGTGCATAGTTGAAATGAAATAAACAGTGATGTGTGGAAAATTAACATTATGGCCAGCAGTAGTCAAGATGAAAAATTGATGAAAACTATTGAAACGGTAAACAATTCAAAAGCGATTGAAACTACTGCAATCCTTCATGGAATAAAATCCAGATAAATTTCAATGACTACTATTTATGAGTAAATTTGCACAACTTTTTTGAAAGATGTTTAAATCATTGTAAGGAAAATATTTCCTATCAAAAAGTTTGTCTTAAAATTCAAAGTGAGCAATGACGTGCAATTATAAGAGTAGAGCTGCTGGTTCAGTGAGCAGAGCGCCCGACTCTTCCTCTCGAGGCAGAGGGTTCAAATCCCCGATCCTTCTGTTTTTTTAGAAATATTTTAACTAAGCTAACTTAAGATTAATTAGCAACCCACTTGAGTCCACAACAAAGTATGATACAGCCATTGATGCTGTCTTTTCAAGATTTTTAGAAAAATTGAAATCGCAACATTCGTTTCATATTTCAGTTACCATAAACCTATTGTATCTCTCCTTCAATTTGATTCAGCTAAAAATATGGAGAATTCTGTAGAAAATAGAGTAGAAAAACTGTAAATTACTTTAAGTTATTTTTGTCATATTATATGCATCCTAGACTTTCGTATTTGTCACATCGATTCCTGAAATTTTCCTGCATTTATCTATAGTGTATGCAACTTTTTAACCTTTACATAATCATCTGCCAAACGATGCTAAACTTCCCACCGAACACTCTGAGAGTGCCTCACTGCTTTTTTTTAACTTTTTTTTTAACAAAGTACTGCCCCCGTAATCAGAAAACCTTATGCATTTTCGTAGAAAATATTTTCGCATATATTCTATACAGAATAGTTCCATAAAAAATTAATCTAAAAATTTATTTGCTTTTTTAAGGGCCAGCCCGGACGAATATTCTTGTTTTTGCGAAGATATTGTATCAAAATTACAGTTTATTACCAGGTAATCTGAAGAAATTCACATTAGAGAACGCTTGCGGTTAGGATGGTGGATGCAGTCGTAATTGCGGCAGCAACGTCAGTCGAACTCATTGCTGTAACGAAAGGATCGACATCCAATATGAGTGTGCTTCGTTCCACTTCACTGATTCCAAAAGCGATTCCCAACTTTCTCAAAGAACCACTCACTTCATCTTGCTTCTTTCAATACACGCTAGAAGAAGAAGCTGGTTTTCCATGACTCTAACTAAGCATACCAGGCAATCATCATAAAAATTACACATGATAGCCACACTCGTGGCGAGTTCCAGTCTCGTTAATTATCATCTCTTGCATTCAACACCAATCACAGTTGACTTCCTCGATCATGGTAATATCTCTTCTGCCAATTATTCCATTTGTACATTTTCATTCATTAGGGATCCGACCGGGGACATTTATCGCATAATTAATAATGTGCAGATCAGTTGGCGCTGTTTTCATTTGCATTTTTTTCGCAATTGCTATTCCGAACCTCTAAGTCCGTCCGTCCGCCCGCTAACTCCTCTAGCTGAAGTGCGCTCGATGAGATCTGATCGTGCGTCGTTTTCAATAAATTCAAATTGGCAAATCAGAGTGACGATCGCGCCAAGTCAGCCGTTCGACAAATCGCAATTCATCAACTCGACTTCTTGCGCAACAACCAGTTCTCGCTTTTCGACGGCTGATCGACATTCTGGCGTCTGGCAACTTAGCTAACTTCCACCCGACGACAACTTAAATATGTATATCTCGCTCGAGATCTTGTCCGTTGGAACTACTGCCCGCGAACATACCGTTAGAACCTCGCGAACGACTAGGAGGCGAAAAATTATTGCTATTAGTACTTTACATATGTGAGTGGAGGGTATCCCGTTTGGAAGCATGAGGCTGACTGTTCAACGGGGTCAAATATCTCAAGCCCCTTGGATCTAGTTCGCTGAAGAATTCATTTTGCACGCCTGGAGAACGCCCAGGCGCCAAATACTGAGCACCGACTGACCCGATCAAATTTGATCGCGATCACTTCCACCTCAAGCGCTACCACCTTGCCAGCTGCTTTTCTTTTGCAAGCTAAGCAGGCATCCGACGTACATATGTAGTACTTGGGCTGCTGAAGTCAGAGATCTGTCCATCTATCCAACTTGCAATCTTGCCCAAGAGATTAGCTTGGCGTCACTATTTCTGCATTCTCGAACGACTTTGCACAGCTACGGATCGGGGTCGCGCCAACGTCTTGCAATTCCAATGCATTGGTTGCCGCATAGTAAATTAATCGTGATCATGTGGGTGTTGATGTTATTTTCTCTCTAGTCACAAAGTATAAGAAAAAAAAACAGATTTGTTTCTGCCCTGTGCATAGATAGACGCAACGCAAACATGATCGTTACCACATATGCACATATGTTGCGAGCTCTGATTAGAGTCCAAGAAGGCCACCAGCCAGCCACCTTGCCATCCACATAAATCCAGACCACTGTCCACCTTTGCATCTCAACTATTGCAAACTAATTTGGATGCTGGCGATCCGTAGATACAAGTTTGTCGCGCGATCGCTAAGTGATCGTACATTTTAGATCCAATAATACTTAATCTAGCCGCCGTGCCTCGTACGCATAATCTTCCGATTTTTACACATTCACCAAACAAATTGGTTGACACTTCGTTGAAGTTTAGTAGCCCGACAAAAGGCACGTGATTATTGTTTTGCGTGACTTGAGGATTTAGCCGATTGATTTATTAGCTGATTAATTGAAATTTATGGTAATCCTCTTTGGCCTAGTCGATTTATAGAGGTAGGCGCGTAAATGCAATTTAATTAATAATTATGTATATGGATTGCTCGTCATCTTAGTTGTGTCCCCTGCAGTTTAAATGACACCTAGTCTAAAGTAAAGTGAATTCACCTCCCGTTTATTGAGCACAATAAGGAGGCAGCTCCAATTTTCGCGGTTTCGAGATTAGAACATTATAACCCATTTAAAAAATATCTCATTCTTGTGGTGCAATAAAGAGGCACCCCCAGTCGCTAATTCTTCCATTACCCGTTAGATCGCAGCAGCTTTACTAGAGTGCGAGGTGCAATAAGAGAGTAGCTCCTGAAGCTACCACTTTTTTGCACCACGAAGGTAAGTCACTAAATCAGCAGTGTAAATCTAGGCTTCCACTGTGTACATCGTTACTATCGTGCATTCGTTTTTATTACATAGAATGTGCGACTTCAGTGAAATTTTTTCTTCCGGTTCTTTCGACAACTATGAGCCAAAACTTGACACGGCAACTAGTGATGAATTTAGTTCTGATATAGATACAGTAAATGAAGTTGGAGATTCGTCAATAAAGACCTTCAGAAGGAGTTAAAAGGAGGAAGGATGAGTCCCGATGGTAAAAAATATTCAGAAAGGTCTGAGGTGTGAAGAAAAACATATATACATTTTGTAACTAATCAATTTGTTCCTGCTCGTTCTACTGGTCAAGACTGCAAATGAGTATACAGGTGCTTTGCATAATTCGACGAGCCATTTAGGCAGCAACTTTCGAGCCATCTTAATCAACTTGGTTTTAAACACGTTCAAGTTGTTTAGTTATCAGAAGGGATGAAGGTAAACGAAATGCAGAGAAAAAGACCTAAAACCGGGGTGGGGAAAGCAAGAAGTTTCTCGGTGATATATACAATCCGAACGGAACGGCCTGCGAACGAGTATGCAAAAAAGCGTTTGCAGCATTTTTTGGAATATCTAGAAAACGCATTGAATTAGTTGCACAACAGCTAGCTCACAACGATGGCTTATGTCTTCATATTGATTTGAGAGAAAAGCACAGTAATCGACCCAACAAAACCCAACATGAAGACCTTCAAAAGGATCACATCAAAAGTTTCCCGACTAGGCAGTCCCACTATAGTCGAGCAGCAATGTATCGGAAGTATTTGCCTTCCGATTTAACAATCAAACAGAAAATTGATGTGAGAAGTAATTTAAGACATGTTTGGGTGTCTAAAAAATAAAAAAAAAAAGAATTTTGTTTTGGCAAAAAAAATTAAAACATATTGAAAAAAATAAAAAAAAATAAAAATTATAAAAAAAGAATGTCATTTTTACCGTAAATGTAATATAAATAGGGGGAATGCTTTGGAGACACGTTTTGCACCCCCGCCCCTTTTTCCCTAATCTTTTCATTTGAATTTTTCGAGAGAGCTACGTAAAAAATACTATGCAAATTTAAAAAAAAACGTTATGCAACAATTCCAGAAAAATATTTGAACTAGCCCTAACCCCTTACAGCGTGTTTCTGTTTTTTATGCGACGATCAATTTTTACTGTATTTTAAGTGATACCTATGTAGTGAAGTAGATGAGAATAAATACAATGCAGTCAGACTGAGTGACCAGTTGAAGTGAATCTATCTGAACGTTATGGTTGCGGCCAAGACGATTGAAAAACAAGGCGCAATAATGTATTCAGAGAAAGTGTACACGTCTCTTAAACCCTAAGAGTATGAGTGAATTGAAACGGATCGAATTGTCAACAGATGGTTTGGCTTACATGATATCCTAATGCTGTCCCATTAAAAGAGTTTGAGTGTTCACAACCATGGACGTGAACCGAAACAACTGAAGCACAACAAAAAAAGATCCTAAGGTTGCTATGGCTCAGAGGATCATGCAACCAAGAATAACAGAAATATCCTCGATCTAAAGGCGGTGAGGTTCATAAATTTTCTATTTAGAGGACCGAGTCACTCAAGACGACTGACAATCTTCAGCATTCGTACAAAGCACGTCTTCTGGACGGACATCAATGCTAACAACGCTGCAATGAACCACCAGCCTACAACCGCGTTGTATCTGCAATCTGTGCATTATTTTCCCGTTTTGCAATCAAGACTTTATGTCAAGTTTACTCTTAAGAGTTTTTGTCCAATCTTATCTCGCGCAACCAAGTCTTGTGTATGCAAATTCCTCGGCGCGCTGCCGTTCCCGCTGTGGAGGCTGGCTGTCTTCGGCTAGGCCTCCGCCACTCACTCGCAAGGAGCCACCAACTAAATGGCCATGGTAGCGCCCCATTTGTTCAGCATCTGGACAAGCAGCTGAGATTTGTATAATGTTAAAAGTGTGTTCCGATTATGTGCTCGATTAAGTTGACGTTGCTGCCACCACGCCACGTCCCACACTCTTATTTTCACACGTTCTAAGTCTTCGGCTTGGGGGCCAGGATTGGAAGTGGCTTACATCAAGAGGCGAGGGACATTATAGAATGATTATTATTAATATTATTATTGAATTATTCAAGTGCCAAAGAGCCCTCACGCCAACCACACTCCCCCATTGTGTTCGGGGTTAAAGATACTATGAATCGAGATGTAGTTATGACTGAATGACTCGCAGCTTACTGCGGATCGAGGTGGCAAATAATAATTGCGTTCGGAGATAGCACTTGGAATTTTAATTGGACGATGGGGTTACACACATCGGACGAAGTAGAGTGCCAAGAAGATTGGTTGCAGCAGATTAAGAACGGACTACACGAGCTATGCAAACGTGCTTGGAGAGCGAGTATAACAAGGTCGGCTACATTAACATGCAGAACGGAGCCGATAATGAATGACAGCGTTAATCCGATTTCATGAAAATGAACTGGGATATTAAGGCAAACCCGATTTTTTTAAATGAACTGTACTATCTCACAGGACGATAATCAGGGCTCCAAAGTCTTTAGAACATATCCTTCGGTTCTTTCTAAACAGGAAATGTAATCAACGGTATAAATTTTTTGATTTAATGCCTAATTCTGTTTTTCATTTCTGTTCTGTAATTAAAATGTCGCTATCAAGTTTGGACAGCTAAGTTGGTCAACTAATAACATCAAATAAGTCATTCATTTCCGACTTTGTTGCCCCGATACATGTTCCCTTTCATACTTTTATCTCACGCTTTTGACTATAAACGCACACATTTCCGCTTTCGTCCTGAAAGCGTTATAAATTTCTGCTCAATAGCACTGCAAATTGTGTGCGAAAAAACACTCCGTTATTCTTTGAAAAAATTAAATAAAAATAAGCTCAAACAACGCAAATTTCCATTCCACAGACCAAAAAAACAGGATAGGTGTGGAGGAGGCCTATGTATACATGTATACACGAAACAGTTTCGCATCCTGATAGCAAGGAATCATGCCCATTGTCGCTTCAAAATCACACTAGCCACAGGCTATTATACAGCCCGGATTCTGGATGCTTTACACTCAACTGCTTTCCGGGCACCAGGCTATGATAAACCAACAAATGCAGAGCAACGAGTATTACATGAACGGAGGCGGAAGGACACTCCATCATCCTTGGTCAGATCATATCTGTTAAAATCGTAAAAACTTTTTCCAGGATTAATTAACTCCGAAGTCCACCATTCAAATATCGTATGGCCGGAACTTTTAATGTAGCCTCTTGTCTGTTTTGTGCAGATGCTTTAAAAACAGATTGGTGGTGGTGGTGATGTGGTGTGTAGGTAGCCCCAATGGTCAGAGTTGGTAAACTTACATATCTATGGACAAACAGATAGACAGATACTTTGCCAGACGATAAGCGGCGACTCCATGTTCGAAACACGCACAATGGTACAGTTGGTTTTTGTTAGTATGTTGGACTTACAGAATTCATGGTTGGTGTCCGGATGGAAATAAAATCGGGTTAAGTTCAAAGGACGATGGTGAATATCGCATTGGTGTAAAAAATTAAAAAAAAATCAAAATTTATTGAAAAAATTGTTTTTGAAATTTTTAACGCTCAAAATTTTCCAGTATGAAGGGGAGATGAGTTATGCATCACTCCATCTATTACTTACTTTTCGATTCATAAAATCATCTTATGAATTTAAAGCTTTGAAAAACGTCGCACAAATATCTTTCTGCATCCGAAGAAAATTTAAAACTATTTACAAAATTTTATCAGCAATCCAGTATTGGCACCTTCCAATGCAAATGTAATTATTTGCAAACCATAATTTCAAACTTCAATTTCATTGCAAACAAAATCAAGCCATTGCTTCAGCCGTGTATGACCAAATCAATGGAATCCGTCGCCTCTTTCATACCATCACCCACCCACCCTAAAAACCAACAAAATAAACTGAACTGGTTCATTATGATGCTTAGAAATCTGTTCAATCGATTTGCATAGCTTTCGCCACCTCTCGTGGCGAAAAAGAGGCCAACGTGCTGCATTAAACCATCCAAGAGAAATCCTTGGCTACATTCTGCTTCCACAGTCACTTTTCTGTTCAGTAGATTTTACTAGTGTATGACTGACAACTTTACAAACCGTCCGTTCATACAACAGCACTCCAAATTGTCACGCCGCTCCCGCGCGATACGAACACAGTCCAAAAAGTCCTTCGAGTCCAGTTCCAGTCTCTCGAGTCATTCAGATGCTAACAAAGTGATAACACTTTGAAAGGATGTCCTTTGTGACAGCAAGCATGAGGAATGACTTACTTTTTGTAATTCGTTTATTCATTTCAATGTCCTGTGGTCTTTCGTGGCAGGATAGTGTGTCAGACATTGCTATCAGAACGACAACGAACACCCTGCATCCTCATTGCGTTCCGGGACACCAAATGCGAATTGAATAGAATGCTTGGCCAAAAACCAGAATCAGACAACTATACAGGATGAAGGCTCTCGCTCTCATTCAATGATCTTGTCATTCAGTGTCGTCCTTCGCCACCCATTATATAGTTGGGATCGTTGCCAGCAATATCTTTTTGTACTTATTGCTTTCCGGTATGGTTGTCCTTCCTTTCTAATATTTCTATTAGTGCTTTTTAGTCTATTATGAATATTTTAGTGGAACAAAGAAAAGTCACTGATGTTGAGGTTTTCGAATGGACATGTATCCAATCCCCGTAATCCTTTCTTTGGCAAAAAACCCTCTCGAAGAACCGTAATTATGAATTAAGGATGAATAATCCTTCGGTTCGAAATAGACAAGTGCTTAATTATCCTCTTTTCGAATGAACAGCCAGGATTATGCAGCAGCGTTGAGTTGTGTGAATGTACAGCTGACAAGATTGAAACTGGAATGACTGCGGCTGGGTTTGAAATAGCGTTGCTGCGGTTTTGTGGTTGACACTAGGAGCAGCAACGTGACTTATCAACTGATTCGGAACTGTTGCGAGTGAATTTCGGGGGTGGATTTGGAATGGTTTGACTGGCTGTGAACAATGCATTTTGTTAGCGAAACCAATGCTTATATAGATTAAAGTAAAATTGTAAATTGATAATGAACTTAAAAGGGGTAGCTTAATAATGTAGTCATCAGAATTGAGCCCCAGCAACAATTGGGAGAAATACAATTAAATCTGAGCGGTGTTTGAGGCATTTACACAATGAAGATTTAATTCACGAAGCAATTTTACTGTCCGAAACGGTAATTTTTTGAAAACCCAGCAACAGATTTCTATCTCAACCCATTACGCGAGATGAAAGAAGAATACGAATCTGCTCATAGATCCAGTCTTTATTTCCTATTTAGGATAGCTTACTCAGGAATTGAATTGAAATGTAGGTAATAAACGAATCCCTTTTTTCAGCATATCGCTGTTAAGATTTGTAAATAATAGAATGTGATCATTAAACTGACATCTGCAGAATGCAAAGGCTCGATGTAGGCTGGCTCACCAACAGTTTATCAGCAAAGAAAAAGATTTTTGCATCGTTAAACGTCAAAAAGGTTGGGTGAAGCCGGTTGAAGCCGGGTGAAGCCAGGTGAATCCGGCACATCACAACCAAAGAGAAATATTTACTGTGCCAAGGTTGTGCTAGCATTTGGTGATATCAGAGAATTGTTATACAAGTCGTGCTATTCCACCCGCCATATTCGCCAGACATAGCTCTTTCGGATTATCACTAATTCCGAACAATGCACTCCGATCTTACGGGAGAACGGATACTTCATACGAAAGTATCGAAATTTGGATTGTTAATTGTATCAGCTCAAAAGACTAGGATTTCTTCAGGCAAGGAATGCGTAAATGACCTGCAACATGGCCGAAGGTTGTAGCTGCCGATTCAGCATACTTTTAATAAAGTTCACTTTAATTTTCTAAACAAGCATATGTGTTTTATTTTAACAAAAACGGGCGGAGTCATATTCACACACCCAATAGCTTAATATTATTCGCAAGTTAAGGTGTTCCACAATGTTCAATATTTTTTCTTTTTTACTGACCGGAACCAGTGCTAAGCCATGATTGTTTTTGTCGACCATGCACTATGATTAATTACATTTCCAAGAACCACATTTTTGAAGTACATTTCGGGAAAGTATCTAAACTTATTGACTTGACAAATTTAGACCATCAAGTAGAACACTTAGAATTAAAAAATCGAGTTGTCTTCCGACAACGTTAATGAAATTAAATCCACACACTGGGTGATATGATCCAAAAATACCATCCTCTTATTTCAATTTCTTTTCATGCCGTTTCAATCGTTCATGCTACACTTTCTTAGAATTCCGCCTTTATGGAACAATTTGATCAAATCTACTACATGGCTTACATGATTATTTTCACCTATCAAACGTAACCTTGTCAACCTTTCATCGCTACATATGACAGGTGGAAGCAATCTATTTTTTGATGTCGACTCCTTTTTACTAGAAACTCGGCTGGCATGTTCTTCAAAGGTGCGAACATGGAGAACGAGTCAAAATAAATACCCTGCAGAATATTCAGACAACGAGACGCAAGACTAGCGTTCGGTTGGATGTCATATGCCGGTTAAATAAACAAGGAGCTAACTTTTTTTATTTGGATTAGGCAGAAATCAAGCCGAGCGTGAAAAGTGGGGGACATCAATGTGGTGGAAATGTTACGTATCTATTCAGGATATTATGGAAATGAGGTTATGTTAACCATTGCTCCTTGGGAATTATTCAATAAGAAAAATCATGCTTATTGGGAGATTCAAATGTTCAATGAAGCTGAATAATTGAAAAGGATGTATCTTTGTTTAGATATTCTGGGACCAGTTGATCTGCTGTTTTTTTTTTCAGATAATTTTATTTACAAAGTCCTACATTTTCAATGTTTTCCAGCTAACAGAATGGTTTTCTAGGCATCGTTATTAGCTCACGGATGAGTGTAACATCAAGAGCAAATTTTGGCTGTTTTTATGAAACAATCGACCCAACTGAATAAGCACACTCAAACAGACAAAACAGATATCATCGGGAATTCATCTTCAAAATTTATGTTGCTTCCTCGGAATTGAATCAGAACGCTAGCCAATCGCAAACTTATTTTATTTTCATAGCCAAATTTTCATTTACTGATTTCAAAAAAATTCTGTTAGCGTTCCGATTTTATCGATGTGGCAGATCCAAAAAGTGGTGATGTACATTTTCTATTTGTTTTTCTTGTTTTCGTTGTTAATCAATGAAGCGAAAGCATGTCATCATTTACGTCAACAATTTCGGCACTAAGATCCTGGTTTCTAATCAGATTCTAAAGTTTGACCGACTTTTCCAATTTTTTAACGTTTTTACACGACGATGAGTGAAATCATGGCACCTGGCAAAAATCCGATAAGTTACCCCTAATAAACTCACTCTAAACACCACTTAAAAACAAAATTAATCCCTGTCAAATACCATAATTAAAACCAACTCAAAAATTCCTTCCAACTGAAAACAGTGAAAAGATTTATATCCACCATCGTTTCATTTATGCATTCCACCACATCGGACCCCATTAAAATCATCCATTCATCATCATCTTTTCGCTTTCTATCTTCGATTCGCCCGGTTAAGACAATGTGCTGTTTACAAACAAAATGCTGACACTAATTAGTCAAGAAGTTGGCCTCGGGTCTAAAAGTGTCTCCAAAACGACCAATTTTACTGAAAATTCATTCCAATTATTCTTTTGATGTCCTTCACTTTTCTCTCCCCACAATTTAGGATTGGCTGAATGAACTGGGAAAAGTGACTCGAATGGTAGACATGACGAAGAAGTAAGTATTAACTTTGCTACGTTTTGAATTGCATTGTTGCGACTGCAATCCGATTATGTTAAAGATGGTTATGCTGACTTATCGTTGGACTGACAGGGCTGCATTTATGTCGCGCCCACGTTGGGCGCAACTACTAGTACCTGTAGGAGTAGTGATGTTTATTCCGATTTCTGGTTGTGCTTAGTGCAAGGACGCTTGAATGTTCAGACGGAAGAGTTTGCATAGATTGTGGCCAAAACAGTTTAATAGATGGATGCAATGGTCGCATTAAAATATTGGCTCTGGAAGATAAATAAAGTCTAACCTGCACATCTTCGACACTTCAACCTCGAATAGAAATTTAATTAATCTGGCTTTAGAACGGTTTGATCAAGGACTCACTCAGGACTATATGAGGTATGAATCTGAGCTTGCTACTTTCTTCAAGGAATCACGGCACCTTACATTTAAGAATCACTGCAGTCCAGTTCAATCCACCTCGTTAAGGCGACAGCAACATTCCTCAAGGCTTGCCTCGCCCGCTCGCTCTTGAATGATTCATGACGGCAATAACAAATCCCTAATGACAAATGAATTAAAAAGTGCAAAGAGGACACGCATTCCGCGTCCGTCTTTCTTCGTTCACGTCCCCTTTGAAGTCAGCCATCTGTCGCCCGATGACGCTTGGAGCACTGCATTTTTCCATTCCACGCGCAAGGAGCAACGTTTGCATTCATAGTGTTGCGAAGTTTGTTCGCCGGTTGTTATATTATCGGCTAAAAACATAGTACAGACAACGCAGTAACAAGCCCAAGGACCAAAGTCAAGGATAACGCTTTGTTTCACTTTCTATTTCGCACAGATACTCCTATCATTGCAATCCTCCTACAACACTCACCCCATTTATTCAAAGCACTTTTCAATATGTCACCGGCACACCCTCACAACTTAAAATCTAGAATGAAAAGACCGTGAAGATTTTTTTATTCCAAAAAAAATTGTCATTTCGTTTTAAGCTGGCAATGAAAATGAAAATGAAAATGTGTGGCAGAGGATGATAAATTTTTCCTATGAATAAATTTTTCACATTTTCCAACAATGTGTTCCCGAACGCGGCGACGACGACGCTGGCAACGACTTTTTTATAGAGTCACTTTCGGGAGGAACTTTAGTTGTGCTTCCCGGCTGGGACCTCGCGAAAAACGGGAAGACGAGATGATTACCAGGAGGGATGGGCTGCTTTTTAAAAATGGAAAATGAGTTTTAGAGACCATAAATTATCTTAAGCCGATGGGTGGCGGTGTTTAGTGTCGGATTTAGGGGATTGCGACGCGAAAAAGACGCACGGGAATGAATGATGGAGGAGTCGAAGCATGGATTGCAGGACGTGCATTGGAAATAGGTTGGGAATATTGTATTGATTTAGGTCATGCGATAAATATACGCAGGGATTGAAATTCTTTTCGAGATTTTTCCGGGTCTATTCAAATACCAATTATGGTACTTAGCATTAAGTCAATATATCACGAGAGTGTCGTGGTGTAGTTAAGCTGCTTTCAATGGCTCTGAAATGCGATGAATCTTTCATTCAAGCAGGTTTTAAACATTTAGTATGTTGGCTGTTGAGTAAGAGACGATGCAACACAATGTGCTTTCTTTTCTTGAGTTACATCACGACCACATGATTTAAAGTTGAATGTATGGCGTGATGCCAAATGCTTCCGATTCGAATAGACACCACAACAGATTGATATCAAAACAACCGACCTTCAGCGTAAATGTGAACATCATTCAAATTCATTTTATTTTCATATTTTCAAGAGGATCAAAACTAACTAATTCAACCTAAAATAATGAATTGCCGCCCGCTATTATGTGTCTCTCTCCATGCCAGCACTCATCCTTACACAAATATTTGCCAGAGCTGATCGAAATGAATTTGTATCTTTCTGGCATGGCCATTTCGTACGACAATCATAAAAAGATTTTATTGTTCCGCAAGCAATTTCATTCACGCAACATTAATAAATTCTGACATGTAGTACATACTACACACTTGTAATAAACCAAGAGACACGTTCCACCACATTACTACTTAATTGAAACATTCAAAATTCAGACTTGACAGTGACGCGAATAAACTTTCGGAAGGAGAGAGGGTTGAAACCAATGAGCAAATACATCCTCAAGGATCCAGGGAAGCATCGTTTGCTCTAGAATGATGTTATCCTACTGCTCATAATAATTTCTCAGGAATGACTATCGTCGTGAGAAAGAGTCCTGAACACAATATTGATGTAAGCCTCGGAGTTTATTATATGTACATATATACATATGTATGTGTCCTTCACTATATTCTAGCGACAATTTTCTTCGACAAAATGAAAGTTGACACGGTTTTTGGATTTACCAAATTCAGATCCACTTTTATTAACTGTGCTTGTTGGCTGTTAGCCTTTTCTGTTTGCATGCTTTTAACGTGAGTAAACGTCATTTAGTTTATGATTGCAATATAGGGAGATACTTTAGACAACGGATTGCTTTAAAAACTTGTTAAGTACGTATTTCATTTTAAAGTATACTTGAAGCTTACATTCCACGAATTGCGAATTCGAAATGATGCGGCAATTGTAAATATCTATTATTAGCCAGGCACTCTTTTTATTATTGTAGAGTTTGAACTCTGCGCAAATAATGCCATGGATTAAGCCACTATGCCCTTTCTGGGATTCTGTATCGTAGAGTCTGACGGAATCTTAGAGTGGCATCATGCTCCTTAATTGAACTAGCATCTGGCATTTGTACTTGCATTTAGCGGAAACTAACGTTTATAATCAGATGATTGTGGTCTTGAACAGAACTTGAACAGTTTCAAGCAGTCGTTGGATATTGCATTCAAGGGTATGCTTATTCAAAAGGACCGTAACTATGGCTACTAGTGAGTTGTATAAAAAAATTTTTAAACGATATTCGTTAATCTCGCGAGCCAATCGAACATTTTCAAGTATCCTGAATGATCGTGTCATCTTGTCCTGTCGCCGTTACGGCAACCACTCCACCATATGTTTGCAGCATCCAACACATCAACTGAAAATTAAAATTTAACATGACATCGGATCTGACAGCGCGACTCGTCAACATACTGCTAATTAAGTATGTGCGGGTGATACTCCACTGATTACAACATTTGCTGTCTGTTGTTTGTCTGCTTGTCTTCCTTCGATTCACTTGACTTGTTCGTTTTCTTTGAATCCAATCAAGCTTTTCGTCGTCGGCGTCTTCATTACGCGCGAGCGGCACTAGGACCAACAACAGAGCCAACATCAGTGACTAGTTAAGATACTTTTGCCTACAAGGCTGCAAGATTCGATTAATGAAGATACTTTCCATAGATGCTTTTTTCTGCCGATGTTCAGCGGTGAACATGTCGACGAGGACATTCCTCGTGTGGAGGCATCAACGGCGGCACACCTGAACATGTTGGTTTCAGCAAACAAACATGCTTATGGCAGATAATTGCAAATGAAACGAACAAACCTGCATGTGCCGTACGTTCATTAGGACGTAATTTGAATCAAGCGTTCTTCGAGTCACATTTAATAAAATTTAGTAGCATAAAATGTAGTTTCGCCTAATTAGAATCATTGGTAGCGCACCAAGCATAGGTAGGATTCGTTTGTATGCTCAATCGATAGAATATTTATGACCTCTTTTGATTGCAGCAGCAAATGCTGCATTTTGCACTCACCTCTGCGTAAATAATTGTTTTTGATTCGATGAGGAATTTCTGTGAAACGGATAATTGGATTTTGATTAATGCTGGATCGCTTGTTGAAACTGAACGGGAATAATTATGCATCAATTAACAATTAATTATTAAATTGACTGCAACACAGAATAAGGTGCGTGGTTGCGTGTAGATTACATCGTGGTCGAGTTTGATAATTGCGAAAAGGTTGGAAATTGTTTGCCAATTAACAGATACGTGACTTTACTTTGAATTGTGGCGCCGAAATGATGGGTGGTCATTCCTAGGGTTGATGGTCAATCGCAAATTAAACGAATTTAATTCAGTAAATAATTACGAAGAATGTTTATTTGATTTGATTGAGTGATGTTATGCGTTGATTGATAGCTAGCAAAAACCTATATACCGAAATGCGTCGAAGATATTTATTAATGAAGCTGAAAGATGAACGATCCTCTCTCAAAGCGTTTAAAGTTTGATATTGCGTTCACATTTGACGGACGGATCTACTGTGCATTGTCTCTATGTCAGATCAATGTTATATTAATGATCGTACCCTAACGAAAATTTATGCACAATTATTGGCAGGTTTAATTCCCGTCATCTACTTCTTATCCAAAGGTACTTCCCTAGAAAACATCACAACCGCTGATGTGCTATACCCTCTAAATAATCTGCTTTAATGTCAATTCAATGGAGTCCTCTGTATTGAACGATGTTTTCTTCATAAATGCCATCAATTTTTGGAAAGAATTTCTTTTTGAATTGCTCATACCAAACCCATACCAAAACCCATCTTGAGATTGATGTAGTCCTTTCAGCAAAGCAGAAGCAGAAATAAATATAACAACGTAATGTAGACGCTGTTGTAGTAGGGTGCAGAATTTGACTGAAGAGGGGCGAAAATTGAAT
The DNA here is from genome assembly GCA_963942545.1 of Oxycera nigricornis. NCBI lineage: Eukaryota > Metazoa > Arthropoda > Insecta > Diptera > Stratiomyidae > Oxycera > Oxycera nigricornis. Next base: position 127,696,240 of record OZ012659.1, on the reverse strand, counting down.
ACAGTAATATCCCGAAATTACGCGATACAAAAAATCAAATCATCCCAGTATGTGTATAAGGGAAGAACACAAAATTTTCGGCATTGCGATAGATAACTCAGACACAACAGAACAAAGAATGCAACACTGACCGATTAAAGTGAGCATTGAGAGAGTGCCCTATTCGAGAAATAATGCTGATTGGAACGCAGCCGATAGGTACACTCTTCAAAACCAATATCTACAATTCATATCCAAACCAATTTCCAATTTGATTTTTCTCCTCAAAAATCTTTCGCTGAAAATCCCTCCAAGGACATTGGTAAACGTCACTTTAATCCTTAAACAATCACCCTCCTACGACATAAGCTGAAATGTTCCTTTTCGGAATAACATTTACCACCCGACGGCCATTACAACGCCCCCTCAAAGTGGATCTTTGGCTAGGCTGCTTTTTCTATTCTATTTCATTTAAATAAACCTCTCGTCGCCTACTCAAGTAGTTTTTCCACTTCAACTACAAGGATATATAATTGAATAGTCGGTCATTGAGCCAAGCACTAGCAGAAGCGCTCCTATGTTCCGTTGAGAATAAAAACTGAAAAAAGGCATCCGAGACCGTTCCGTTGAAAGTGCCATTGCGCCACCATTATCACCACGACTAGTCCTGGCATCACCACCGCCGCCACCATTTGAAAACCACAAGAGGGTCCTTGTTTTTATTTCAGATTACCGAAAAAAGCAAAGACCATTTAAGAGGCCAAGATATCCTCTTACAGCATTCATTGCTTCGAAGGAATCCTTGAGGAATTCCTTACCTACAGGCGATTCTCAGTTCATTGATTTTGCTCGCTTCAATACTGTTGAGAATAGAAGAAAATAGTGAGAGAAAAAATGGTTTTTGCCATTTGCCATTCATTTGACCGATCCTGTCGTCTATTAACCGCGCAATTAAAAAAGGTTCTTCTCGGCTAGTAGCGCTCTCATTAAAAGGAATCACCACTTTTTCTGGAAGCGTTTTTCCACTAGATTTATCACAAAGGATGCAAAAAACGAACAAACGAGCAAATAAAAATCGAACGCTTATTGCAAAATATCCTCTCTTGTAAGGTATTGTGATATCACACGTAAAGGATTAAATTTCGACAAGTGGAAGAAGGATAAGATATTTCAATACAACTCACTACGTTGCACCACAAAAGACCTGCCAATTTCATGTCCTACCAACTCGTCCCATAAACATGAAATAATAGGACATAAAAAAATGTATAGGGAAAATATAGGACGACATGAATGCGATAGGAAACTTGAGAAGATAATATGTGTGCGTGAGCAATGTGGCCCGTCGTAAAGGTTTTGTGTGAAGTGAAGTGACTACAGGTTGGAAAGTCCTTTTGTGTTTCGTATTTATGGCGCTATTGAACGTTTCAAGAAGTTTTTGGGGCAATGATAGCATTTATCTTCGTGTAGAGTGTCAGTTTTTGCACATTTAAGAAATAAGATACTTTTGACCTAGATAAGACTGTAATTAGGTCTATTTTGAACGATTGATGGAGCATCGGTTGAATCTTGATCTTGTTGTTCGGTTGTTATTTGGCGTTATGTTTTTGATGGCTCCATATATTTTTGATTTGCAGAAAATGCTAAGCTATTCAGTGTTTTTCTATAAACAGCACACAGTTGCACCTTAGGGGTCTTTTAGGTTACAATTTTACAAAAAATCAGAACAGCTCACAGAGATTCACAATAAGCTAGACAGGAGATCTATGAAAAAAGGTAGGAATTTTGTATGGCCCAGGCATAGCAAAGTGGAGGTATATTAGGTATTTATAAAAAAAATCGTAAAAGGAAGTAAATGCGATTTTATCGAACTCATGTTTTTTAAGCTGGCGGACATGATTTAGAAAAAAATACTCAACCGATCACTCTGATTTTTTACTATGTTATTGTACACATATATGGCTTTAGCTGGTAGCGGAATGATTATGATCGGTATCAAATTTTTCGATTTTCACTCAATTTTCCACCCACAAAAATAGTTTTTTTTTAAAAAAAAAAATGATCGCCATTCCGTTATTTTTTAATGAAAAAAATCATTCCGGTACCTAACATAGGTACTAAAACAAGGTAATTTGGTGTTTTTTTAACTCACCCTCCCCCCCAACCAGGATTATCCAGTCACCCGAAATCACGTCCGCTGTCACTTTTAAATATTTTTTTTTTAAATTGCTGATTGAAGAAAAAACAATAAACAAATCTTTAAAAAAATATTTTTGTACACCTAAAGTACCAATTAACATATGTACATGGTGAGGCAGTCTCTCCTTTCTTTCTATTGCAAAATATGGTTAAATTTATTTTTTTTGAAAATCGTAACCTAAAAGGCCCTTTAATTGAATTTATGGAGATAGAAAACAGCTTATCGTTTTGAAAAGGACTATTTTGTGCAACCACATTTGCCGTTAGTATGCAAGAAAAGTCAGACATTGGATAGATGGGTTTGCTTGCAAATTCATCGGTCTGCCAAAAGGTACCATTGTCAGTGCGTTTGTAGTTGGTTTCTCGGCAACCGACTGGCAGCAATGTGACCCTTTTGAAAATATCTACTCTTCCATGTCACTCTAAATTTATCTATTGGCATTAAATTCAAACGCGAAGAGAAACATTTCGTAGCGACAATAGCAAGAATAGCTGTAGTAAATATCTCGAAATTGATAACAAAAAGCACGCTTAAGCGAATAAATGGTTTCTACACCATCTCATCTGTTTCCCCGTATTCGTAATTTATTTGTAGCATTTTCTTGACTTTTCATATATATGTATGAACGACACCGGCACACGCGGCACGTGAGAAAATTTATTTATCTCACAGCTTTTTTTTCGAGTTAAAATCGATATTGACTTTTTGATCCTTAAATGCGCTATCACTCCTGGGATAGAAGCTACCAAAAGCAAAATGTCGTCAATATTTGTGTTAAGTCGCGATGATTTGAAATTATATGGGAAATTCGAGGAAATTGTGGAGAAGTATGTGCTTGTATGTATGTATGAAGCGGAAGGGAAAACAGTGAAATGCAAGTTGCTCGATTTCGCCATATGTGACTGGTTTTTATATGAATAAAAGGTGCGATAGACTGTCTGGAATGGGTGGTGGATATATGATGGAAAAGTTAAGCGTTATGTGCGAATTGCTAGCGACACTGAACAACATTTTTATTGTTATTGATATTGCCGGAAGGTATAAACGATTCGGGCAGGAATTGAAAACACATCTGACACCTGTTGGCAATTAGGAATCTCGTTGATGCGAAGGCATGCAAATGATTCGTTGGACCCCAGGGGCTCGTGACATTTTTGCTGACATCAATTTAAGTTTACCCCCGTTCGGCGGCGGAGTGCACCTGTCTCGTGTAATACCAATGTCTTGTCTTATCTTCCCTCGGAAAAAGTAAGTTGAATGCACTGGCTCGGCACGTGCCGCACCATTCCAATTATTTCAATATTCATGGCAAAGGCGTACCGCCAGATTAGGTAAATAGAAAATACCTTATCGGGAAAAGACATCGTTCGCCCATTAGAAAATTCACCGAAGTGAACAACGAGTGGGGAAAAGCCCAACAGGAACCAGCCTCGAATCCATCGTCAGACCACCCAAGCCAGCTCCACTGCTGCAATTGTTCAATCGGTGTTGTCGCAATCGCGGAAATAGTCCTTTGCGTCTATTTGCAAACAAAGTACGTAAGCCCGTTCGCTCCCACATGCTATGACGTTCATCGAGCGCAAAGTTGGCGTATGTGATTATTCTGTATGCAGATTACATACTCAGTATTCGTTGCGAATTCGAATCCCGAGGAGCCAAGAATTTTTCAGCCTACAAATCTCGGTGTCTGACTGCGAGTGTAAAATGCACTCATATGCGGAATATTCGTACATATGTCAGTTGAGACAGTCATAAGTTGGTCAATGCATTTAACCACAGAATACCATACAAATCCATACAGCCATACAGGCAGGAAGGCAAGTAGGTTACGACTGAGCTGATGTAGTCATGGACCATTAAAACAACCCCAGCACTGATAAGAATGAAGAAAAACCCCAACATGCCATGATAGCGTCTTTTTTCAAAATAATAAACAATCGTGAACTTCACATGAAAAAAACCAAGTCTGCATTACATTCTAGGGACTTTCCAATAAGTTTTCATTCTACGTAAATTTAAATTATGTACCTAACTGGAATATTAATTAATAAAAATGTGCATATCACGTTGTTGTGTAGATATTGCGAATCAACATGTAAGCAAATTTGTTATCACGGCTACGGTTCAAAAGAAGCTGATAAGAAATGGACTCAGTTTGAAAAATATATTCATGTAGAAAGTAGGAAAGTGCTACGTAGTCAGTTCTGTTCTTCCGCTGCGAATTGAATGCCAGCCTAGATTCCTTCAAGTCTTTCGCAAGATTGACAGTTCGATGTCGACTTTCATTATTATGAAATTGAGAATTAAAGGCTGATTGAAATTAAAAGCCGAAAAGTATTTGAATGTAACACGAAGTATTGTTTTACGTGAGATATCCAAAACAGGAGCTTCCTCATCGCAGATGGTTCGGCGTTTTAATTTGGAATGAGAATCCAGTCTCGTCAGCAAATGGAGACAACTTAAAGTACTGCGGAAATTCGCACTTAAGGAGAAGTACACGGAAACAGGTCTGGTATTCGCTGAAGCGCACCTCCAATACATTGAAAGGTGACGTCATGAAATTTTCGGTGTTGAAAAAAAGTTTAACTTAGACTGCACCGACGATTTTGAGTACTACTAGCCTGATCTGTAGAGCAATCAAATTGTAGTTCAACCATGCACTTGGGGTAGTCAGGCAGATATTTTTTGTAATGGTGAGCTAAAGTTAAAGTTTTTGGGGTTGCTGACGTCATTTGGCCCCCATTTCGAAAAACAGAAAGTGGACATTCCTATATCTCGGAAACAGGGGCTTCTACAAACAGTTGTGCCTGACCAACAATAAATGAAAAAGTTATAAGCCAAAAATGACGCTATAAAAGAGGATTGATTTTTCGAGCTTTCTTTAAGATAATTGTGACACAAGCCGTTTGCGGTATCATTTGTTGCAACCCTAGGACTCTGGCGGGAGAGCCGACAAGCATAGATAGAATTATAAGAAAATACTCCTTATTGCAGGTACGTCATTATCTTTTCAATTAGGCTTTCTTATAACTTTAAATAGAATTTTCAGGCATCGCACACGACGTGTGATTTTCTGCCTCTGCCAGTTCTAATTACGCAACTTTTATTTCTTCACAACTTTGCTCTAAAATGAACCGTTTTAAACTTGGGAGTAAGAAAAGTAGAAAAAAATCGATTTTTTCTTACAATTTTTGATTCTTTATTAATGTTCCCGACTTTTTTGAGATTATTGTTATACGAGTTATTTCACAACTTTTTCTGCAGCCCAATGTAGTCGTTTTTTTACACATCCCCCTGGTCTACAAGTTCAATCAACTTTTCCCTAGACATGTCCAACGAACCGAACCACCACAGACCATCGTGTCCATAAACAAATCGAATTTAATTAACTGCCATAGTATATTGTGTCAGAAACACTAGAATACCAACCAACCACCAAAAGGGTCACTGCCAATAACATCTCAAACACATGTAAATACTTTCCTTGAAAACAACGAGGATCTGGCTAATCGCATCCTCAGTCGAGGGCAACGCGAGAAGAAGAGTTAATTAAAAGCCACAACATTCATTTCCCATGTCCGTGTGTCAATATATCAAATTTCAAATCGAGCATATCGACGACACCGCGACCAGT